>CM059598.1:1075528-1362726 GCA_030378345.1 Podosphaera fusca
ATGGGTACCCCAGACACATTATGATATTTTATATAAATTCATTTTCGAATTATGCCAACATTATTTTAATCAACGCATATATATAGCCATGGATACCCCTGACTCTATAATCTTTTATGTCAATTAAGTCTCAGGGGTATCCATGAATGAAATTTAAGAAAATCATATCTTTCATGTAGGGAAATCCCTGAAAGAAAGTTGGATTCAAATAATTCATAATTAGGGATAACGTTCGTTAGCTCGGACTTTTTACCTGGGTTTTTCCATGAGCTACCCTGTAATAATAAAATTTTTGCCCCGAAACGTGTAGGGATATGCCTTGCATGGCCATATTTGAACTCCGAATCAGTGTAGGGGTATCCCTATTTCGATTCATTCTTATGCAGACGAGCCATCATGGTATCCCTGACAATAATATTTTTCAAAAGATTGATAACCCAAGGGATATCCCAGTCTGTTAGGTGATTTATTCAAAACAATGTTAGGGATATCCTTGAAAATTCAACTTAATATGTTGAAATGCTAATTATATCACCCCTGACGTAAGTACAACCCATTCTCAGTTGTTTGCATGGATATACCTGATAAATTATTTTTCAAGGTATTATGCTTGAGGGTATCCCTGATGGGATTATGAATTATGCATCCTGTTACATTCATGGATCCCTGACAACCAATTGCCCCATGTATACACGCCAGCATGGCTATCCCAGATATATTATTAAGCTTTTAAAACATATATGACAGCATTTCGTACCCTGAATCAAAATTTCTTCATGCATTGCTACAAGCTTTGGTATGCCACTAGGAAATTTATAATTGTATAAATTCATCTACTTCTAATCCTTTTCCGAATCGGAGACCAATCACTAATACTCCGTAAAACCCGAAAATCTAATACGCGTTACTGCTGTGTCTTGGATAACAAACACACATTGTCCATTACTCATTCACCGTTGCTCATTTCATGATCCGGGTAAAGGTTTATCGCGATGTGTTGTCGTTATCATGGGTGTCAATTACAGGATTCATCTGTTGGGATATTCAGTTGCGAATTCCTCATTCCGGTAAAACGACATACAGGTAGTAGGATCAATTAATCGCGACATATGGAGTCAGAAGTAAGTTCCACCCCATGCGAAGACTAAGCAGGGTTATTAATACTAAAATACATTTACAGCGATATAAGTCTTAAATCTTAAACAACGCGGTAGATCGACTACTAGGATATTGCTCGACGCAGCATTATTACAGCCATATATCTAACACGAGCTAAGTTCCGCCCCATGCTAATATTAAACAGCACGTGCATGAGCGGAATACATTCACAGGGATACTATGCTGTGTAGCCATTAACATAAATGATCCACTTATATGGAATACATTATCCCTGAAGAGGTCCTGGGAAATCGAGAGTAATTTAACCCCATGACAAAATGAGCTGTAAGGGTGTATAAGCGATATATGAACATGGCCTCTTTTTTGCGAATCCGTCTATGTAACAGATGGACTTACAAGGATGCACTATTTCGAATCCGTCTAAGCGACTTATAGAATCACACCGGTATATTTTGGAAAACCCATTGCGACGTCATTTCGCCACACCTACTAAATTTGGCAGTTTGTGGATCAAGTCTTTTAAAAGTGGTTTGTTAATTTTCACCTTCGACACGCAACATGAACGCATGCCGTGATAATGATTTAAGTATTGGATAATCGGATACAAAGATATAAGATGCGATAATTAGTTGTCGTATTGCAAACATTCTCAATTTTGCCCGCCGTTCGAAACACGTAGTTTGTGGTCATTGTACTGACGAGGCCACACTTTGAATGCTCAATACAACGCGAGTCAATGACCCAATATATGGATATCTTTGAAAAACAAAACAAATCTTTTCTATACAAATAGATGGCAAGGTCAAAGTTGCGCTATTCTGCCAGCGCAATCATAAGGATCAGTTCGTGGTTCATAGTCTTTAAATTGCGATGTTTTGAATTGTTGTCACTTAGTGAGACATCTTACACACATATTATTGCTGAAACTGTAACATTTTTTATTTTTTAAAAATAATATGTTATTCAGCAAACGGTCACGCGACTTTCTTCATATTTTTTTTTTTGAACTTTTTGATAATTCACATGTAATGATCGCGTATCGCTTATTTTTCGACGCTAGCAAGTCTCCACTCGCACAAACTATAAATATTTCCCATCACCCATCCATCGTCCTTTCTCCATCCCAAACTTTTCTCAAACAATAAATCAAATAGTTTTACCATAAATTTTCAACCAACGACAGGTAAGTTTGTACTCCGATTAAAATACTTATCTAACAAGTTTATTAATAGTACACCACACTACCTTTATATTGATCTAACCTGTATCGACGACCTCAAGACGACAGTCTTCTGTCTACGCATAAAACATATGCTCCGCTGGCTACGTGTATGAGACAGATTAAGATCTATCATTGACATGTAAAGAGAAGAAAGTCATGGCTACAAAGACAGCCCACCGACGCTGCAGAAAACGTTGCAATTAAAGAAAAGATATAATCTATTAAAAAGTATAACACAACGAGTGTTCTATCATCCTACAAGCCGCAGCCGTGCACCCAACTGGAATCAATACCTCAGACATCCAATACAAGAGACGTTATCGGACGCAAGTAAAATTATACATTAACGAAAAATGTTCTACGAAAATACAATAGTATCGTCAGGGTTATCTTACAAAAGAAACAATCTTCATCCACCATCATCTACCATTCACTTAACGTGTGCCGCCAATGTCTTAAAGAAGGCTATGTAAATACACTCCTGGAGGCATACGATGCACAAGCCCAGCTACTATTGCTATATCGTCGTGAACCTCACAGACTCTTCATCACTGAACATATCTGTGGAATCCCACTCCACCAGTGCAAGATCCTTATACTACACACGCATGTTGTGTTCTCCACCCTATCTATCATGATTCTCCATCAATATCGAGGACCTTAATTTATAACCCTCTTTCATTATTTAATCCTACAGATTACCACTCTGTTTCATCTCGACAGACACTATTGGTCTACGTTTTACACAGAAGACCTTGACATGTCCTGTCCAATGCCCGCTTACAATACCTGTTTGGAAAGGACATAGGCCTTTAACGACATGAAACATGATCTGTCGTCTCGCAGCCCACTTGACATCTCATATTCAGGAGAAAGACCAACCATTCCCTGTCCAATAAATCATCTGGAATCTGGCAGAACATACTTTTCTGCCGTTATACTGAAAAACATTCTAACTTTCACGTGAGGTTGGCCCAAACAACCTTACGCCTCTTTTCAAGGTACAGATAGAAGTTTGCAACTCCACGCTTCTCATCTGGCTTTGATAAAGGCAAGAGCATCATTTCCAATTCATGTGAATCAAGTAAACCGTAATCTGGAATGATAATCTTCGTTCTGCTTCACGTAAACTGATTAAAATTCATCGTTACTATGATGAGTTGCTTCATGCCTTTATTCAAGAACAACTAACTGCGCTTGCGAAGAAAGTGATACATGCACTGAAGCCATGCTCTTCGATCGACATCTTTAAGTGATGGGATCAACTAACTCATTTCTCATCTTCACGTCCTCGAATCGGTCCTTAAGTTTAACCTTTGCAATTCTCCATCTTGAGTATAAACCAACTTTTGTTAAAGTTTGACTCGGAATATTTACACGCCTTTCCCAAGTACCAGATAGAAGCCACACTCTCCACTCTACTCATCTGACTTAACAAAAGGCAAAATTTTCCCTTTCATGCCATGTGAACAATGCCGACCAACGCAGTTTAACATAACGAACATTGCATAATTCTTACGTGTACCACTCCACCCACAAATTCTTTCAACCGATATGTCATATCTGTGGCAAATCTATCGAATTACCTAATACCAAACTACCTGCCTCCGCTTCATGTGACAAAGACCTGTAATGCTCCCCAGACTAATTCCAACTAACTACACCCAACTCAATAAAAAAGCCACCACTTCCGAAGCAACGCGAGGAACCCTGCCCCGGAGCGAAGCGCAGGGCCGCAGGGCCAGGACCTAGTCTATATAGTATTGAGCGATTTGTGGATCCGATTTTTAGTTTTGCGAAAGCGCTGATTGGCCGGGCGAGGGGGGGGCGGACGGTGGTTGGTCGGGCAAGCGAGGAGCGACGTCATTTCGGCTGACCGCCCGAAAACGGCAGTAATGGTTGGCTCGCAGAGCGTCGGATGGCTGACTCAGCGCAGAGGGCTAAATGTGGATACCATGAGAAAGTGCGCGTGCGCTAGATAGAATGAAGCGGTTCCATTGGCTCACGGTGCATCGTTCCGGCTGACTAAAGCCCATCAGACTAAATGTGGATACCAAGTGAGAATTCGTGAATGCTCATTCGTCGCCGCTAGCGTCTGGACCACGCTAAGAAAACTTTTCATCACCTCCCACAATCCGCTTCTTCTTTCTCTTTTACATCCATCATCGTCGTCGTCGAATTTTCCGCCACCACCATCAGGTACGTCGTCCTATCCGCATCGCTGACCATTTCACAGGATTATAGAATTAAATATGACTTCAGGTGAGTAAACGGCTCCATTCTGACAAACCCACAGGTCGTCGTCGCATCAGTATTCATCCCGAAACCAGGTATGTCGTCCATTTTTCATCGCTGACTATCTACAGGAAACCGCAGGAAGCGTCAGGTATGTAAATGGCTCCATTCTCAATCACTGACAAATTCACAGGTCGTCGTCGAAGCAGTATTCATCTTGAAACCAGGTATGTCGCCCATTTTTCATCACTGACATTCTACAGGTAGTTTCAGGTAAGTAATAGCAGCGCCATTCTTGAATTCTGACAACTTTACAGGTCGCTGCGACAAAATTCCATCGCTTTTGTATCAGGTACGTCGTCTACAACGCTGATTGCTGACAATTTCGCAGGAAATTGTATTACACATGGCTTCAGGTGAGTAAATGGCTCCATTAATATTACTGACAAATCCACAGGTCGTTGTCGCAACAGTAATAATTCGAAATCAGGTACGTCGTCCATTGTTCATCGCTGAGAATCTACAGGAAGCCCCGGATTAGTGACAGTCACTCCATTCTTGAACTCTGACAACAAAATAGGTTGCTGCGACAGAAAATACATCATTTTTGAAACAGGTACGTCTTCATATCAAGCTGACAATTCTCCACAGGATCCGAAATCGAAATCACCAGCGAAAGCTTCAAATGTAAGAAACATCTTCACACAAAATGCTTCACTGACAACTTTAGGTCGTTCCTGCCCTTCATACTGCGATTACTTTCAGGTACGTCTCCGAATAGCTTCCAGAAGTCATATTAACTGTCTCAGAATTATCAGTCGCGAAGCCGTTAAATAATTGACATAAGCGTCTTCGCATTACAGTAAATTACGCCAACAATCAATATACCACATTTGCTCAGGTACGAATCCAAAAATCATATTATTCTCTACTAACAAGCTTTAGGATCACATTCACCGCTGCTTAAAATATCAAACATCATCTTATTCGATCCAACGACATTTATCAGTTGTTAGTTCTTTGAACAGATCGCAATATTACCAGGTACATCTCAAGTCGAGATCTAAAACAGCCATTAACGAGCTTTAGATGAAGTGTATTTGCGATGCCGACGATTCTCATCAGAGCTTAAAGACGAAGCAAACAAAATCACCCGTGAAAATAAGTAATACGATAACTGGCAACAGCCGATACATCAACTAAAGAACAACAGAAAACCGATAAAATTGAGAAGTATAGAGAATCAGAAGATCAAATTCAACCCATCCTGTTAAGAAAACGACTGCTAATACATACTTAAGACACATTCGTCACTTAAAATTTACATACAACTTCGAAAGCTTCAGATATTGTATTTAAACCGCTATCAAAAGATCTCCACAGAGACACCAGTCGCATCCTTCCAGAAGAACTTCTTATCTCAGGTATCTGACAAATATCATGGTCGAAATTATCGAAAGGACATTTAGAACATGCTTCATTTGAAAAACTTCATCCGAGACGTATCACTGACAATTAATGAGTAGGAAATTAGAACAAATTCCTTATAGGACTCGACTGGACACCATTGGCGCCTCAACTATACCCAGAACTACCTCCTGGAGGACACACTTTCCAACTTCACCAAGTCTCGGACTCTGGAAGGACATTCGTAATGATTTTTCCCAATGACTTTTAAATTTGCCATTCTGACGTAAAAGCGAAGCTTTCAATAACGTAAAACCAATTATCTGAACATTGTGAAACTAACAAAAGTGTAGAGATTAATTGAATTTTGGCTAAAAATAACAACGTGATTAGTAATTGTAGTAACGGCACAATTGTAAGCAAAGATTATGAAAGTAATGTAATTTTACAACGTATATATAGAAAGGAACACAAAATTTATGCTTCTAATAATAAATCACAAATTATTTATGTTAACATGAAATCGAACAATTTAATATAAATTTAATTTACACAATTATTCAAGCATAATATTTATGAAATTGATTGTGCAGACATAATATATATGTAATGCATAGTTTTGTGCTGTTGTAACCATGGCAACTTCAGCCTTCGGTTAAATTGGTATCCATGGCAACCTATTTATTCGGTTAAATTTGTCTCCATGGCAACATATTTTATTCGGTTAATATAATAACATGGGTACCCCAGACACATTATGATATTTTATATAAATTCATTTTCGAATTATGCCAACATTATTTTAATCAACTCATAAACATAACCATGGATACCCTTGATTCTGAAATTTTTTCTAACATTTGAGACCCAGGGGTATCCATGATTGAAATTTAAGAATATCATATTTGCATGCATGGATATCCCTGATCTAGAGTTGTATCCAAATAATTCATAAATTGGGATAACGTTCAAAAGTTTGAACTTTTTGCCTGGGTTTATCCATGGGCTACCCTGAAATATTAATATTTATAACCCTACATGTGTAGGGATACGCCTAGCATGGACATTTTTGAACTCCGAATCAGTGTAGGGGTATCCCTAATTCGATTCATTCTTATGCAGACGAGCCATCATGGTATCCCTGACAATAATATTTTTCAAAAAATTGATAACTCAAGGGATATCCCAGTCTGTTAGGTGATTTATTCAAAACAATGTTAGGGATATCCTTGAAAGTTTAACATAATATGCAGAAATGCTAATTATATTACCCCTGACGTAAGTACAACCCATTCTTAGTTGTTTGCATGGATATACCTGATAAATTATTTTTTGAGGTATTATGCTTGAGGGTATCCCTGATAGGATTATGAATTATGCATCCTGTTATATTCATGGATCCCTGACAACCTATTGCCCCATGTATACACGCCAGCATGGCTATCCCAGATATATTATTGAGCTTTTATAACAGATATGACAGCATTTCGTACCTGAATCGAATTTTACTTTATGCATTTTCACAAGCATGGGTATGCCACTAGGAACTTTTATGTAGTATAAAATTACTTTATCTAATTTAATTGACATCCGTATAAACCAACGACCACTAAAACAGTTATACCTCTAACTACTTAAATGATCGATCGCAGTGAATTAATTAATTTATCAGAGGCATGACTGTACCCTTCTACGCCCGAAAAAGTAATTCGCAATATTGCTGCAACTCAGATTGCAATCGCCCATCGTACATTTGAAATTCACAGTTGTTTCAACATGGTTGCAGGATAGGTTTGTCGCGGGTGCTGTCGTTATCATGAGTGTCAAGTGTAGGTTACAACTCTAGAGATAATTTTATGTGAATTTGTCAATGCGGAAGTCGACCAGCAGAGTATAAGGCGAAGAGGATGAAATATGCGCAGCAAGGGATTTCGAGCGATGTTCCGCTCCTTGCGAATAGTAAGCAGGGCTTTTATTAGCAGAATACTATCACAGGAATACATGGTTAAGGATCCACCAACGCTGCAGTTCGTCAATAACGATATCACACGACGCTGCATAATTAAGCGCGATGCATCAAGTTGAAGCTGAGTTCCGCCCCTTGCTAATAGTAATCAGGGCTTGCATCGTCGGATTCATTCACAGGGATACTATACTGTGGAGCCATTCACGTAGATCAACTTCTTATATAACATGCATTAGCGCTGAAAAGGCCCTGGGAAATCAAGGGTAGTTTACTTCCATGCTACAACACGCTTGAGGGTTATAGTGGCGATATGAACATGGTTCCTTCATTATTAATCCGTCATCGCAACAGAATGACTTACAAGGATGCATCTTTCTGCATCCATCTACGCGTCCTATAGATTCACACCTGTAGATTTTGGAATACTCATTGCGACGTCATTACGCCACACCTACTAAAATTGTCAGTTTGTGTATCGAGTGTTTTAAGAATGGTTTTTAATTCTCACCTTCGACACGTTACATGAACGCATGCCGTGATAATGATTTAAGTATTGGATAATCGGATACAAAGATATAAGATGCGATAATTAGTTGTCGTATTGCAAACATACTCAATTTTGCCCGCCGTTCGAAACACGTAGTTTGTGGTCATTGTACTGACGAGGTCACACTTTGAATGCTCAATACAACGCGAGTCAATGACCCAATATATGGATATCTTTGAAAAAAAATCATATCTTTTCTATACAATTAGATGGCAAGGTCAAAGATGCGCGATGTTGCCAACGTGATCACAAAGTACAGTTTGTGGTTTAGAGTCATTAAATTGCGATGTATTGAATTGTTGTCACTTGGTGAGACATATTCCACACATATTACTGCTGAAACTGTAACATTTTTTATTTTTTAAAAAAATATGTTATTCAGCAAACGGTCACGCGACTTTCTTCATATCTTTTTTTTTTGAACTTTTTATTAATTCTTATGTAATGATCGCGTATCGCTTATTTTTCGACGCTAGCAAATCTCCACTCGCACAAACTATAAATATTTCCCATCATCCTACCGTTGTCTTTTCTCCATCTCAAACTTTTCTCAAACAATAATTCAAATAGTTTTACCATAAATTTTCAACCAACGACAGGTAAGTTTGTACTCCGATTAAAATACTTATCTAACAAGTTTATTGATAGTACACCACACACCCTTTATATTGATCTAACCTGTATCGACGACCTCAAGACGACAGTCTTCTGTCTACGCATAAAACATGCTCCGCTGACTACGTGTATGAGACAAATTAAGATCTATCATTGACATGTAAAGAGAAGAAAGTCAAGGTTACAATGACAGTCCACAGACGCTACAGAAAAACGTTGCAATTAAAGAAAAGTTAAATTCTATCAAGAAACATAAAACACAACGAGTATGCTATTATCCTACAAGCGGTAGCTGTGTACGCAACTGGAATCAATACCTCAAACGTGCAATACAAGAGACGTTATCGGACGCAAGTAAATTTATACATGAACGTAAAATGTTCTACGAAAATACAATAGTATCGACAGGGTTACCTTCAAAAAGAAACAATCCTCATCCACGATCGTCTAGCATTAACCTAACGTGTGCCACCAATGTCTTAAAGAAGGCTATGTCATTACACTCCTGGAGGCATACGATGTTCAATCCCAGGTACTATTGCTATATTGTCGTGAATCTCACAGACTCTTCATCACTGAACATATCTGTGGAATCCCACTCCACCAGTGCAAGATCCTTATACTACATACTAATGTTCTGTACTCCACCCTATCTATCATCATTCTCCATCAATATCGAGGATCTTAATTTGTAACGCTCTTTCATCATTTAATTCTACAGATTACGACTCACATCGACAGACACTATTGGTCTACATTTTACATAGAAGATCATGACATGTCCTGTCCAATGCCCGCTTACAATACCTGTTTGGAAAGGACATAGGCCTTTAACGACATGAAACATGATCTGTCGTCTCGCAGCCCACTTGACATCTCTTATTCAGGAGAAAGACCAACCATTCCCTGTCCTACAAATCATCTGGACTATGGCAGAACATACTTATCTGCCGTTATACTGAAAAACATTTCAATTTCCACATGATTTTTGCCCAACAATCATACACCTCTTTTCAAGGTACAGATGGAAGTTAGCAACTTCACGCTTTTCATCTGGCTTTGAGAAAGGCAAAATCATCATTTCCAATTCATGTGAATCAAGTAAACCGTAATCTGGAATGATTATCTTCGATCTGCTTCACGTAAATTGATTATGATTCATCCTTAACACGACGAATTGCTTCATGCCTTTATTTAAGAATAACTAACTGCTCTCACGAAGATAGTGAAATATGTACTGATGCCATGCTCCTCGATCGAACCTTTAAGTGATGAGAGTAACTAGCTCAATTCCCATCTACACGTTCTCGAATGGATCTCAGGAATTTTTCTATGTCATTCCTCACGAGGGCAAACCAACTTTTGCTCAGTTGTGACTCAAAATATTTACACGCCTTTCCAAAGTACTAGGTGGAAGCCACGTACTCCACGCTTCTCATCTGACTTTACACAAGGCAAAAACTTCCATTTCATTACATGTGAACAATGCCGACCAACGCAGTTTAACATAACGAATATTGCCTCTACTTTACGTGTACCACTCCACCCACAACTTCAAACAACCGATATGTAATATGTGAGGCAAACCTATCGTATTATCTAAAATCTAACTATCTGCCTCCGCTTCATACGACAAAAACCTGTCAACCTCCGCAGACTAACTCGAACTAACTGCATCACAAGTCAACGAATCAGCCACCCACTTCCGAAGCAACGCGAGGAACCCTGCCCCGGAGCGAAGCGTAGGGCCGCAGGGCCAGGACCTAGTCTATATAATATTACAGCATTTGTGGATACCAATTTTTAGTTTTGCGAAACAGTGATTGGCTGGGCGAGGGGGGGGAGGACGGTGGTTGGTCGGGCAAGCGAGGGACGACGTCATTTTGCCTGACCGCCCGAAAACGGCAGAAATGGTTGGCTCGCAGAGCGTCGGATGGCTGACTAAAGCCCATCAGACTAAATGTGGATACCAAGTTAAATTTGCCCAGCGCTGATTCGGCAGTGGGGGAGAGGTGCGCGCGCTAGATAGAATGAAGCAGTTCCATTGGCTCACGGAGCGTCGTTCCGGCTGACTAAAGCCCGTCAGACTAAATGTGGATACCATTTAAAAATTCGTGAGTGCTCATTCGTCGCCGCTAGCGTCTGGACCACGCTAAGAAAACTTTTCATCACCTCCCACAATCCAATTCTTCTTTCTCTTTTACATTCATCATCGTCGTCGTCGAATTTTCCACCACCAACAGGTATGTCGTCCTTTCCGCATCGCTGACCATTTCGCAGGAATATCAAGTTACACATGGCTTCAGGTGAGTAAACGGCTCCATTCTGACAAACCCACAGGTCGTCGTCGCATCAGTATTCATCCCGAAATCAGGTATGTCGTCCATTTTTCATCGCTGACAATCTACAAGCAGTTTCAGGTAAGTGACAGCGACCCCGTTTTTGAATTCTGACAATTATACAGGTCACTGCGTCTGAATTCCATCGCTTTTGAATCAGGTACGTCGTCTACAACGATGATTGCTGACAATTTCACAGGAAACAGTATTACACATGGCTTCAGGTGAGTAAATGGCCCCATTTATATTACTGACAAAACCACAGGTCATCGTCGCAGCTGTAATAATTCGAAATCAGGTACGTCGTCCATTATTCATCGCTGACAACCTACAGAAAGCCTCAGATGAGTGACAGTCACTCCTTTCTTGAACTCTGACTACAAAATAGGTCGCTGCGACAGAAAATACATCATTTTTGAAACAGGTACGTCTTCATATCAAGCCGACAATTCTCCACAGGATCCGAAATCGAAATCACCAGCAAAAGCTTCAAATGTAAGAAACATCCTCACATTAATCACCTCACTGACAATTTTAGGCCTTCATTGCCCTTCATACTGCGACAACCCACAGGTACGTCTCCGAATAGCTTCTAGAAGTCATATTAACCGTTTCAGAATTATCAGTCGCGAATCCGTTCAAATTTGACACCTGCATCTTCGCAATTTAATCAATTACGCCAACAATCAATGTACCACATTTGCTCAGGTACGAATCCAAAAATCATATTATTCTCTACTAACAAGCTTTAGGATCACATTCACCGCTGATTAAAATATCAGACGTCATCTTATTCGATCCAATGACACTCATCAGTTGTTAGTTCTTTGAACAGATCGCAATATTACCAGGTACATCTCAATTCGAGTTCTAAAACAGCCATGAACGAGCTTTTGATGAAGTTTATTAGCGATGCCGACGATTCTCATCAGAACTTAAAGACGGAACTAACCCAAACACCCATAAAAATTAGTGAAACGACAACTGGCAACAGTCGGTGCATTAAATAAAGAGCGATAGAAAACCGATAAGCTTGAGAAGTGCAGAGAATTTGAAGATCAAATTCAAACCATCCTGTTTTGAAACGATTGCTAAAACTTATCTAGGACACATTCGTCACTTAAAAATCACATTCAACTTCGATAGCTTAAGATCACGTTTTAAACCGTTACCAAAAGATCTCCTCAGAGACAACAGTTGCATCTCTATCGAATAGGAAACTTCTAAGTCAGGAATTTTGACAAATATCATGGTCAACGTGATTGAGAAGTCATTGAGAACATCCGAGACATATAACTGACAGTTTATGAGTAGGAAATTGGCACATATTCCTTAACGGACTCGACTGGATACCATTGGCGCCTCAATTATACCCAAAACCACCTCCAGGAGGACACACATCCAACACCAATTTCGGACTATATAAGGACAATCGTAATGATTTCTCGCAATGACTTTTAAATTTGCCATACTGACGTAAAAGCGAAGCTTTTCATAACGTTAAACAAAATATCTGATAATTGTGAAACTAACAAGTAAATGTGTAGTGAGTAATTGCATTGTGGCTTAAAATAAAATCGTGATTTGTAATCGTAGAAACGGCACAATTGCAAGACAAAATTGAAAAAATTATGTAAATCACAATAAATGAATTGAACAAAACACAATACATATTATATTTATCACCAGTCAAATATTTTTTATGCAAATATGAAAATGAACAAATTAATACACAATTAATATACACAAATATTCCTGCATTATATTTATGAAAAGGATTGTGTAGACATATTTATATGAAATGCATAGATTTGTGCTGTTGTAACCATGGCAACTTACGTCTTCGGTTAAATTGGTATCCATGGCAACAGATTTTTTCGGTTAAATTTGTCTCCATGGCAACATATTTTATTCGGTTAATATAATAACATGGGTACCCCAGACACATTATGATATTTTATATAAATTCATTATCGAATTATGCCAACATTATTTTAATCAACTCATAAATATAACCATGGATACCCTTGATTCTGTGATTTTTTCCAACATTTGAGACCCAGGGGTATCCATGATTGAAATTTAAGAATATCATAATTTCATGTAGGGATATCCCTGATCTAAAGTTGTATTCAAATAATTCATAAATTGGGATAACGTTCATAAGTTCAAACTTGATGCCTGGATTTATCCATGGGCTGCCCTGAAATATTAATATTTATAACCCTACACATGTAGGGATATGGCTAGCATGGCCAATTTGAACTCCGAATCAGTGTAGGGATATCCCTATTTCAATTCATTCTTATGCAGACGAGCTATCATGGATATCCCTGACAATAATATTTTTCAAAAAATTGATAACCCAAGGGATATCCCAGTCTGTTAGATGATTTATGCAAAACAATGTTAGGGATATCCTTGAATATTTAACTTCATATGCTAAAATGCTAATTATATCACCCCTGACGTAAGTACAACCTATTCTCGGTTGTTTGCATGGATAAACCTAATAAATTATTTTTTAAGGTATTATGCCTGAGGGTATCCTTGATGGGATTATGAATTATGCATCCTGTTATATTGATGGATCCCTGACAACCAATTGCCCCATGTATGCACGCCAGCATGGCAATCCCAGATATATTATTGAGCTTTTATAACAAATATGACAGCATTTCGTACCTGAATCGAATTTTACTTTATGCATTTTCACAAGTATGGGTATGCAATTAGGAACTTTTAAATAGTATAGAATTATTTAACTCAATCAATTATCATCTGCATAGACAATCGACCACTGAAACAGTCGTCCCTCTAATTACTTGAATGATCGGTCGTAGTGAATTAATTAATTATCAGAGGCATGACTATACCCTTCTACACCCGAAAAAGTAATTCGCATAACTGCCGCAACTCAGAATGTAATCCCCCATCGTATATTTGAAATTCACAGTTGTTTCAACATGGTTATGGGAATTGTTTGTCGCGACGTGCTGTCGTTATCACGAGTGTCAAGTGTAGGAAACAACTCTAGGGATAATTTTATGTGAATTTGTCAATGCGGAAGTCGACCAGCAGACTATAAGGCGAAGGGGATGTAATAAGCGCAACAAGGATATCTGAGCGAAGTTCCGCCCCTTGCGTATAGTAAGCAGGGCTTTTATTAGCAGAATACTATCACAGGAATACATGGACAAGGATCTACCAACGCGGCAGTTCGTTAGTAAAGATATCATACGATGCTGCATAATTAAGCGCGATGCATCAAGTTCAATCCGAGTTCCGCCCCTTGCTGATAGTAATCAGGGCTTGCATGGTCGGATTCATTCACAGGGATACTATACTGTGGAGCCATTCACGTAGATCAACTTCTTATATAACATGCATTAGCGCTTAAAAGGCCCTGGGAAATCAAGGGTAGTTTAATTCCATGATACAACAAGCTTGAGGGTTATAGTGGCGATATGAACATGGTTCCTTCATTATTAATCCGTCATCGCAACAGAGTGACTTACAAGGATGCATCTTTCTGCATCCATCTACGCGTCCTATAGATTCACACCTGTAGATTTTGGCATACCCATTGCGACGTCATTACGCCACACCTACTAAAATTGGCAGTTTGTGGATCGAGTAATTTAAGAATGGTTTATTAATTCTCACCTTCGACACGCAACATAGACGTATGCCGTGATAATGATTAAATGTATTGGATAATCGGATACAAAGATATAAGATGCGATAATTAGTTGTCGTATTGCAAACATACTCAATTTTGCCCGCCGTTCGAAACACATAGTTTGTGGTCATTGTACTTACGAGGGCCACACTTTGAATGCTCAATACAACGCGAGTCAATGACCCAGTACATGGATATCTTTGAAAAACAAATCAAATCTTTACTATACAAATAGATGGCAAGGTCAAAGTTGCGCTATTCTGCCAGCGCAATCATAAGGATCAGTTTGTGGTTCATAGTCTTTAAATTGCGATGTTTTGAATTGTTGTCACTTAGTGAGACATCTTCCACACATATTATTGCTGAAACTGTAACATTTTTTATTTTTTAAAAATAATATGTTATTCAGCAAACGGTCACGCGACTTTCTTCATATGTTTTTTTTTTGAACTTTTTGATAATTCTTATGTAATGATCGCGTATCGCTTATTTTTCGACGCTAGCAAGTCTCCACTCGCACAAACTATAAATATTTCCCGTCATCCATCCTTTCTCCTCCATCCATTCTAGACTTTTCAAAGACAGTTTCATTTCATATAGTTTCACCATAAATTTTCAACCAACGACAGGTAAGTTTGTACTCCGGTTAAATACTTATCTAACAAGTTTATTGATAGTACACCAGACTACCTTTATATTGATCTAACCTGTATCGACGACCTCAAGACGACAGTCTTCTGTCTACGCATAAAACATATGCTCCGCTGGCTACGTGTATGAGACAAATTAAGACCTATCATTGACATGTAAAGAGAAGAAAGTCAAGGCTACAAAGACAGCCCACAGACGCTACAGAAAAACGTTGCAATTAAAGAAAAGTTAAAATCTATCAAGAAACAAAACACAACGCGTATTCTATCATCCTACATGCGGTAGCTGTGTACGCAACTGGAAGCAATACCTTAGATATACAATACAAGAGACGTTAATGGACGCAAATAAAATTAAATACGAACGAAAAATGTTCTTCGAAAACAGAATATTATCATCAGGGTTATCTTCAAAAAGAAACAATCTTCATCCACAATCTTCTACCATTAACTTAACGTGTGCCACCAATGTCATGAAGAAGGCTGTGTCACTACACTCCTGTAGCATACGCTGCACAAGCTTAGCTACTATTGCTATATCGCTGTGAACCTCACATACTCTTCACGTTCTGAACATGTCTGGAATCTCACTCCATCAGTGCAAGGTGCTTATACTACATATGCATGTTGTGATCTAGACCCTATCTGTCACCATCCTCCATCAATATCGAGGACCTTAATATATACCCCTCTACATATAATTCTACAGATTACCGCTTTGTTTCATCTTGGCGGACACTTTTGGTCTACATTTTACACAGAAGACTTGATATATCCTTTCCGACGCCCGCTTATAATACCTGCTTGGAAAGGACAGGCCTTCAACATTATGCAACATAACCTGTCGACGCGCCGCCCACTTGAATCTCATGTTCAGGTGAAAGACTAACCATTCCCTGTCCTCTAAATCAACTGACATTTGGAAGAACATAACTATCTGATATTATAATGATAACATTCCAATTTCCAGATGAGGTTGGTCCAAACAGTCATACGCCTCTGTTCAAGGTACAGATAGAAGTTAGCAACTCCACGCTTCTCATCTGACTTTACACAAGGCAAAAACTTCCCTTTCACTGTATGTTGACAAAGCCGACTAACGTATCTTAACATAACTACCATTCTCCTTCCTCTATGTGAACCATACAAATAACCGTAACTCATTACACTCATCATGTCCCTATAAGTGTGAAGCAAGGTTTTCGTAATATCTAAAACCTAACTGCCTGCCTCCGCTTCATGGGACAGAGACCTGTAATGCTCCCCAGACTAACTCCATCTAACTACATCTAACTCAATACAAAAGCCACCCCTTCCGAAGCAACGCGAGGAACCCTGCCCCGGAGCGAAGCGCAGGGCCGCAGGGCCAGGACCTAGTCTATAATATATTGGACGATTTGTGGATACCAATTTTTAGTTTTGCGAAACGGTGATTGGCTGGGCGAGGGGGAGGAGGCCGGTGGTTGGTCGGGCAAGCGAGGCGCGACGTCATTTCGGCTGACCGCCCGAAAACGGCAGTAATGATTGGCTCGCAGAGCGTCGGATGGCTGACTCAGCTCAGAAGGCTAAATGTGGATACCGCGAGAAAATGCGCGCGCTAGATAGAATAAAGCTGTTCCATTGGCCCACGGAGCGTCGTTCCGGCTGACTAAAGCCCATCAGACTAAATGTGGATACCACTTAAAAATTCGTGAGTGCTCATTCGTTGCCGCTAGCGTCCGGACCACGCTAAGAAAACTTTTCATCACCTCCCACAACCCGTCGCTTCTTCTTTCTCTTTTACATCCATCATCGTCGTCGTCGAATTTTCCGCCACCACCATCAGGTACGTCGTCCTATCACCATCGCTGACCATTTCACAGGAATATAGAATTACACACGGCTTCAGGTGAGTAAAGTGCTCCATTTTGATACACTGACAATTTACAGGTAGTTTCAGGTAAGTGACAGCGGCCCCATTCTTGAATTCTGACAATTAAACAGGTCGTGGCGACAAAATTATATCACTTTTGAATCAGGTACGTCGTCTACAACACTCATTGCTGACAATCCCACAGGTCATCGTCGCAGCTGTAATATTTTGAAATCAGGTACGTCGTCCATTGTTCATCGCTGATAATCTACAGGAAGTCCCGGATTAGTGACAGTCACTCCATTTTTGAATCAGGTACGTCTTCATATCAAGCTGACGATTCTCCACAGGATCCGAAATCGAAATCACCAGCGAAAGCTTCAAATGTAAGAAACATCCTCACACAAAATGCTTCACTGACAGTTTAAGGTCGTTCCTGCCCTTCATACTGCGATAATATCTTTCATGTACGTCTCCGAATAGCTTCCAGAAGTCATATTAACTGTCTCAGAATTATCAGTCTCGAATCCGTTCAAATTTGACACCTGCATCTTCGCAATTCAATAAATTACGCCAACAATCAATATACCACATTTGCTCAGGTACAAATCCAAAAATTATATTATTCTCTATTAACAAGCTTTAGGATCACATTCACCGCTGCTTAAAATATCAGACATCATCTTATTCGTTCCAATGACATTCACCAGTTGATAGATCTTTGAATAGATTGCAATATTACTAGGTATGTTTCATGTCTAGATTTAAAACAGCCATTAACGAACTTTAGATGAAGTTTATTCACGATGCCGACGATACTCATCAGAACTTAAAGACGAAACTAACCCAAACACCCATAAAGATTAGTGAAACGACAACTGGCAAAAGCCGATGCATCAATTAAAAAGCGACAGAAAACCGATAAGCTTGAGAAGCACAGAGAATCTGAAGATCAAATTCAAACCATCCTGTTCAGAAAACGATTGCTAATACATACCTAGAACACATTCGTCACCTAGAAATTACATTCAATTTCGAAAGCTTCAGATAACGTTTTAAACCGTTACCAAAAGATCTCCCCAGAGACACCAGTTGCATTTCCATCGAAGAGATAACTTCTCACTCAGGAATCCTGACAAATATTATGGTCAAAGTGATTGAAAAGACATCAACCACGAGCTTCATTTGAAACTATCATCGAGACGTTTTACTGACAAGTTATGATTAGGAAATTAGCACACCTAACGGACTCGACAGGTTACCACTTGCGCCATAGCTATTCCAAGAGCCACCTCCTGGAGGAAACACTTTTCAATTACACCAAGTTTCGGACTTTGTAAGGACATTCGTAGTGATACTTCGCAATGACTTTAAAATATGCCGTACTGACGAAAATGCGAAGTAGACAATTCATATCGTAAAACCAATTTTCTGAAAATTATAAAACTATCAAGTACAGGTGTAGAGAAAAATTAAATTGTAGCTAAAATTAACATCGTGATTTGTAATCGTAGAAACGGTATTATTGTAAGCAAATATTATTAAAGTTATGTAATTTTACAATGTATAAATAATAAGTAAAAAAATATTTCTTCTATTTATAACTTCATCATAAATAATTTATGCAAATAGTAAAAGGAGAAAATTATACCAGCATAATAGTTGTGAAAATAATTTGTGCAGACATAAATAATATGAAATACATATATTTGTGCTGTTGTAACCATGGCAACTTTCGTCTTCGGTTAAATTGGTATCCATGGCAACATATTTTATCGGTTAAATTGGTCTCCACGGCAACATATTTTATTCGGTTAATATAATTACATGGGTACCCCAGACACATTATGATATTTTATATAAATTCGATTTCGAATTATGCCGACATTATTTTAATCAACTCATAAATATAACCATGGATACCCCTGATTCTCAAATTTATTTTTACAATTGAGACCCAGGGGCATCCATGATTGAAATTTAAGAATATCATAATTTTCATGTAGGGATATCCCTGAGAGAAAGTTGTATTAAAATAATTCATAAATTGGGATAACGTTCATAAGTTCCAACTTTTTGACTGGGTTTATCCATGGGCTACCCTGAAATATTACTATTTATGACCCTACATGTGAAGGGATATGCCTAGCGTGGCCTTTTTGAACTTCGAATCAGAGTAGGGATATCCCTATTTCGAAATATTCTTATGCAGAGGAGCCATCATGGATATCCCTGATGATGTCTTTTTTTCTAGAATGAATACCCCGAGGGATATCCCAGTCTGTTAAAAGATTTATGCAAAACAGTGTTAGGGATATCCTTGAAAGCATTTTTCAATATGCAGAAATACTTATATCACCCCCAACGCAGTTACAACCCATTCTAAGTTGTTAGCATGGATAAACCTGACAAGGTTTTTTTCAAGGTATTTTGCTTGAGGGTATCCCTGATCGAACTATGAACTATGCATCATGTTATGATGATGCATCCCTGATAAGTATTTTCCCCATGTACACACGCCAGCATGGCTATCCCAGGCAAGATATGCAGGTTATATAACAGATATGACAGCATTCGTACCCTGAATCGAATTTTTACATGCATTAATACAAGCATGGGTATGCCTCTAGGAACTTTCATATAGTATAAAATTATTTTATCTAATTTAATTATCATCCGTATAAACCAACGACCACTGATACAGTCATCCTTCTGATTACTTAAATAATCGGTCGCATTAAATTGGTTAATCTATCAGAGGCATGATTGTACCCTTTTACACCTGAAAAATTTATTTGCATTACTGCTGCAACACAGAATGCAATCGCCCATCGTACATTTGAAACTCACAGGATTTTTAACATAGTTGCGGGAAAGGTCTGCCGCGACGTGCTGTCGTTATCATGAGTGTCAAATGTAGGAAACAACTCTAGGGATAATTTTATGTGAATTTGTCAATGCGGAAGGTCGACCAGCTATGTACAAGGCGAGGGAGATGAAATCAGCGCAACAAGGATATTTGAGCGAGTTCCGCCCCTTGCAAATAGTAAGCAGGGATTTTATTATCGGAATACTATCACAGAAATAAATGGTTAAGGATCCACCAACGCGGCAGTTCGTCAATAACGATATCCCACCACACCGCATAATTAAGCGCGATGCATCAAGTTGAAGCTGAGTTCCGCCCCTTGCTGATAGTAATCAGGGCTTGCATGTTCGGAATTCATTCACAGGGATATTATGCTATGGAGCCATTCACGTAAATGAACTTCTTTAATAACATGCATTATCGCTGAAGAGGACCTGGAAAATCAAAGGTAGTTTACTTCCATGCTAAAATAAGCTAGGGGTTGTAAAGGCGATATGAACATGGATCCTTCATTGTAAATCCGTCATCTCAACCGATTGACATACAAGGATGTATCTTTCTGGATCCATCTACGCGTCCTATAGATTCACACCTGTAGATTTTGGCAAACCCATTGCAACGTCATTACGCCACACTTCTCAAATTTGGAACTTTGTGGATCGAGCCTTTTAAAAGTGGTTTATTAATTCTCACCTCCGACACGCAACATAGACGCATGCCGTGATAATGATTTCAGGTTTTGGATAATCGGATACAAAGATATAAGATGCGATAATTAGTTGTCGTATTGCAAACATACTCAATTTTACCCGCCGTTCGAAACACGTAGTTTGTGGTAATTGTACTTACGAGGGCCACACTTTGAATGCTCAATACAACGCGAGTCAATGACCCAGTACATGGATATCTTTGAAAAACAAATCAAATCTTTACTATACAAATAGATGGCAAGGTCAAAGTTGCTCTATTCTGCCAGCGCAATCATAAGGGTCAGTTTGTGGTTCATAGTCTTTAAATGGCGTACTTATTGGTTGCCACTTAGCAAGTAATATTCTACACATGATACTACTGAAAATGTCCCATATTTTATTTTTTAAAAAAAATATGTTATTCAGCAAAACGGTCACGCGACTTTCTTATTATCTTTTTTTTTGAACTTTTTGATCATTCTTATGTAATGATTTCGTATCGCTTATTTTTGACGCTAGCAAGTCCCCACCCGAACAAACTATAAATATTTCTCATCATCCCAACCTACTCTCCACTTCACCTTCAACTTTAACATTCACTTTTTGATCTCATATAGTTTCACCATAAATCTTTACCCATCATCAGATTGGTCTTTACTTCGATTAAATTAATTAACTAACACGTTTATTGACAGTACACCACACAACTTTATATTGGTCGAATCTGTATCGACAACCTCAAGACGACAGTCTTCTGTCTACTCATAAAACATATGCTCCGCTGGCTGCGTGTATGAGACATGAAATAAGACCTATCATTGACATATAAAGATGAAAAAGTTAAGGCTACAAAGACAGCCCACAGACGCTGCAAAAAGTCGTTCCTAAAGAAAAGAGATAATCTATCAAATACTAAGAAGCACAATGAGTATTCTATCAACCTACATGCGATAGCTTTGCACGCAACTGGAATCAATACCTCAGACATACAACACAAGAGACGTTATCGGACGCAAATAAAATTATACATGAATGAAAAATGTTCGACGAAAATACAATAGTACCGTCAGGGTTATTTTCAAAAAGAAACAACCTTCATCCACGATTATCTACCATTAACCTTACATGTGCCACCATTGTCTTACAGAAGGCTATGTCATTACACTCCTACTGGAGGCATAAGATGCACAAGCCCAGCTACTATTGCTATATCCTGGTGAACCTCACAGAATCTTCACAATCTGAACATGTCTGGAATCCCACTCCACCTGTTCAAGATCCTTATACTACATATGCATATTGTGTACTCGACCCTACCTGTCATCATTCTCCATCAACATCGAGGATCTTAATTTATGCCCCTCTTACATCATCAAACCTACAGATTACCGCTCTGTTTCATCACAACAGACATTATGGGTCTACATTTTACACAGATGACCTTGACACATACTTTCCAACGCCCACTTATAATACCTGTTTGGCAAGGACCATAGGCCTTCAACATCATGCAACAAGATCTGTTGCGCAAGCCCCTTGACATCTCATGTTCAGGAGAAAGACTAATCAATCCCTATCCTATAAACCTCTGGTATCTGGCAGAACATTTTTATCTGCCGTTATTCTGAAAACATTCCAATTACCACATGAGGTTGGCCCAAACAACTATGGCCTCTTTTCAAGTTACAGGTAGAAGTTAGCAACTCTACGCTTCTCATCTGGCTCTGATAATGGCAAAATCATCATTTCCAATTCATGTGAATCAAGTAAACCGTAATCTGGAATGATATCATCGTTCTGCTTCACGTAAACTGATTAAAATTCATCCTTAGCATGATGAATTGCTTCATGCCTTTAATTGATAATAACAAACTGCTCCCACCAAGAAAGTGAAACATGTACTGAAGCCATGCTCTTCAATCGACATCTATAAGTTATAGATCAACTAACTCACTTCTCATCTACACGTTCTCGAATGGGTTCATGAGGTTAACCTTTGCCATTCTCCATCTTGAATATAAACTAACTCTTGCTCAGGTGTGACTCAAAATATTTACACGCCTTCGCAAGTACCAGATTGAAGGCACATACTCCACACTTCTAATCTGGCTGTACAAAAGGCAAAACCTTCCCTTTCACTGTATGTTGACAAAGCCGACTAACGTATCTTAACATAACTACCATTCTCCTTCCTCTATGTGAACCATACAAATAACCGTAACTCATTACACTCATCATGTCCCTATAAGTGTGAAGCAAGGTTTTCGTAATATCTAAAACCTAACTACCTGCCTCCGCTTCATGTGACAAAGACCTGTTAAGCTCCTCAGACTAACTCCAACTAACTACATCCAACTCAATAAAAAAGCCACCCCTTCCGAAGCAACGCGAGGAACCCTGCCCCGGAGCGAAGCGCAGGGCCGCAGGGCCAGGACCTAGTCTTTAAATATATCAGAGCATTTGTGGATACCTTTTCAGTTTTGCGAAAGAGCTGATTGGCTGGAAGAAGGGGGGGCCGACGGTGGTTGGTCGGAAGGGCAAAAGGCGACGTCATTTCGTCTGACCGCCCGAAAACGGCAGAAATGGTTGGCTCGCAGAGCGTCGGTTGTCTGACTCAGCGCAGAGGGCTAAATGTGGATCCCATGAGAAAGTGCGAGCGCGCTAGATAGAATGAAGCGGTTCCATTGGCTCACAGAGCATCGTTCCGGCTGACTAAAGCCCATCAGACTAAATGTGGATACCAAGAGAGAATTCGCAAATGCTCATTCGTCGCCGCTAGCGTCCGGACCACGCTAAGAAAACTTTTCATCACCTCCCACAATCCGCTTCTTCTTTCTCTTTTACATCCATCATCGTCGTCGTCAAATTTTCCGCCACCACCATCAGGTACGTCGTCCTATCCGCATCGCTGACAATTTCACAGGAATAAAAAATTACACACGGCTTTAGGTAAGTAAATGGCTCCATTCTGAAATACTGACATACCCACAGGTCGTCGTCGCAGTAGTATTCTTCCCGAAATCAGGTACGTCGTCCACTTTTCATTGCTGACAATTTACAGGAAGCGTCAGGTAAGTGACAGCGGCCCATTCTTGAATTCTGACAATTATACAGGTCACTGCGTCTGAATTCCATCGCTTTTGAATCAGGTACGTCGTCTACAACGCTGATTGCTGACAATTTCACAGGAAACAGTATTACATGGCTTCAGGTGAGTAAATGGCTCCATTTATATTATTAACAAAACCACAGGTCATCGTCGTAGCTGTAATATTTCGAAATCAGGTACGTCGTCCTTCGTTCATCGCTGATAATCTACAGGAAGCCCCGGATTAGTGACAGTCACTCCATTCTTGAACTCTGACAACAAAATAGGTCGCTGCGACAGAAAATACATCATTTTTGAAACAGGTACGTTTTCATACCAAGCTGACAATTCTCCACAGCATCCGAAATCGAAATCACCAGCGAAAGCTTCAAATGTAAGAAACATCCTCACATTAATTACCTCACTGACAATTTTAGGCCTTCACTGCCCTTTATACTGCGATAACTTTCAGGTACGTCTCCGAATAGCCTTCAGAAGTCATGTTAACCAACTCAAAATTATCAGTCGCGAAAATCCGTTAAATATTTGACAATTGCACCTTCGCAATTCAATAAATTACGCCAACGATCAGTATATCACATTTTCTCTGGTACGAATCCAAAAATAATATTACACTCTACTAACAAGCTTTAGAATCGAATTCACCGCTGCTTCTAATATCAGACATCATCTTATTTGATCCAATGACATTCATCAGTCGTTAGTTCTTTGAACAGTCGCAATATTACCAGGTACATCTCAATTCGAGTTCTAAAACAGCCATGAACGAGCTTTTGATGAAGTTTATTAGCGATGCCGACGATTCTCATCAGAACTTAAAGACGGAACTAACCCAAACACCCATAAAAATTAGTGAAACGACAACTGGCAACAGTCGGTGCATCAAATAAAGAGCGATAGAAAACCGATAAGCTTGAGAAGTGCAGAGAATTTGAAGATTAAATTCAAACCATCCTGTTTTGAAACGATCGCTAACACATACCTAGAACACATTCGCCAACAAGAAATTCCATTCAACTTCGAAAGCTTCAGATAACGTTTTAAACCGTTATCAGAAGATTTCCCCAGAGACACCAGTTGCATTTCCATTGAAGAGATAACTTCTCACTCAGGAATCCTAACAAATATTATGGTCAAGGTGTTTGAAAAGACATCAACCACGAGCTTCATTTGAAAACTATGATCGAGACGTTTTACTGACAAGTTACGATTAGGAAACTAGCACACCTATCGGATTCCACAGCTTACCACTTGCGCCATTACTAAACCCAGAACCTCCTCCCGGAGGACACACTTTCCAACACCAAGTTTCGGACTCTGTAAGGACATTCTTAATGATTCTTCCCAATGACTTTTAAATTTGCCATTCTGACGTAAAAGCGAAGCTTTCAATAACGTAAAACCAATTATCTGAACATTGTGAAACTAACAAGTAAAAGTGTAGAGATTAATTGAATTGTGGCTAAAAATAACAACGTGATTAGTAACTGTAGTAACGGCACAATTGTAAGCAAAGATTATGAAAGTAATGTGATTTTACAATGTATAAATAGAAAGGAACACAAAATCTATGCTTCTAATAATAAATCACAAATTATTAATGTTAATATGAAATTGAACAATTTAATACAAATTTTATTTACACAATTATTCAAGCATAATATTTATGAAATTGATTGTGCAGACATAATATATATGTAATGCATAGTTTTGTGCTGTTGTAACCATGGCAACTTCAGCCTTCGGTTAAATTGGTATCCATGGCAACCTATTTATTCGGTTAAATTTGTCCCCATGGCAACATATTTTATTCGGTTAATATAATAACATGGGTACCCCAGACATATAATGATATCTTATATAAATTCATTTTCGAATTATGCCAACATTATTTTAATCAACTCATAAACATAACCATGGATACCCTTGATTCTGTGATTTTTTCTAACATTTGAGACCCAGGGGTATCCATGATTGAAATTTAGGAATAACATAATTGCATGTAGGGATATCCCTGATCTAAAGTTATATTCAAATAATTCATAAATTGGGATAACGTTCATAAGTTAAAACTTTTTGCCTGGGTTTATCCATGGGCTACCCTGAAATATATATATTTATAACCCTACATGTGTAGGAATATGCCTAGCATGGCCATTTTTGAACTCCGAATCAGTGTAGGGGTATCCCTATTTCGATTCATTCTTATGCAGACGAGCCATCATGGTATCCCTGACAATAATATTTTCCAAAAAATTGATAACCCAAGGGATATCCCAGTCTGTTAGGTGATTTATTCAAAACAATGTTAGGGATATCCTTGAAAATTCAACTTTATATGTTGAAATGCTAATTATATAACCCCTGACGTAAGTACAACCCATTTTCAGTTGTTTGCATGGATATACCTGATAAATTATTTTTCAAGGTATTATGCTTGAGGGTATCCCTGATGGGATCATGAATTATGCATCCTGTTATATTGATGGATCCCTGACAACTTATTGCCCCATGTATACACGCCAGCATGGCAATCCCAGATATATTATTGAGCTTTTATAACAGATATGACAGCATTTCGTACCTGAATCGAATTTTACTTTATGCATTTTTACAAGCATGGGTATGCCATTAGGAACTTTTAAATAGTATAAAATTATTTTATCTCATTTATTTAACATCCGTATAAACCAACGACCACTAAAACAGTTATACCTCTAACTACATAAATGATCGATCGCAGTGAATTAATTAATTTATCAGAGGCATGACTGTACCCTTCTACGCCCGAAAAAGCAATTCGCAATATTGCTGCAACTCAGATTGCAATCGCCCATCGTACATTTGAAATTCACAGTTGTTTCAACATGGTTGCAGGATAGGTTTGTCGCGGGTGCTGTCGTTATCATGAGTGTCAAGTGTAGGTTACAACTCTAGAGATAATTTTATGTGAATTTGTCAATGCGGAAGTCGACCAGCAGAGTTTAAGTCGAATAGGATGAAATAAGCGCAACAAGGATATTTGAGCGATGTTCCGCCCCTTGCGAATAGTAAGCAGGGCTTTTATTAGCAAAATACTATCACAGGAATACATGGTTAAGTATCCACCAACGCGGCAGTTCGTCAACCACGATATCACACCACGCTGCATAATTAAGCGCGATGCATCAAGTTCAATCTGAGTTCCGCCCCTTGCTGATAGTAAGCAGGGCTTGCATGGTCGGAATTCATTCACAGGGATATCATGCTGTGGAGCCATTCACGTAAATCAACTTATTATATAACATGCATTGTCGCTGAAGAGGACCTGGATAATCAAGGGTAGCTTACTCCCATGCTACAATAAGCTTGAGGGTTATAGCGGCGATATGGACATGGATCCTTCATTGTAATTTCGTCATCTTAACCGATTGACACACAAGGATGCATCTTTCTGGATCCATCTACGCGTCCTATAGATTCACACCTGTAGATTTTGGAATACTCATTGCGACGTCATTACGCCACACCTACTAAAATTGTCAGTTTGTGGATCGAGTAATTTAAGAATGGTTTTTTATTCTCACCTTCGACACGCAACATAGACACATGCTGTGATAATGATTTAAGGTATTGGATAATCGGATACAAAGATATAAGATGCGATAATTAGTTGTCGTATTGCAAACATACTCAATTTTACCCGCCGTTTGAAACACGTAGTTTGTGGTCATTGTACTTACGAGGGCCACACTTTGAATGCTCAATACAACGCGAGTCAATGACCCAGTACATGGATATCTTTGAAAAACAAATCAAATCTTTACTATACAATCAGATGGCAAGGTCAAAGTTGCGCGATGTTGCCAAAGTGGTCACAAAGGACAGTTTGTGGTTCATAGTCATTATATTGCGATGTATTGAATTGTTGTCACTTGGTGAGGCATATTCCACACATGTTACTACTGAAAATGTAACATTTTTTATTTTTATAAGAAAAATATGTTATTCAGCAAAACGGTCACGCGACTTTCTTCATATCTTTTTTTTTTTAGAACTTTTTGATACTTCTTATGTAATGACCGCGTATCGCTTATTTTCGACGCTAGCAAGTCTACACTCGCACAAACTATAAATATTTCTCATCATCACATTGTTGCCCATCATCCACCTAAGTCTTTTCACAAACAATTTCATTTCAAATGGTTTCACCGTAAATTTTCAACCATCGACAGGTAAGTTCGTACTCCGATTCAAATACTTAACTAACAAGTTTATTGGCACTACACCACATACACCCTTTATATTGATTGAACCTGTATCAATGACCTCAAGTCGGCTGTTAGCTATCTATGCATAAACCATATGCTTCGCTGGCTACGTGTATAAGATAAAAATATAGACCTATTATCGACATGTAAAGAGAAGAAAGTCAAGGCTACAAAGACAGCCCACAGACGCTGCGAAAAAATCGTCGCTCCTAAAAAAAGAGATAATCTATCAAAAACTATGAAATACAACGAGTATTCTACCAACCTACACGCGGTAGCTGTGCGCGCAACTGGAATCAATACCTCAGACATACAATATAAGAGACGTTATTGGACGAAAATAAAATTATATATAAACGAAAAATGTTCTCCGAAAACAGAATTGTATCGTCAGGGTTATCTTCAAAAAGAAACATTCTTCATCCACGATCATCTAGCAATAACTTAACGTGTGCCACCAATGTCTCAGAAGGCTGTGTCACTACATTCCTACTGGAGCATACGATGCACAAGCCCAGTTACTATTGCCACATCGTCGTGAACCTTGCAGACTCTTCACGATCTGAACATGTCTCTGGAATCCCATTCCACCAGAGCAAGATCCTTATACTACATACGCATGTTGTGTACTCCACCCTACCTATTATCATTCTCCATCAATATTGAGGATCTTAATTTGTAACCCTCTTTCATCATTTAATCCTACAGATTACCACTCATATCGACAGACACTATTGGTCTACATTTTACATAGAAGATCATGACATATCCTTTCCAACGCCCGCTTAAATACCTGTTTGGAAAGGACATAGGCCTTCAACGTCATGCAACATGACCCGTCATTGTGCAACCCACTTGACATCTCACGTTCATGAGAAAGACTAACCATTCCCTGTACTAAAAATCATCTGGACTATGGTAGAACATACTTATCTGCCGTTACACTGAAAAACAATTCAATTTCCACATGATGTTTGCCCAACAATCATACGCCTATTTTCAAGGTACAGATGGAAGCTAGCAACTCCACGCTTCTCATCTGGCTTTGATAAAGGCAAAATCATCATTTCCAATTCATGTGAATCAAGTAAACCGTAATCTTGAATGATTATCTTCGATCTGCCTCACGTAGATTGATTATGATTCATCCTTAACACGATGAATTGCTTAATGCCTTTATTTGAGAATAACTAACTGCTCTCACGAAGATAGTGAAACATGTAGAAGCCATGCTCTTCAATCGACATCTATAAGTGATGAGATCAACTGACTCGGTTCTCATCTACATGTTTTCGAATGGGTCCATAAGATTAACCTTCGCTATTCTCCATCTTGAGTATAGACCAACTTTTGTTCAGGTTTGACTCAAAATATTTACACGCCTTTCCCAAGTACCAGATAGAAGCCACACACTCCACGCTTTTCATCTGACTTTACTATAGGCAAAAACTTCCCTTTCATGGCATGTGAACAATGCTGACCAACGCAGTTCAACTTAACAAATACTGACTCTCCACTTCACGTGAACCACACCAACAACCGCACTTAAAAACAATTCACATGTACCCTTATATGTGAAGCAAGGTTACCGTATTACCAAATACCAAATTACCTGCCTCCGCTTCATGTGACAAAGACCTGTAAACCTCATCAGACTAACTCCAACTAACTGCATCACAAGTCAACGAATCAGCCCCCCAATTCCGAAGCGACGCGAGGAACCCTGCCCCGGAGCGAAGCGCAGGGCCGCAGGGCCAGGACCTAGTCTATATAATATTACAGCATTTGTGGATCCCAATTTTTAGTTTTGCGAAACGGTGATTGGCTGGGCGAGGGGGAGGAGGTCGGTGGTTGGTCGGGCAAGCGAGGGGCGACGTCATTTTGCCTGACCGCCCGAAAACGGCAGTAATGATTGGCTCGCAGAGCGTCGGATGGCTGACTCAGCCCAGAGGGCTAAATGTGGATACCAAGTTAAATTTGCCCAGCGCTGATTCGGCGGTGGGGGAGAGGTGCGCGCGCTAGATAGAATGAAGCGGTTCCATTGGCTCACAGAGCATCGTTCCGGCTGACTAATGCCCATCAGACTAAATGTGGATACCAAGTGAGAATCCGTGAATGCTCATTCGTCGCCGCTAGCGTCTGGACCACGCTAAGAAAACTTTTCATCACCTCCCACAATCCGCTTCTTCTTTCTCTTTTACATCCATCATCCTCGTCGTCGAATTTTCCGCCACCACCATCAGGTACGTCGTCCTATCACCATCGCTGACCATTTCACAGGAATATATAATTACACATGGCTTCAGGTGAGTAAACGGCTCCATTCTGACAAACCCACAGGTCGTCGTCGCATCAGTATTCATCCCGAGACCAGGTATGTCGTCCAGTTTTCATCGCTGACAATCTACAGGCAGTTTCAGGTAAGTGACAGCGACCCCGTTTTTGAATTCTGACAATTATACAGGTCACTGCGTCTGAATTCCATCGCTTTTGAATCAGGTACGTCGTCTACAACGCTGATTGCTGACAATTTCACAGGAAACAGTATTACACATGGCTTCAGGTGAGTAAATGGCCCCATTTATATTACTGACAAAACCACAGGTCATCGTCGCAGCTGTAATAATTCGAAATCAGGTACGTCGTCCATTTTTCATCGCTGACAATCTACAGAAAGCCTCAGATGAGTGACCCCCACTCTAATCGTGAACTCTGACAATTAAACAGGTCGCCGCGACATCATTTCATCGTTACTAGATCAGGTACGTCTTCAAATCAAGCTGACAATTCTCCACAGGATCCGAAATCGAAATCATCAGCGAAAGCTTCAAATGTAAGAAACATCCTCACACAAATTGCTTCACTGACAGTTTTAGGTCGTTCCTGCCCTTCATACTGCGATAACTTTCAGGTACGTCTCCGAATAGCTTTCAGAAGTCATATTAACTGTCTCAGAACTATCACTCACGAAACCAATAAATGTTTGAAACCAGCATCTTCGCAATTCAATAAATTACGGCAACGAACAATATACCGCATTTGCTCAGGTACGAATCCAAAAACCATAGTACACTCAACTAACAAGCTTTAGAATCGAATTCACCGCTGCTTAAAATATCAGACATGATCTTATTCGATCTAATGACATTCATCAGTTGATAGTTCTTTGAACAGATCGCAATATTACCAGTCACGTTTCAAATCGAGTTCTAAAACAGTCATTAACGAGTTTTAGACAAAGATTATTCGCGATGCCAACGATTCTCATCAAAGCTTAAAGCAGAACAAACCCAATTACCCATTAAAATTAGTAAAACGATAATTGGAAACAGCCGATGCATCAACTAAAGAGCGATAGAAAACCGATAAGTTTGAGAAGTATAGAGAATCTGAAGATCAAATTCAACCCATCCTATTAAGAAAACGACTGCTAATACATACTTAAGACACATTCGTCACTTGAAAACTACATTCAACTTCGAAAGCCTCAGATATTGTATTTAAACCGCCATCAAAAGATCTCCACAGAGACACCAGTCGCATCCTTCCAGAGGAACTTCTTATCTCAGGTATCTGACAAATATCATGGTCGAAATTATCGAAAGGACATTTAGAACATGCTTCATTTGAAAACTTCATCCGAGACGTATCACTGACAATTAATGAGTAGGAAATTAGAACAAATTCCTTATAGGACTCGACTGGATACCATTGGCGCCTCAACTATACCCAGAACCACCTCCAGGAGGACACACTTTCCAACTTCACCAAGTTTCGCACTCTGTAAGGACATTTGTAATGATTTCTCGCAATGACTTTTAAATTTGCCATACTGACGTAAAAGCGAAGCTTTTTATAACGTAAAACCAATTATCTGAAAATTGTGAAACTAACAAGTAAAGGTGTTGAAATTAATTGCATTGTGTCTAAATATAAATTGTGATTTGTAATCGTAGTAACGGCACAATTGTAATCAAAGATTATAAATGTTATGTAATTTTACAATGAATTAGTAGAAAGAAACACAAATATGATGCTATTTATAATAAATCACAAATTATTTATGCAAATAGTGAATTGAACATAATTATACAAGATAGTATACACAATTATTCCAGCATAATAGTTATGAAAATAGTTTGTGCAGACACAAATAATATGAAATACATATATTTGTGCTGTTGTAACCATGGCAACTTTCGTCTTCGGTTAAATTGGTATCCATAGCAACATATTTATTTGGTTAAATTGATCTCCATGGCAACATATTTTATTCGGTTAATATGTTAACAAGGGTACCCCAGACATATTATGATATTTTACATAAATGCATTTTCAATTTATGCCGACATTATTTTAATCAACGTATATATAACCATGGATACCCCTGACTCTTTAATCTTTTACGTCAATTAAGTCTCAGGGGTATCCATGATTGAAATTTAAGAATATCAGATCTTTTAAGTATGGATATCCCTGAAAGATAGTTGTATTCAAATAATTCATAATTAGGGATAACGATCGTTAGCTCGGACTTTTTGCCTGGGTTTATCCATGAGCGACCCTGTAATAATAATATTTTTGACCCGAAACATGTAGGGATATGCCTAGCATGGCCATATTTGAACTCCGAATCAGTGTAGGGGTATCATTATTTCGATAGATTCTTATGCAGAGGAGCCATCATGGATATCCCTGACAATGTCTTTTTTTCTAGAATGATTACCCCGAGGGATATCCCAGTCTGTTAAAAGATTTATGCAAAACAGTGTTAGGGATATCCTTGAAAGCATTTTTTAATATGCAGAAATACTTATTATATCACCCCTGACATTGCTACAACCCATAATCGATTTTTAGCATGGATATAACTTACAAGATTATTCAAGGTATTATGCTTGAGGGTATCCCTGATCGGATTATGAATTATGCAACCTGCTATGTTGAGGGATCCCTGACTAGCATTTGCTTAATGTACAAACGCCAGCATGGCTATCCCAGATAAGATATTATGCTTTTATAACATATATGACACTATTTTGTACCCTGAATTGAATTTTACTTTATGGATTTTTACAAGCATGGGTATGCCACTAGGAACTTTTAAATAGTATAGAATTATTTTATCTCATTCAATTATCATCTGCATAGACAATCGACCACTGATACAGTCATCCCTCTAATTACTTGAATGTTCGGTCGTAGTGAATTAGTTGATTATCAGAGGCATGACTATACCCTTCTACACCCGAAAAATTAATTCGCATTACTGCTGCAACTCAGAAAGCAATCGTCCATCGTACATTTGAAACTCGAAGTAGTTTTAACGTGGTTGCGGGAATAGTTTGTAGCGACGACCTGTCGTTATCATCAGTGCAGGTGCAGGAGACATCTGTTGGGATAAATTAATGCGAATTCTTCAATGCGGAAGGTCGATTAGTATAGAATAAGACGACAAGGATGAAATATGCACCACAAGGATATTTGAGCGATGTTCCGCCCCTTGCGAATAGTAAGCAGGGCTTTTATTAGCAGTTTACTATCACAGGAATACATGGTTAAGGATCCACCAACGCGGCAGTTCGTCAATAACGATATTGCACCACGCTGCATAATTAAGCGCGATGCATCAAGTTGAAGCTGAGTTCCGCCCCTTGCTGATAGTAATCAGGGCTTGCATGTTCAGAATTCATTCAGAGGGATACTATACTGTGGAGCCATTCACGTAAAATAACTTCTTATATAACAGGTATTATCGCTGAAATGGACCTGGGAAATCAAGGGTAGTTTACTTCCATGCTACAACAAGCTTGAGGGTTATAGCGGCGATATGAACATGGTTCCTTCATTATTAATCCGTCATCGCAACAGAATGACTTACAAGGATGCATTTTTTTGTATCCATCAACGCGTCCAATAGATTCACACCTGTAGATTTTGGCATAACCATTGCGACGTCATTACGCCACACCTACTAAAATTGTCAGTTTGTGGATCGAATGTTTTAAGAATGGTTTTTAATTCTCACCTTCGACACGTAACATAGACGCATGCCGTGATAATGATTTAAGGTATTGGATAATCGGATACAAAGATATAAGATGTGATAATTAGTTGTCGTATTGCAAACATACTCAATTATGCCCTCCGTTCGAAACACGTAGTTTGTGGTTATTGTACTTACGAGGGCCACACTTTGAATGCTCAGTACAACGCGAGTCAATGACCCAATATATGGATATCTTTGAAAAACAAATCAAATCTTTTCTACACAATTAGATGGCAAGGTCAAAGTTGCGCTATTCTTCCAGTGCAATCATAAGGATCAGTTTGTGGTTCATAGTCTTTAAATTGTAATGTATTGAATTGTTGTCACTTAGTGAGACATATTCCACACATATTACTGCTGAAACTGTAACATTTTTTATTTTTTAAAAAAAAATATGTTATTCAGCAAACGGTCACGCGACTTTCTTCATGTTTTTTTTTTGAACTTTTTGATAATTCTTATGTAATGATTGCGAATCGCTTATTTTTTGACGCTAGCAAGTCTCCACTCGCACAAACTATAAATATTTCCCGTCATCCATCCTTTCTCCTCCATCCATCCTAGACTTTTCAAAGACAGTTTCTTTTCATATAGTTTCACCATAAATTTTCAACCAACGACAGGTAAGTTTGTACTCCGATTAAAATACTTATCTAACAAGTTCATTGATAGTACACCACACACCCTTTATACTGATCTAACCTGTATCGACGACCTCAAGACGACAGTCTTCTATCTACGCATAAAACATATGCTCCGCTGGCTACGTGTATGAGACAAATTAAGACCTATCATTGACATGTAAAGAGAAGAAAGTCAAGGCTACAAAGACAGCCCACAGACGCTACAGAAAAACGTTGCAATTAAAGACAAGTTAAAATCTATCAAGAAACATAAAACACAACGCGTATTCTATCATCCTACATGCGGTAGCTGTGTACGCAACTGGAAGCAATACCTCAGATATACAATACAAGAGACGTTATTGGACGCAAACAAAATTAAATACGAACGAAAAATGTTCTTCGAAAACAGAATATTATCATCAGGGTCATCTTCAAAAAGAAACAATCTTCATCCACGATCTTCTACCATTAACTTAACGTGTGCCACAAATGTCTTAAAGAAGGCTGTGTCACTACACTCCTACTGGAGCATACGATGCACAAGCCCAGCCACTATTCCTATATCGTCGTGAACCTCACATATTCTTCACGATCTGAACATGTCTGGAATCCCACTCCACCAGTACAAGACCTTATACTAAACATGCATTTGTTTACTCGACCCTTCCTGCCATCTCCATCAACATCGAGGATTTAAATTATTACCACCTTAAATCATTTAATCATACTAACTACCGCTCTGTTTCATCTCGACAGACACTAATGGTCTACATTTTACACAGGAGATCTTGATATATCCATCCAATGCCCGCTTATATTACCTGTTTGGAAAGGACATAGGCCTTCAACATAATGCAACATGACCTGTTGCGCAATCCAGTTGACATATCATGTTCAGGAGAAAGACTAACCATTCCCTGTCCAATAAATAATCTGACATCTCGAAGAACATAATTATCTGCTATTATAATGAAAAACATTCCAACTTCCACATGAGGTTGGCCCAAACAATTATACGCCTCTTTCAAGGTATAGATAGAAGTTAGCAACTCTACGCTTCTCATCTGGCTCTGACAAAGGCAAAATCATCATTTCCAATTCATGTGAATCAATTAAACCGTAATCTGGAATGATTGTCTTCGTTCTGCTTCACGTAAACTGATTAGAATTCATCAATAACATGATGAATTGCTTCATGCCTTTAATTGAGAATAACTAACTGCTCTCACAAAGAAAGTGAAACATGTACTGAAGCCATGCTCTTCAATCGACATCTATAAGTTATAGATCAACTAACTCACTTCTCATCTACACGTTCTCGAATGGGTTCATGAGGTTAACCTTTGCCATTCTCCATCTTGAATATAAACTAACTCTTGCTCAGGTGTGACTCAAAATATTTACACGCCTTCGCAAGTACCAGATTGAAGGCACATACTCCACACTTCTAATCTGGCTGTACAAAAGGCAAAATCTTCCCTTTCACTGCATGTTGACAAAGCCGACTAACGCAGCTTAACATATTGACCATTCTCCTTCCTCTTTATGTGAACCATACAAATAACCGTAACTCATTACACTCATCATGTCCCCTTAAACTTGAAGCAAGGTTTTCGTAATATCTAAAACCAAACTACCTGCCTCCGCTTCATGTGACAAAGACCTGTAATGCTCCCCAGACTAACTCCAACTAACTACATCCAACTCAATACAAAAGCCACCCCTTCCGAAGCAACGCGAGGAACCCTGCCCCGGAGCGAAGCGCAGGGCCGCAGGGCCAGGACCTAGTCTTTAAATATATCAGAGCATTTGTGGATACCTTTTCAGTTTTGCAAAAGAGCTGATTGGCTGGAAGAAGGGGGGGCCGACGGTGGTTGGTCGGAAGGGCAAAAGGCGACGTCATTTCGTCTGACCGCCCGAAAACAGCAGAAATGGTTGGCTCGCAGAGCGTCGGTTGTCTGACTCAGCGCAGAGGGCTAAATGTGGATCCCATGAGAAAGTGCGAGCGCGCTAGATAGAATGAAGCGGTTCCATTGGCTCACAGAGCATCGTTCCGGCTGACTAAAGCCCATCAGACTAAATGTGGATACCAAGAGAGAATTCGCAAATGCTCATTCGTCGCCGCTAGGGTCTGCACCACGCTAAGAAAATTTTTGATCACATCCCACAATCCGTCGCTTCTTCCTACTCTTTTACATCCATCATCGTCGTCGTCGAATTTCCGCCACCATCATCAGGTACGTTGTCCCATCCATATCGCTGACAATTTCACAGGAATCCAGAATTAGACATCACTTCAGGTAAGTAAATGGCTCCATTCTGATACGCTGAAAAACCCACAGGCCGTCGTTACAGCAGAACTCTTCCCGAAATCAGGTACGTCGTCCACTTTTCATCGTTGACAATTTACAGGTAGTTTCGGGTAGGTGACAACGACCCCATTCTTGAGTTCTGACAATTAAACAGGTCGATGCGTCTGAATTCCATCGCTTTTGAATCAGGTACGTCGTCTACAACACTCATTCCTGACAATTCCACAGGAACTATCATTACACATGGCTCAGGTTAGTAAATGGTTCCATTTATATTACTGACAAACCCTCAGGTAATTGTCGCAGCAGTAATAATCCGAAATCAGGTACGTCGTCCATTGTTCATCGCTGATAATCTACAGGAAGCCCCGGATTAGTGACAGTCACTTCATTTTTGAATCAGGTACGTCTTCATATCAAGCTGACAATCCTCCACAGGATCCGAAATCGAAATCACCAGCGAAAGCTTCAAATGTAAGAAACATCCTCACATTAATTACCTCACTCACAATTTTAGGCCTTCATAGCCTTTCATACTGCGATAACCCACAGGTACGTCTCCGAATAGCTTCTAGAAGTCATATTAACCGTTTCAGAATTATCAGTCGCGAATCCGTTCAAATTTGACACCTGCATCTTCGCAATTTAATCAATTACGCCAACAATCAATATACCACATTTGCTCAGGTACGAATCCAAAAATCATATTATTCTCTACTAACAAGCTTTAGGATCACATTCACCGCTGCTTAAAATATCAGACGTCATCTTATTCGATCCAATGACACTCATCAGTTGTTAGTTCTTTGAACAGATTGCAATATTACCAGGTACATCTCAATTCGAGTTCTAAAACAGCCATGAACGAGCTTTTGATGAAGTTTATTAGCGATGCCGACGATTCTCATCAGAACTTAAAGACGGAACTAACCCAAACACCCATAAAAATTAGTGAAACGACAACTGGCAACAGTCGGTGCATTAAATAAAGAGCGATAGAAAACCGATAAGCTTGAGAAGTGCAGAGAATTTGAAGATCAAATTCAAACCATCCTGTTTTGAAACGATCGCTAACACATACATAGAACACATTCGCCAAAAAGAGATTCCATTCAACTTCGAAAGCTTCAGATAACGTTTTAAACCGTTATCAAAAGATCTCCCCAGAGACACCAGTTGCATTTCCATCGAAGAGATAACTTCTCACTCAGGAATCCTGACAAATATTATGGTCAAAGTGATTGAAAAGACATCAACCACGAGCTTCAATTGAACTATCATCGAGACGTTTTACTGAGAAGTTCTGATTAGGAAACTAGCACACCTAACGGACTCGACAGGTTACCACTTGCGCCATTGCTATTCCAAGAGCCACCTCCTGGAGGAAACACTTTCCAATTACACCAAGTTTCGGACTTTGTAAGGACATTTGTAGTGATACTTCGCAATGACTTTTAAATATGCCGTACTGACGAAAATTCGAGGTAGACATTTCATAACGTAAAACCAATTTTCTGAAAATTATAAAACTAACAAGTACAGGTGATGAGAAAAATTAAATTGTAGCTAAAATTAACATCGTGATTTGTAATCGTAGAAACGGAATAATTGTAAGCTAATATTATTAAAGTAACGTAATTTTACAATGTATAAATAATAAGTAATAAAATATTTCTTCTATTTGTAATTTTATCATAAATACTTTATGTAAATAGTGAATTGAACAGAATTATACAAGATAATATACACAATTATTCCAGCATACTAGATATGAAAATGGTTTGTGTAGACATAAATAATATGAAATACATATATTTGTGCTGTTGTAACCATGGCAACTTTCGTCTTCGGTTAAATTGGTATCCATAGCAACAAATTTATTCGGTTAAATTGATCTCCATGGCAACATATTTTATTCGGTTAATATGTTAACAAGGGTACCCCAGATATATTGTAATATTTTACATAAATGCATTTTCGATTTATGCCGACATTATTTTCATCAACGCATATATATAACCATGGATACCCCTGACTCTGTAATCTTTTATGTCAATTAAGTCTCAGGGGTATCCATGATTGAAATTTTAGAATATCATATCTTACAAGTAGGGATATCCCTGAAAGATAGTTGTATTCAAATAATACATAATTATGGATAACGTTCGTTAGCTCGGACTTTTTGCCTGGGTTTATCCATGAGCTACCCTGTAATAATAATATTTTTGACCCGAAACATGTAGGGACATGCCTAGCATGGCCATATTTGAACTCAGAATCAGTGTAGGGGTATCATTATTTCGATAGATTCTTATGCAGAGGAGCCATCATGGATATCCCTGACAATGTCTTTTTTTCTAGAATGATTACCCCGAGGGATATCCCAGTCTGTTAAAAGATTTATGCAAAACAATGTTAGTGATATCCTTGAAAGCATTTTTTAATATGCAGAAATACTTATTATATCACCCCTGACATTGCTACAACCCATAATCGATTTTTAGCATGGATATAACTTACAAGATTTTTTCAAGGTATTATGCTTGAGGGTATCCCTGATCGGATTATGAATTATGCATCCTGCTATGTTGATGGATCCCTGACTAGCATTTGCTTAATGTACAAACGCCAGCATGGCTATCCCAGACAAGATATTATGCTTATATAACAGATATGACAGCATTTGTACCCTGAATCGAATTTTTACATGCATTGTTACAAGCATGGGTATGACTCTAGGAACTTTCATATAGTATAAAATTATTTTATCTAATTCAATTATCATCTGCATAGACAATCGACCACTGATACAGTCATCCCTCTAATTACTTGAATGTTTGGTCGTAGTGAATTAGTTGATTATCAGAGGCATGACTATACCCTTCTACACCCGAAAAATTAATTCGCATTACTGCTGCAACTCAGAAAGCAATCGTCCATCGTACATTTGAAACTCGAAGTAGTTTTAACGTGGTTGCGGGAATGGTTTGTCGCGACGACCTGTCGTTATCATCAGTGCAGGTGCAGGAGACAACTGTTGGGATAAATTAATGCGAATTCTTCAATGCGGAAGGTCGATTAGTAGAGAATAAGACGACAAGGATGAAATATGCACCACAAGGATATTTGAGCGATGTTCCGCCCCTTGCGAATAGTAAGCAGGGCTTTTATTAGCAGAATACTATCATAGGAATACATGGTTAAGGATCCACCAACGCAGCAGTTCGTCAATAACGACATCACACGACGCTGCATAATTAAGCGCGATGCATCAAGTTCAATCTGATTCCCGCCCCATGCTGATAGTAATCAGGGCTTGCATGGTCAGAATTCATTCACAAGGATATTATGCTGTGGAGCCATTCACGTAAATAAACTTCTTCTTATATACCATGCATTATCGCTGAAAAGGACCTAGGAAATCAAGGTTGTTTACTTCCATGCTAAAATGAGCTTGAGGGTTATAAAGGCGATATGAACATGGATCCATCAATGTAAATCCGTCATCTCAACTTATTGACTTACAAGGATGCATTTTTCTGGATCCATCTACGCGTCATATAGATTTACACCTGTAGATTTTGGCATACCCATTGTGACGTCATTACGCCACACCAACTAAATTTGGCAGTTTGTGGATCAAGTCTTTTAAAAGTGGTTTGTTAATTTTCATCTTCGACACGCAACATGAACCCATGCCGTGATAATGATTTAAGTATTGGATAATCGGATACAAAGATATAAGATGCGATAATTAGTTGTCGTATTGCAAACATTCTCAATTTTGCCCGCCGTTCGAAACACGTAGTTCGTGGTCATTGTACTGACGAGGCCACACTTTGAATGCTCAATACAACGCGAGTCAATGACCCAATATATGGATATCTTTGAAAAACAAATCGAATCTTTTCTACACAATTAGATGGCGAGGTCAAAGTTGCGCTATTCTTCCAGTGCAATCATAAGGATCAGTTTGTGGTTCATAGTCATTAAATTGCGGTGTATTGAATTGTTGTCACTTAGTGAGACATGTTCCACACATATTACTGCTGAATCTGTAACATTTTTTATTTTTTAAAAAAAAATATGTTATTCAGCAAACGGTCACGCGACTTTCTTCATGTTTTTTTTTTGAACTTTTTGATAATTCTTATGTAATGGTTGCGAATCGCTTATTTTTCGACGCTAGCAAGTCTCCACTCGCACAAACTATAAATATTTCCCGTCATCCATCCTTTCTCCTCCATCCATCCTAGACTTTTCAAAGACAGTTTCATTTCATATAGTTTCACCATAAATTTTCAACCAACAACAGGTAAGTTTGTACTCCGATTAAAATACTTATCTAACAAGTTTATTGATAGTACACCACACTACCTTTAAATTGATCTAACCTGTATCGACGACCTCAAGACGACAGTCTTCTGTCTACGCATAAAACATATGCTCCGCTGGCTACGTGTATGAGACAAAAATTAAGACCTATCATTGACATGTAAAGAGAAGAAAGTCAAGGCTACAAAGACAGCCCACAGAAGCTACAGAAAAACGTTGCAATAAAAGAAAAGTTTAAATCTATTAAGAAACATAAAACACAACGCGTATTCTATCATCCTACAAGCGGTAGCTGTGTACGCCACTGGAATCAATACCTCAGACATACAATACAAGAGACGTTATCGGACGCAAATAAAATTATACATGAACGAAAAATGTTCTACAAAAATACAATAGTATCTTCAGGGTTATCTTACAAAAGAAACAATCTTCATCCACGATCATCTACCACTCACTTAACGTGTGCCACCAATGTTTTAAAGAAGGCTGTGTCACTACACTCCTACTGGAGTATACGAAGCACAAGCCCAGCTACTATTGCTATATCGTCGTGAAGCTCACAGACTCTTCACGATCTAAACATGTCTGGAATACCACTCCACCAGTGCAAGATCCTTAGGCTACATACGCATGTTGTGTACTCCACCCTATCTATCATCATTCTCCATCAATATCGAGGATCTTAACTTATAACCCTCTTTCAATATTTAATCCTACAGATTACCATTCTGTTTCATCTCGACAGACACTATTGGTCTACGTTTTACACAGAAGACCTTGACATATCCTTTCCAATGCCCGCTTACAATACCTGTTTGGAAAGGACATAGGCCTTCAACGTCATGCAACGTGGTCTGTCGTGGCGCAGCCCACTTTACATCTCATTCAGGAGAAAGACCAACATTCCCTGTCCAATAAACCATCTGGAATCTGGCAGAACAAACTTATCTGCCGTTATACTGAAAAACATTCCAATTTACACATGAGGTTGGCCCAAACAACCTTACGCCTCTTTTCAAGGTACAGATAGAAGTTAGCAACTCCACGCTTCTCATCTGGCTTTGATAAAGGCAAAATCATCATTTCCAATTCATATGAATCAAGTAAACCGTAATCTGGAATAATTATCTTCGTTCTGCATCACGTAAACTGATTACAATTCATTCTTAACATGATGAATTGTTTCATGCATTTATTTGAGAATAACTAACTGCTCTCACAAAGAAAGTGAAACATGTACTTTAGCCATACTCTTCGATCGACATCTTTAAGTGATGAGATCAACTAACTCATACCTCATCTTCACGTCCTCGAATCGGTCCTTAAGTTTAACCTTTGCCATTCTCCATCTTGAGTATAAACCAACTTTTGTTAAATTTTGACTCGGAATATTTACACGCCTTTCCCAAGTACCAGATAGAAGCCACACTCTCCACGCTACTCATCTGACTTAACAAAAGGCAAAATTTTCCCTTTCATGCCATGTGAACAATGCCGACCATCGCAGTTTAACACATCTAACATCGACTCCCACTTCCGTGGACAATACTAACATCCGCACTTAAAAACAATCCACATATGCCTTTACATGTGATCAAGGTTACCGTATTACCTAATACCAAACTACCTGCCTCCGCTACATGTGACAAAGACCTGTGATGCTCCTCAGACTAACTCCAACTAACTACATCCAACTCAATAAAAAAGCCACCCCTTCCGAAGCAACGCGAGGAACCCTGCCCCGGAGCGAAGCGCAGGGCCGCAGGGCCAGGACCTAGTCTATATAGTATTGAGAGATTTGTGGATACGGATTTTTAGTTTTGCGAAAGCGCTAATTGGCCGGGCGAGGGGGGGGGCGGCGGTGGTTGGTCGGGCAAGCGAGGGACGACGTCATTTTGCCTGACCGCCCGAAAACGGCAGTAATGATTGGCTCGCAGAGCGTCGGTTGTCTGACTCAGCTCAGAGGGCTAAATGTGGATACCAAGTTAAATTTGCCCAGCGCTGATTGGGCGGTGGGAAAAGTTGCGCAAGCTAGATAGAATGAAGCGGTTCCATTGGCCCACGGAGCGTTGTTCCGGCTTTCTAAAGCCCATCAGACTAAATGTGGATACCAAGTGAGAATTCGCAAATGCTCATTTGTCGCCGCTAGCGTCTGGACCACGCTATGTAAATTTTTCATCACCTCCCACAATCCGTCGCTTCTTCTTTCTCTTTTACATCCATCATCGTCGTCGTCAAATTTTCCGCCACCACCATCAGGTACGATGTCCTATCACCATCGCTGACCATTTCACAGGAGTATAGAATAACACATGGCTTCAGGTGAGTAAACGGCTCCATTCTGACAAACCCACAGGTCGTCGTCGCATCAGTATTCATCCCGAAACCAGGTATGTCGTCCATTTTTCATCGCTGACAATCTACAGGCAGTTTCAGGTAAGTGACAGCGACCCCGTTTTTGAATTCTGACAATTATAAAGGTCACTGCGTCTGAATTCCATCGCTTTTGAATCAGGTACGTCGTCTACAACGCTGATTGCTGACAATTTCACAGGAAACAGTATTACACATGGCTTCAGGTGAGTAAATGGCCCCATTTATATTACTGACAAAACCACAGGTCATCGTCGCAGCTGTAATATTTCGAAATCAGGTACGTCGTCCTTCGTTCATTGCTGATAATCTACAAGAAGCCCCGGATTAGTGACAGTCATTCCATTCTTGAACTCTGACAACAAAATAGGTCGCTGCGACAGAAATTACATCATTTTTGAATCAGGTACGTCTTCATATCGAGCTGACAATTCTCCACAGGATCCGAAATCGAAATCACCAGCGAAAGCTTCAAATGTAAGAAACATCCTCACACAAAATGCTTCACTGACAGTTTTAGGTCGTTCCTGCCCTTCATACTGCGATAATAACTTTCATGTACGTCTCCGAATTGCTTCCAGAAGTCATATTAACTGTCTCAGAATTATCAGTCGCGAATCCGTTCAAATTTGACACCTGCATCTTCGCAATTCAATAAATTACGCCAACAATCAATATACCACATTTGCTCAGGTACGAATCCAAAAATAATATTACACTCTACTAACAAGCTTTAGAATCGAATTCACCACTGCTTCTAATATCAGACATCATCTTATTCGATCTAATGACATTCATCAGTTGTTAGTTCTTTGAACAGATTGCAAATTTACCAGGTACGTTTCAAGTCGAGTTCTAAAATAGCCGTTAACGAGCTTTAGAAATAGGTTATTCGCAAAGCCGACGAGTCTCAGCAGAGTTTGAAGACGAATCTTACCCGATTTCTTATTAAAGAAAAAAGTGAAACGACAAACGGTAACAGCCGATGCATCAACTAAAGAGCAACAGAAAACCGATAAGTTTGAGAAGTATAGAGTATCTGAATATTAAATTTAAACCATCCTGTTTTGAAAATGATTGCTAACACATACATAGGTCACATTTGCCACTTGAAAATCACATTTAACTTCTAAAGCTTCAGATAACGTTTTAAACCGTTACCAAAAGATCTCCACAGAGACACCAGTCATATCCTCTCAGAGGAATTTCTTATTTCAGGTATCTGACAAAAGTACCATTGTTGAGGTTATCGAAAAAACATTAAGAACATACTTCATTTGAAAATCTTCGTCCGAGACGTATCACTGACAGCTTATGAGTAGGAAATTGGCACACATTCCTTAACGGACTCGATTGGATACCATTGGAGCCTCAACTATACCCAGAACCACCTCCTGGAGGACACACTTTCCAACTTCACCAAGATTTGGACTTCCAAGGACATTCGTAATGATTTCTTGCAATGATTTTTAAATTTGCCATACTGACATAAAAGCAAAGCTTTCTGTATCATAAAACCAATTATCTGAAAATTGTGAAACTAACAAGTAAAAGTGAAGAGAGTAATTGCGTTGTGGCTAATAATAACATCGTGATTTGTAATCGTAGAGGCGGAACAATTGGAAGCTAAGAATATAAATGTAGTGTAATTTTACATGTACAAATAGAAACAAACACAAAATCATAGCTATTTACAATTTAACCAAAAATTATTTATGCAAATATTGAAATGAACTAAATAATACACATTTTGTACACACAATTATTCTAGCATAATGTTTATGAAATTGATTGTGCAAACATAATTTATATGAAATGCATAGCTTTGTGCTGTTGTAACCATGGCAACGTTTGTCTTCGGTTAAATTGGTATCCATGGCAACAGATATTTTCGGTTAATTTGTCTCCATGGCAACATATTTTATTCGGTTAATATAATAACATGGGTACCCCAGCCACACTATGATATTTTATATAAATTCATTTTCGATTCATGCCGACATTATTTTAATCAACTCATAAATATAACCATGGATGCCCCTGATTTTGTAATTTTTATAACATTTGAAACCCAGGGGTATCCATGATTGGAATTTAAGAAAATCACAATCTTTATTTGGGGATATCCTTGATATAAATTTGTATTCAAATAATTCATAAATTTGGATAACGTTCATAAACTCCAACTTTTTGCCTGGATTTATCCATGTGCTACCCTGTAATATTAAAATTTATAACCCTACACGTGTAGGGATACGCCTAGCATGGCCATTTTTGAACGCCGAAATAGAGTAGGGATATCCCTATTTCGAGTCATCTTCATGCAGAGAAGCTATCATGGATAGCCCTGACAATGATTTTTTCTAAGAAATTATTACCCCAAGGCATATCCCAGAGTATTGGATGATTTATGCAAAACAGTGTAAGGTATACCCTTAAAAATATTACTTAACATGCAGAAATGCTGATTATATCACCCCTGACGTAGTTACAACCCATTCTCAGTTGTTAGCATAGGTAAACCTGACAAGTTTATTTTCAATTTATTATGCTTGGGGGTATCCCTGATCGGACTATGAATTATGCATCATGCTAGATTGCTGGATCCCTGACGAGAATTTGCTTAATGTACAAACGCCAGCATGGCTATCCCAGACAAGATAGTACCCTTTTATAACATATGTGACACAATTTTGTACCCTGAATCGAATTTTACTTTACGCATTTTTACAAGCATGAGTATGCCACTAGGAACTTTTAAATAGTATAAAAATATTTATCTCATTTAATTAACATCCGTATAAACCAACGACCACTGATATAGTTATCTCTCTAATTACTTAAATGATCGATCGCAGTGAATTAGTTAATTTATCAGAGGCATGACTGTAACCCTTTTACACCCGAAAAAGAATTCGCATTACTGCTGCATCGCAGATTGTAATCGCCCATCGTACATTTGATATTCACAGTTTTTTCAACATGGCTGCGGGAATGGTTTGTCGCGACGTGCTGTCGTTATCATGAGTGCAGGTGCAGGAGACAACTGTAGGGATAATTTAATGCGAATTTGTTAATGCGGAAGGTTGACCATTAAAGTATAAGGCAAAGGGGTTGAAATATGCGCAACAAGGGAGTTTGAACGAAGTTCCGCCCCTTGCGTATATTAAGCAGGGATTTTATTAGCAGAATACTATCACAGGAATACATGGTTAAGGATCCACCAACGCGGCAGTTCGTCAATAACAATATTACACGATGCTGCATATTTAAGCGCAATGCATCAAGTTCAAGCTAAGTTCCGCCCCTTGCTGATAGTATTCAGGGCTTGCATGGTCGGATTCATTTACAGGGATACTATACTGTGGAGCCATTCACGTAGATCAACTTCTTATATAACATGCATTAGCGCTGAAAAGGCCCTGGGAAATCAAGGGTAGTTTACTTCCATGCTACAACAAGCTTGAGGGTTATAGTGGCGATATGAACATGGTTCCTTCATTATTAATCCGTCATCGCAACAGAGTGACTTACAAGGATGCATCTTTCTGCATCCATCTACGCGTCCTATAGATTCACACCTGTAGATTTTGGCATACCCATTGCGACGTCATTACGCCACACCTACTAAAATTGGCAGTTTGTGGATCGAGTAATTTAAGAATGGTTTATTAATTCTCACCTTCGACACGCAACATAGACGTATGCCGTGATAATGATTAAATGTATTGGATAATCGGATACAAAGATATAAGATGCGATAATTAGTTGTCGTATTGCAAACATACTCAATTTTGCCCGCCGTTCGAAACACATAGTTTGTGGTCATTGTACTTACGAGGGCCACACTTTGAATGCTCAATACAACGCGAGTCAATGACCCAGTACATGGATATCTTTGAAAAACAAATCAAATCTTTACTATACAAATAGATGGCAAGGTCAAAGTTGCGCTATTCTGCCAGCGCAATCATAAGGATCAGTTTGTGGTTCATAGTCTTTAAATTGCGATGTTTTGAATTGTTGTCACTTAGTGAGACATCTTCCACACATATTATTGCTGAAACTGTAACATTTTTTATTTTTTAAAAATAATATGTTATTCAGCAAACGGTCACGCGACTTTCTTCATATGTTTTTTTTTTGAACTTTTTGATAATTCTTATGTAATGATCGCGTATCGCTTATTTTTCGACGCTAGCAAGTCTCCACTCGCACAAACTATAAATATTTCCCGTCATCCATCCTTTCTCCTCCATCCATTCTAGACTTTTCAAAGACAGTTTCATTTCATATAGTTTCACCATAAATTTTCAACCAACGACAGGTAAGTTTGTACTCCGGTTAAATACTTATCTAACAAGTTTATTGATAGTACACCAGACTACCTTTATATTGATCTAACCTGTATCGACGACCTCAAGACGACAGTCTTCTGTCTACGCATAAAACATATGCTCCGCTGGCTACGTGTATGAGACAAATTAAGACCTATCATTGACATGTAAAGAGAAGAAAGTCAAGGCTACAAAGACAGCCCACAGACGCTACAGAAAAACGTTGCAATTAAAGAAAAGTTAAAATCTATCAAGAAACAAAACACAACGCGTATTCTATCATCCTACATGCGGTAGCTGTGTACGCAACTGGAAGCAATACCTTAGATATACAATACAAGAGACGTTAATGGACGCAAATAAAATTAAATACGAACGAAAAATGTTCTTCGAAAACAGAATATTATCATCAGGGTTATCTTCAAAAAGAAACAATCTTCATCCACAATCTTCTACCATTAACTTAACGTGTGCCACCAATGTCATGAAGAAGGCTGTGTCACTACACTCCTGTAGCATACGCTGCACAAGCTTAGCTACTATTGCTATATCGCTGTGAACCTCACATACTCTTCACGTTCTGAACATGTCTGGAATCTCACTCCATCAGTGCAAGGTGCTTATACTACATATGCATGTTGTGATCTAGACCCTATCTGTCACCATCCTCCATCAATATCGAGGACCTTAATATATACCCCTCTACATATAATTCTACAGATTACCGCTTTGTTTCATCTTGGCGGACACTTTTGGTCTACATTTTACACAGAAGACTTGATATATCCTTTCCGACGCCCGCTTATAATACCTGCTTGGAAAGGACAGGCCTTCAACATTATGCAACATAACCTGTCGACGCGCCGCCCACTTGAATCTCATGTTCAGGTGAAAGACTAACCATTCCCTGTCCTCTAAATCAACTGACATTTGGAAGAACATAACTATCTGATATTATAATGATAACATTCCAATTTCCAGATGAGGTTGGTCCAAACAGTCATACGCCTCTGTTCAAGGTACAGATAGAAGTTAGCAACTCCACGCTTCTCATCTGACTTTACACAAGGCAAAAACTTCCCTTTCACTGTATGTTGACAAAGCCGACTAACGTATCTTAACATAACTACCATTCTCCTTCCTCTATGTGAACCATACAAATAACCGTAACTCATTACACTCATCATGTCCCTATAAGTGTGAAGCAAGGTTTTCGTAATATCTAAAACCTAACTGCCTGCCTCCGCTTCATGGGACAGAGACCTGTAATGCTCCCCAGACTAACTCCATCTAACTACATCTAACTCAATACAAAAGCCACCCCTTCCGAAGCAACGCGAGGAACCCTGCCCCGGAGCGAAGCGCAGGGCCGCAGGGCCAGGACCTAGTCTATAATATATTGGACGATTTGTGGATACCAATTTTTAGTTTTGCGAAACGGTGATTGGCTGGGCGAGGGGGAGGAGGCCGGTGGTTGGTCGGGCAAGCGAGGCGCGACGTCATTTCGGCTGACCGCCCGAAAACGGCAGTAATGATTGGCTCGCAGAGCGTCGGATGGCTGACTCAGCTCAGAAGGCTAAATGTGGATACCGCGAGAAAATGCGCGCGCTAGATAGAATAAAGCTGTTCCATTGGCCCACGGAGCGTCGTTCCGGCTGACTAAAGCCCATCAGACTAAATGTGGATACCACTTAAAAATTCGTGAGTGCTCATTCGTTGCCGCTAGCGTCCGGACCACGCTAAGAAAACTTTTCATCACCTCCCACAACCCGTCGCTTCTTCTTTCTCTTTTACATCCATCATCGTCGTCGTCGAATTTTCCGCCACCACCATCAGGTACGTCGTCCTATCACCATCGCTGACCATTTCACAGGAATATAGAATTACACACGGCTTCAGGTGAGTAAAGTGCTCCATTTTGATACACTGACAATTTACAGGTAGTTTCAGGTAAGTGACAGCGGCCCCATTCTTGAATTCTGACAATTAAACAGGTCGTGGCGACAAAATTATATCACTTTTGAATCAGGTACGTCGTCTACAACACTCATTGCTGACAATCCCACAGGTCATCGTCGCAGCTGTAATATTTTGAAATCAGGTACGTCGTCCATTGTTCATCGCTGATAATCTACAGGAAGTCCCGGATTAGTGACAGTCACTCCATTTTTGAATCAGGTACGTCTTCATATCAAGCTGACGATTCTCCACAGGATCCGAAATCGAAATCACCAGCGAAAGCTTCAAATGTAAGAAACATCCTCACACAAAATGCTTCACTGACAGTTTAAGGTCGTTCCTGCCCTTCATACTGCGATAATATCTTTCATGTACGTCTCCGAATAGCTTCCAGAAGTCATATTAACTGTCTCAGAATTATCAGTCTCGAATCCGTTCAAATTTGACACCTGCATCTTCGCAATTCAATAAATTACGCCAACAATCAATATACCACATTTGCTCAGGTACAAATCCAAAAATTATATTATTCTCTATTAACAAGCTTTAGGATCACATTCACCGCTGCTTAAAATATCAGACATCATCTTATTCGTTCCAATGACATTCACCAGTTGATAGATCTTTGAATAGATTGCAATATTACTAGGTATGTTTCATGTCTAGATTTAAAACAGCCATTAACGAACTTTAGATGAAGTTTATTCACGATGCCGACGATACTCATCAGAACTTAAAGACGAAACTAACCCAAACACCCATAAAGATTAGTGAAACGACAACTGGCAAAAGCCGATGCATCAATTAAAAAGCGACAGAAAACCGATAAGCTTGAGAAGCACAGAGAATCTGAAGATCAAATTCAAACCATCCTGTTCAGAAAACGATTGCTAATACATACCTAGAACACATTCGTCACCTAGAAATTACATTCAATTTCGAAAGCTTCAGATAACGTTTTAAACCGTTACCAAAAGATCTCCCCAGAGACACCAGTTGCATTTCCATCGAAGAGATAACTTCTCACTCAGGAATCCTGACAAATATTATGGTCAAAGTGATTGAAAAGACATCAACCACGAGCTTCATTTGAAACTATCATCGAGACGTTTTACTGACAAGTTATGATTAGGAAATTAGCACACCTAACGGACTCGACAGGTTACCACTTGCGCCATAGCTATTCCAAGAGCCACCTCCTGGAGGAAACACTTTTCAATTACACCAAGTTTCGGACTTTGTAAGGACATTCGTAGTGATACTTCGCAATGACTTTAAAATATGCCGTACTGACGAAAATGCGAAGTAGACAATTCATATCGTAAAACCAATTTTCTGAAAATTATAAAACTATCAAGTACAGGTGTAGAGAAAAATTAAATTGTAGCTAAAATTAACATCGTGATTTGTAATCGTAGAAACGGTATTATTGTAAGCAAATATTATTAAAGTTATGTAATTTTACAATGTATAAATAATAAGTAAAAAAATATTTCTTCTATTTATAACTTCATCATAAATAATTTATGCAAATAGTAAAAGGAGAAAATTATACCAGCATAATAGTTGTGAAAATAATTTGTGCAGACATAAATAATATGAAATACATATATTTGTGCTGTTGTAACCATGGCAACTTTCGTCTTCGGTTAAATTGGTATCCATGGCAACATATTTTATCGGTTAAATTGGTCTCCACGGCAACATATTTTATTCGGTTAATATAATTACATGGGTACCCCAGACACATTATGATATTTTATATAAATTCGATTTCGAATTATGCCGACATTATTTTAATCAACTCATAAATATAACCATGGATACCCCTGATTCTCAAATTTATTTTTACAATTGAGACCCAGGGGCATCCATGATTGAAATTTAAGAATATCATAATTTTCATGTAGGGATATCCCTGAGAGAAAGTTGTATTAAAATAATTCATAAATTGGGATAACGTTCATAAGTTCCAACTTTTTGACTGGGTTTATCCATGGGCTACCCTGAAATATTACTATTTATGACCCTACATGTGAAGGGATATGCCTAGCGTGGCCTTTTTGAACTTCGAATCAGAGTAGGGATATCCCTATTTCGAAATATTCTTATGCAGAGGAGCCATCATGGATATCCCTGATGATGTCTTTTTTTCTAGAATGAATACCCCGAGGGATATCCCAGTCTGTTAAAAGATTTATGCAAAACAGTGTTAGGGATATCCTTGAAAGCATTTTTCAATATGCAGAAATACTTATATCACCCCCAACGCAGTTACAACCCATTCTAAGTTGTTAGCATGGATAAACCTGACAAGGTTTTTTTCAAGGTATTTTGCTTGAGGGTATCCCTGATCGAACTATGAACTATGCATCATGTTATGATGATGCATCCCTGATAAGTATTTTCCCCATGTACACACGCCAGCATGGCTATCCCAGGCAAGATATGCAGGTTATATAACAGATATGACAGCATTCGTACCCTGAATCGAATTTTTACATGCATTAATACAAGCATGGGTATGCCTCTAGGAACTTTCATATAGTATAAAATTATTTTATCTAATTTAATTATCATCCGTATAAACCAACGACCACTGATACAGTCATCCTTCTGATTACTTAAATAATCGGTCGCATTAAATTGGTTAATCTATCAGAGGCATGATTGTACCCTTTTACACCTGAAAAATTTATTTGCATTACTGCTGCAACACAGAATGCAATCGCCCATCGTACATTTGAAACTCACAGGATTTTTAACATAGTTGCGGGAAAGGTCTGCCGCGACGTGCTGTCGTTATCATGAGTGTCAAATGTAGGAAACAACTCTAGGGATAATTTTATGTGAATTTGTCAATGCGGAAGGTCGACCAGCTATGTACAAGGCGAGGGAGATGAAATCAGCGCAACAAGGATATTTGAGCGAGTTCCGCCCCTTGCAAATAGTAAGCAGGGATTTTATTATCGGAATACTATCACAGAAATAAATGGTTAAGGATCCACCAACGCGGCAGTTCGTCAATAACGATATCCCACCACACCGCATAATTAAGCGCGATGCATCAAGTTGAAGCTGAGTTCCGCCCCTTGCTGATAGTAATCAGGGCTTGCATGTTCGGAATTCATTCACAGGGATATTATGCTATGGAGCCATTCACGTAAATGAACTTCTTTAATAACATGCATTATCGCTGAAGAGGACCTGGAAAATCAAAGGTAGTTTACTTCCATGCTAAAATAAGCTAGGGGTTGTAAAGGCGATATGAACATGGATCCTTCATTGTAAATCCGTCATCTCAACCGATTGACATACAAGGATGTATCTTTCTGGATCCATCTACGCGTCCTATAGATTCACACCTGTAGATTTTGGCAAACCCATTGCAACGTCATTACGCCACACTTCTCAAATTTGGAACTTTGTGGATCGAGCCTTTTAAAAGTGGTTTATTAATTCTCACCTCCGACACGCAACATAGACGCATGCCGTGATAATGATTTCAGGTTTTGGATAATCGGATACAAAGATATAAGATGCGATAATTAGTTGTCGTATTGCAAACATACTCAATTTTACCCGCCGTTCGAAACACGTAGTTTGTGGTAATTGTACTTACGAGGGCCACACTTTGAATGCTCAATACAACGCGAGTCAATGACCCAGTACATGGATATCTTTGAAAAACAAATCAAATCTTTACTATACAAATAGATGGCAAGGTCAAAGTTGCTCTATTCTGCCAGCGCAATCATAAGGGTCAGTTTGTGGTTCATAGTCTTTAAATGGCGTACTTATTGGTTGCCACTTAGCAAGTAATATTCTACACATGATACTACTGAAAATGTCCCATATTTTATTTTTTAAAAAAAATATGTTATTCAGCAAAACGGTCACGCGACTTTCTTATTATCTTTTTTTTTGAACTTTTTGATCATTCTTATGTAATGATTTCGTATCGCTTATTTTTGACGCTAGCAAGTCCCCACCCGAACAAACTATAAATATTTCTCATCATCCCAACCTACTCTCCACTTCACCTTCAACTTTAACATTCACTTTTTGATCTCATATAGTTTCACCATAAATCTTTACCCATCATCAGATTGGTCTTTACTTCGATTAAATTAATTAACTAACACGTTTATTGACAGTACACCACACAACTTTATATTGGTCGAATCTGTATCGACAACCTCAAGACGACAGTCTTCTGTCTACTCATAAAACATATGCTCCGCTGGCTGCGTGTATGAGACATGAAATAAGACCTATCATTGACATATAAAGATGAAAAAGTTAAGGCTACAAAGACAGCCCACAGACGCTGCAAAAAGTCGTTCCTAAAGAAAAGAGATAATCTATCAAATACTAAGAAGCACAATGAGTATTCTATCAACCTACATGCGATAGCTTTGCACGCAACTGGAATCAATACCTCAGACATACAACACAAGAGACGTTATCGGACGCAAATAAAATTATACATGAATGAAAAATGTTCGACGAAAATACAATAGTACCGTCAGGGTTATTTTCAAAAAGAAACAACCTTCATCCACGATTATCTACCATTAACCTTACATGTGCCACCATTGTCTTACAGAAGGCTATGTCATTACACTCCTACTGGAGGCATAAGATGCACAAGCCCAGCTACTATTGCTATATCCTGGTGAACCTCACAGAATCTTCACAATCTGAACATGTCTGGAATCCCACTCCACCTGTTCAAGATCCTTATACTACATATGCATATTGTGTACTCGACCCTACCTGTCATCATTCTCCATCAACATCGAGGATCTTAATTTATGCCCCTCTTACATCATCAAACCTACAGATTACCGCTCTGTTTCATCACAACAGACATTATGGGTCTACATTTTACACAGATGACCTTGACACATACTTTCCAACGCCCACTTATAATACCTGTTTGGCAAGGACCATAGGCCTTCAACATCATGCAACAAGATCTGTTGCGCAAGCCCCTTGACATCTCATGTTCAGGAGAAAGACTAATCAATCCCTATCCTATAAACCTCTGGTATCTGGCAGAACATTTTTATCTGCCGTTATTCTGAAAACATTCCAATTACCACATGAGGTTGGCCCAAACAACTATGGCCTCTTTTCAAGTTACAGGTAGAAGTTAGCAACTCTACGCTTCTCATCTGGCTCTGATAATGGCAAAATCATCATTTCCAATTCATGTGAATCAAGTAAACCGTAATCTGGAATGATATCATCGTTCTGCTTCACGTAAACTGATTAAAATTCATCCTTAGCATGATGAATTGCTTCATGCCTTTAATTGATAATAACAAACTGCTCCCACCAAGAAAGTGAAACATGTACTGAAGCCATGCTCTTCAATCGACATCTATAAGTTATAGATCAACTAACTCACTTCTCATCTACACGTTCTCGAATGGGTTCATGAGGTTAACCTTTGCCATTCTCCATCTTGAATATAAACTAACTCTTGCTCAGGTGTGACTCAAAATATTTACACGCCTTCGCAAGTACCAGATTGAAGGCACATACTCCACACTTCTAATCTGGCTGTACAAAAGGCAAAACCTTCCCTTTCACTGTATGTTGACAAAGCCGACTAACGTATCTTAACATAACTACCATTCTCCTTCCTCTATGTGAACCATACAAATAACCGTAACTCATTACACTCATCATGTCCCTATAAGTGTGAAGCAAGGTTTTCGTAATATCTAAAACCTAACTACCTGCCTCCGCTTCATGTGACAAAGACCTGTTAAGCTCCTCAGACTAACTCCAACTAACTACATCCAACTCAATAAAAAAGCCACCCCTTCCGAAGCAACGCGAGGAACCCTGCCCCGGAGCGAAGCGCAGGGCCGCAGGGCCAGGACCTAGTCTTTAAATATATCAGAGCATTTGTGGATACCTTTTCAGTTTTGCGAAAGAGCTGATTGGCTGGAAGAAGGGGGGGCCGACGGTGGTTGGTCGGAAGGGCAAAAGGCGACGTCATTTCGTCTGACCGCCCGAAAACGGCAGAAATGGTTGGCTCGCAGAGCGTCGGTTGTCTGACTCAGCGCAGAGGGCTAAATGTGGATCCCATGAGAAAGTGCGAGCGCGCTAGATAGAATGAAGCGGTTCCATTGGCTCACAGAGCATCGTTCCGGCTGACTAAAGCCCATCAGACTAAATGTGGATACCAAGAGAGAATTCGCAAATGCTCATTCGTCGCCGCTAGCGTCCGGACCACGCTAAGAAAACTTTTCATCACCTCCCACAATCCGCTTCTTCTTTCTCTTTTACATCCATCATCGTCGTCGTCAAATTTTCCGCCACCACCATCAGGTACGTCGTCCTATCCGCATCGCTGACAATTTCACAGGAATAAAAAATTACACACGGCTTTAGGTAAGTAAATGGCTCCATTCTGAAATACTGACATACCCACAGGTCGTCGTCGCAGTAGTATTCTTCCCGAAATCAGGTACGTCGTCCACTTTTCATTGCTGACAATTTACAGGAAGCGTCAGGTAAGTGACAGCGGCCCATTCTTGAATTCTGACAATTATACAGGTCACTGCGTCTGAATTCCATCGCTTTTGAATCAGGTACGTCGTCTACAACGCTGATTGCTGACAATTTCACAGGAAACAGTATTACATGGCTTCAGGTGAGTAAATGGCTCCATTTATATTATTAACAAAACCACAGGTCATCGTCGTAGCTGTAATATTTCGAAATCAGGTACGTCGTCCTTCGTTCATCGCTGATAATCTACAGGAAGCCCCGGATTAGTGACAGTCACTCCATTCTTGAACTCTGACAACAAAATAGGTCGCTGCGACAGAAAATACATCATTTTTGAAACAGGTACGTTTTCATACCAAGCTGACAATTCTCCACAGCATCCGAAATCGAAATCACCAGCGAAAGCTTCAAATGTAAGAAACATCCTCACATTAATTACCTCACTGACAATTTTAGGCCTTCACTGCCCTTTATACTGCGATAACTTTCAGGTACGTCTCCGAATAGCCTTCAGAAGTCATGTTAACCAACTCAAAATTATCAGTCGCGAAAATCCGTTAAATATTTGACAATTGCACCTTCGCAATTCAATAAATTACGCCAACGATCAGTATATCACATTTTCTCTGGTACGAATCCAAAAATAATATTACACTCTACTAACAAGCTTTAGAATCGAATTCACCGCTGCTTCTAATATCAGACATCATCTTATTTGATCCAATGACATTCATCAGTCGTTAGTTCTTTGAACAGTCGCAATATTACCAGGTACATCTCAATTCGAGTTCTAAAACAGCCATGAACGAGCTTTTGATGAAGTTTATTAGCGATGCCGACGATTCTCATCAGAACTTAAAGACGGAACTAACCCAAACACCCATAAAAATTAGTGAAACGACAACTGGCAACAGTCGGTGCATCAAATAAAGAGCGATAGAAAACCGATAAGCTTGAGAAGTGCAGAGAATTTGAAGATTAAATTCAAACCATCCTGTTTTGAAACGATCGCTAACACATACCTAGAACACATTCGCCAACAAGAAATTCCATTCAACTTCGAAAGCTTCAGATAACGTTTTAAACCGTTATCAGAAGATTTCCCCAGAGACACCAGTTGCATTTCCATTGAAGAGATAACTTCTCACTCAGGAATCCTAACAAATATTATGGTCAAGGTGTTTGAAAAGACATCAACCACGAGCTTCATTTGAAAACTATGATCGAGACGTTTTACTGACAAGTTACGATTAGGAAACTAGCACACCTATCGGATTCCACAGCTTACCACTTGCGCCATTACTAAACCCAGAACCTCCTCCCGGAGGACACACTTTCCAACACCAAGTTTCGGACTCTGTAAGGACATTCTTAATGATTCTTCCCAATGACTTTTAAATTTGCCATTCTGACGTAAAAGCGAAGCTTTCAATAACGTAAAACCAATTATCTGAACATTGTGAAACTAACAAGTAAAAGTGTAGAGATTAATTGAATTGTGGCTAAAAATAACAACGTGATTAGTAACTGTAGTAACGGCACAATTGTAAGCAAAGATTATGAAAGTAATGTGATTTTACAATGTATAAATAGAAAGGAACACAAAATCTATGCTTCTAATAATAAATCACAAATTATTAATGTTAATATGAAATTGAACAATTTAATACAAATTTTATTTACACAATTATTCAAGCATAATATTTATGAAATTGATTGTGCAGACATAATATATATGTAATGCATAGTTTTGTGCTGTTGTAACCATGGCAACTTCAGCCTTCGGTTAAATTGGTATCCATGGCAACCTATTTATTCGGTTAAATTTGTCCCCATGGCAACATATTTTATTCGGTTAATATAATAACATGGGTACCCCAGACATATAATGATATCTTATATAAATTCATTTTCGAATTATGCCAACATTATTTTAATCAACTCATAAACATAACCATGGATACCCTTGATTCTGTGATTTTTTCTAACATTTGAGACCCAGGGGTATCCATGATTGAAATTTAGGAATAACATAATTGCATGTAGGGATATCCCTGATCTAAAGTTATATTCAAATAATTCATAAATTGGGATAACGTTCATAAGTTAAAACTTTTTGCCTGGGTTTATCCATGGGCTACCCTGAAATATATATATTTATAACCCTACATGTGTAGGAATATGCCTAGCATGGCCATTTTTGAACTCCGAATCAGTGTAGGGGTATCCCTATTTCGATTCATTCTTATGCAGACGAGCCATCATGGTATCCCTGACAATAATATTTTCCAAAAAATTGATAACCCAAGGGATATCCCAGTCTGTTAGGTGATTTATTCAAAACAATGTTAGGGATATCCTTGAAAATTCAACTTTATATGTTGAAATGCTAATTATATAACCCCTGACGTAAGTACAACCCATTTTCAGTTGTTTGCATGGATATACCTGATAAATTATTTTTCAAGGTATTATGCTTGAGGGTATCCCTGATGGGATCATGAATTATGCATCCTGTTATATTGATGGATCCCTGACAACTTATTGCCCCATGTATACACGCCAGCATGGCAATCCCAGATATATTATTGAGCTTTTATAACAGATATGACAGCATTTCGTACCTGAATCGAATTTTACTTTATGCATTTTTACAAGCATGGGTATGCCATTAGGAACTTTTAAATAGTATAAAATTATTTTATCTCATTTATTTAACATCCGTATAAACCAACGACCACTAAAACAGTTATACCTCTAACTACATAAATGATCGATCGCAGTGAATTAATTAATTTATCAGAGGCATGACTGTACCCTTCTACGCCCGAAAAAGCAATTCGCAATATTGCTGCAACTCAGATTGCAATCGCCCATCGTACATTTGAAATTCACAGTTGTTTCAACATGGTTGCAGGATAGGTTTGTCGCGGGTGCTGTCGTTATCATGAGTGTCAAGTGTAGGTTACAACTCTAGAGATAATTTTATGTGAATTTGTCAATGCGGAAGTCGACCAGCAGAGTTTAAGTCGAATAGGATGAAATAAGCGCAACAAGGATATTTGAGCGATGTTCCGCCCCTTGCGAATAGTAAGCAGGGCTTTTATTAGCAAAATACTATCACAGGAATACATGGTTAAGTATCCACCAACGCGGCAGTTCGTCAACCACGATATCACACCACGCTGCATAATTAAGCGCGATGCATCAAGTTCAATCTGAGTTCCGCCCCTTGCTGATAGTAAGCAGGGCTTGCATGGTCGGAATTCATTCACAGGGATATCATGCTGTGGAGCCATTCACGTAAATCAACTTATTATATAACATGCATTGTCGCTGAAGAGGACCTGGATAATCAAGGGTAGCTTACTCCCATGCTACAATAAGCTTGAGGGTTATAGCGGCGATATGGACATGGATCCTTCATTGTAATTTCGTCATCTTAACCGATTGACACACAAGGATGCATCTTTCTGGATCCATCTACGCGTCCTATAGATTCACACCTGTAGATTTTGGAATACTCATTGCGACGTCATTACGCCACACCTACTAAAATTGTCAGTTTGTGGATCGAGTAATTTAAGAATGGTTTTTTATTCTCACCTTCGACACGCAACATAGACACATGCTGTGATAATGATTTAAGGTATTGGATAATCGGATACAAAGATATAAGATGCGATAATTAGTTGTCGTATTGCAAACATACTCAATTTTACCCGCCGTTTGAAACACGTAGTTTGTGGTCATTGTACTTACGAGGGCCACACTTTGAATGCTCAATACAACGCGAGTCAATGACCCAGTACATGGATATCTTTGAAAAACAAATCAAATCTTTACTATACAATCAGATGGCAAGGTCAAAGTTGCGCGATGTTGCCAAAGTGGTCACAAAGGACAGTTTGTGGTTCATAGTCATTATATTGCGATGTATTGAATTGTTGTCACTTGGTGAGGCATATTCCACACATGTTACTACTGAAAATGTAACATTTTTTATTTTTATAAGAAAAATATGTTATTCAGCAAAACGGTCACGCGACTTTCTTCATATCTTTTTTTTTTTAGAACTTTTTGATACTTCTTATGTAATGACCGCGTATCGCTTATTTTCGACGCTAGCAAGTCTACACTCGCACAAACTATAAATATTTCTCATCATCACATTGTTGCCCATCATCCACCTAAGTCTTTTCACAAACAATTTCATTTCAAATGGTTTCACCGTAAATTTTCAACCATCGACAGGTAAGTTCGTACTCCGATTCAAATACTTAACTAACAAGTTTATTGGCACTACACCACATACACCCTTTATATTGATTGAACCTGTATCAATGACCTCAAGTCGGCTGTTAGCTATCTATGCATAAACCATATGCTTCGCTGGCTACGTGTATAAGATAAAAATATAGACCTATTATCGACATGTAAAGAGAAGAAAGTCAAGGCTACAAAGACAGCCCACAGACGCTGCGAAAAAATCGTCGCTCCTAAAAAAAGAGATAATCTATCAAAAACTATGAAATACAACGAGTATTCTACCAACCTACACGCGGTAGCTGTGCGCGCAACTGGAATCAATACCTCAGACATACAATATAAGAGACGTTATTGGACGAAAATAAAATTATATATAAACGAAAAATGTTCTCCGAAAACAGAATTGTATCGTCAGGGTTATCTTCAAAAAGAAACATTCTTCATCCACGATCATCTAGCAATAACTTAACGTGTGCCACCAATGTCTCAGAAGGCTGTGTCACTACATTCCTACTGGAGCATACGATGCACAAGCCCAGTTACTATTGCCACATCGTCGTGAACCTTGCAGACTCTTCACGATCTGAACATGTCTCTGGAATCCCATTCCACCAGAGCAAGATCCTTATACTACATACGCATGTTGTGTACTCCACCCTACCTATTATCATTCTCCATCAATATTGAGGATCTTAATTTGTAACCCTCTTTCATCATTTAATCCTACAGATTACCACTCATATCGACAGACACTATTGGTCTACATTTTACATAGAAGATCATGACATATCCTTTCCAACGCCCGCTTAAATACCTGTTTGGAAAGGACATAGGCCTTCAACGTCATGCAACATGACCCGTCATTGTGCAACCCACTTGACATCTCACGTTCATGAGAAAGACTAACCATTCCCTGTACTAAAAATCATCTGGACTATGGTAGAACATACTTATCTGCCGTTACACTGAAAAACAATTCAATTTCCACATGATGTTTGCCCAACAATCATACGCCTATTTTCAAGGTACAGATGGAAGCTAGCAACTCCACGCTTCTCATCTGGCTTTGATAAAGGCAAAATCATCATTTCCAATTCATGTGAATCAAGTAAACCGTAATCTTGAATGATTATCTTCGATCTGCCTCACGTAGATTGATTATGATTCATCCTTAACACGATGAATTGCTTAATGCCTTTATTTGAGAATAACTAACTGCTCTCACGAAGATAGTGAAACATGTAGAAGCCATGCTCTTCAATCGACATCTATAAGTGATGAGATCAACTGACTCGGTTCTCATCTACATGTTTTCGAATGGGTCCATAAGATTAACCTTCGCTATTCTCCATCTTGAGTATAGACCAACTTTTGTTCAGGTTTGACTCAAAATATTTACACGCCTTTCCCAAGTACCAGATAGAAGCCACACACTCCACGCTTTTCATCTGACTTTACTATAGGCAAAAACTTCCCTTTCATGGCATGTGAACAATGCTGACCAACGCAGTTCAACTTAACAAATACTGACTCTCCACTTCACGTGAACCACACCAACAACCGCACTTAAAAACAATTCACATGTACCCTTATATGTGAAGCAAGGTTACCGTATTACCAAATACCAAATTACCTGCCTCCGCTTCATGTGACAAAGACCTGTAAACCTCATCAGACTAACTCCAACTAACTGCATCACAAGTCAACGAATCAGCCCCCCAATTCCGAAGCGACGCGAGGAACCCTGCCCCGGAGCGAAGCGCAGGGCCGCAGGGCCAGGACCTAGTCTATATAATATTACAGCATTTGTGGATCCCAATTTTTAGTTTTGCGAAACGGTGATTGGCTGGGCGAGGGGGAGGAGGTCGGTGGTTGGTCGGGCAAGCGAGGGGCGACGTCATTTTGCCTGACCGCCCGAAAACGGCAGTAATGATTGGCTCGCAGAGCGTCGGATGGCTGACTCAGCCCAGAGGGCTAAATGTGGATACCAAGTTAAATTTGCCCAGCGCTGATTCGGCGGTGGGGGAGAGGTGCGCGCGCTAGATAGAATGAAGCGGTTCCATTGGCTCACAGAGCATCGTTCCGGCTGACTAATGCCCATCAGACTAAATGTGGATACCAAGTGAGAATCCGTGAATGCTCATTCGTCGCCGCTAGCGTCTGGACCACGCTAAGAAAACTTTTCATCACCTCCCACAATCCGCTTCTTCTTTCTCTTTTACATCCATCATCCTCGTCGTCGAATTTTCCGCCACCACCATCAGGTACGTCGTCCTATCACCATCGCTGACCATTTCACAGGAATATATAATTACACATGGCTTCAGGTGAGTAAACGGCTCCATTCTGACAAACCCACAGGTCGTCGTCGCATCAGTATTCATCCCGAGACCAGGTATGTCGTCCAGTTTTCATCGCTGACAATCTACAGGCAGTTTCAGGTAAGTGACAGCGACCCCGTTTTTGAATTCTGACAATTATACAGGTCACTGCGTCTGAATTCCATCGCTTTTGAATCAGGTACGTCGTCTACAACGCTGATTGCTGACAATTTCACAGGAAACAGTATTACACATGGCTTCAGGTGAGTAAATGGCCCCATTTATATTACTGACAAAACCACAGGTCATCGTCGCAGCTGTAATAATTCGAAATCAGGTACGTCGTCCATTTTTCATCGCTGACAATCTACAGAAAGCCTCAGATGAGTGACCCCCACTCTAATCGTGAACTCTGACAATTAAACAGGTCGCCGCGACATCATTTCATCGTTACTAGATCAGGTACGTCTTCAAATCAAGCTGACAATTCTCCACAGGATCCGAAATCGAAATCATCAGCGAAAGCTTCAAATGTAAGAAACATCCTCACACAAATTGCTTCACTGACAGTTTTAGGTCGTTCCTGCCCTTCATACTGCGATAACTTTCAGGTACGTCTCCGAATAGCTTTCAGAAGTCATATTAACTGTCTCAGAACTATCACTCACGAAACCAATAAATGTTTGAAACCAGCATCTTCGCAATTCAATAAATTACGGCAACGAACAATATACCGCATTTGCTCAGGTACGAATCCAAAAACCATAGTACACTCAACTAACAAGCTTTAGAATCGAATTCACCGCTGCTTAAAATATCAGACATGATCTTATTCGATCTAATGACATTCATCAGTTGATAGTTCTTTGAACAGATCGCAATATTACCAGTCACGTTTCAAATCGAGTTCTAAAACAGTCATTAACGAGTTTTAGACAAAGATTATTCGCGATGCCAACGATTCTCATCAAAGCTTAAAGCAGAACAAACCCAATTACCCATTAAAATTAGTAAAACGATAATTGGAAACAGCCGATGCATCAACTAAAGAGCGATAGAAAACCGATAAGTTTGAGAAGTATAGAGAATCTGAAGATCAAATTCAACCCATCCTATTAAGAAAACGACTGCTAATACATACTTAAGACACATTCGTCACTTGAAAACTACATTCAACTTCGAAAGCCTCAGATATTGTATTTAAACCGCCATCAAAAGATCTCCACAGAGACACCAGTCGCATCCTTCCAGAGGAACTTCTTATCTCAGGTATCTGACAAATATCATGGTCGAAATTATCGAAAGGACATTTAGAACATGCTTCATTTGAAAACTTCATCCGAGACGTATCACTGACAATTAATGAGTAGGAAATTAGAACAAATTCCTTATAGGACTCGACTGGATACCATTGGCGCCTCAACTATACCCAGAACCACCTCCAGGAGGACACACTTTCCAACTTCACCAAGTTTCGCACTCTGTAAGGACATTTGTAATGATTTCTCGCAATGACTTTTAAATTTGCCATACTGACGTAAAAGCGAAGCTTTTTATAACGTAAAACCAATTATCTGAAAATTGTGAAACTAACAAGTAAAGGTGTTGAAATTAATTGCATTGTGTCTAAATATAAATTGTGATTTGTAATCGTAGTAACGGCACAATTGTAATCAAAGATTATAAATGTTATGTAATTTTACAATGAATTAGTAGAAAGAAACACAAATATGATGCTATTTATAATAAATCACAAATTATTTATGCAAATAGTGAATTGAACATAATTATACAAGATAGTATACACAATTATTCCAGCATAATAGTTATGAAAATAGTTTGTGCAGACACAAATAATATGAAATACATATATTTGTGCTGTTGTAACCATGGCAACTTTCGTCTTCGGTTAAATTGGTATCCATAGCAACATATTTATTTGGTTAAATTGATCTCCATGGCAACATATTTTATTCGGTTAATATGTTAACAAGGGTACCCCAGACATATTATGATATTTTACATAAATGCATTTTCAATTTATGCCGACATTATTTTAATCAACGTATATATAACCATGGATACCCCTGACTCTTTAATCTTTTACGTCAATTAAGTCTCAGGGGTATCCATGATTGAAATTTAAGAATATCAGATCTTTTAAGTATGGATATCCCTGAAAGATAGTTGTATTCAAATAATTCATAATTAGGGATAACGATCGTTAGCTCGGACTTTTTGCCTGGGTTTATCCATGAGCGACCCTGTAATAATAATATTTTTGACCCGAAACATGTAGGGATATGCCTAGCATGGCCATATTTGAACTCCGAATCAGTGTAGGGGTATCATTATTTCGATAGATTCTTATGCAGAGGAGCCATCATGGATATCCCTGACAATGTCTTTTTTTCTAGAATGATTACCCCGAGGGATATCCCAGTCTGTTAAAAGATTTATGCAAAACAGTGTTAGGGATATCCTTGAAAGCATTTTTTAATATGCAGAAATACTTATTATATCACCCCTGACATTGCTACAACCCATAATCGATTTTTAGCATGGATATAACTTACAAGATTATTCAAGGTATTATGCTTGAGGGTATCCCTGATCGGATTATGAATTATGCAACCTGCTATGTTGAGGGATCCCTGACTAGCATTTGCTTAATGTACAAACGCCAGCATGGCTATCCCAGATAAGATATTATGCTTTTATAACATATATGACACTATTTTGTACCCTGAATTGAATTTTACTTTATGGATTTTTACAAGCATGGGTATGCCACTAGGAACTTTTAAATAGTATAGAATTATTTTATCTCATTCAATTATCATCTGCATAGACAATCGACCACTGATACAGTCATCCCTCTAATTACTTGAATGTTCGGTCGTAGTGAATTAGTTGATTATCAGAGGCATGACTATACCCTTCTACACCCGAAAAATTAATTCGCATTACTGCTGCAACTCAGAAAGCAATCGTCCATCGTACATTTGAAACTCGAAGTAGTTTTAACGTGGTTGCGGGAATAGTTTGTAGCGACGACCTGTCGTTATCATCAGTGCAGGTGCAGGAGACATCTGTTGGGATAAATTAATGCGAATTCTTCAATGCGGAAGGTCGATTAGTATAGAATAAGACGACAAGGATGAAATATGCACCACAAGGATATTTGAGCGATGTTCCGCCCCTTGCGAATAGTAAGCAGGGCTTTTATTAGCAGTTTACTATCACAGGAATACATGGTTAAGGATCCACCAACGCGGCAGTTCGTCAATAACGATATTGCACCACGCTGCATAATTAAGCGCGATGCATCAAGTTGAAGCTGAGTTCCGCCCCTTGCTGATAGTAATCAGGGCTTGCATGTTCAGAATTCATTCAGAGGGATACTATACTGTGGAGCCATTCACGTAAAATAACTTCTTATATAACAGGTATTATCGCTGAAATGGACCTGGGAAATCAAGGGTAGTTTACTTCCATGCTACAACAAGCTTGAGGGTTATAGCGGCGATATGAACATGGTTCCTTCATTATTAATCCGTCATCGCAACAGAATGACTTACAAGGATGCATTTTTTTGTATCCATCAACGCGTCCAATAGATTCACACCTGTAGATTTTGGCATAACCATTGCGACGTCATTACGCCACACCTACTAAAATTGTCAGTTTGTGGATCGAATGTTTTAAGAATGGTTTTTAATTCTCACCTTCGACACGTAACATAGACGCATGCCGTGATAATGATTTAAGGTATTGGATAATCGGATACAAAGATATAAGATGTGATAATTAGTTGTCGTATTGCAAACATACTCAATTATGCCCTCCGTTCGAAACACGTAGTTTGTGGTTATTGTACTTACGAGGGCCACACTTTGAATGCTCAGTACAACGCGAGTCAATGACCCAATATATGGATATCTTTGAAAAACAAATCAAATCTTTTCTACACAATTAGATGGCAAGGTCAAAGTTGCGCTATTCTTCCAGTGCAATCATAAGGATCAGTTTGTGGTTCATAGTCTTTAAATTGTAATGTATTGAATTGTTGTCACTTAGTGAGACATATTCCACACATATTACTGCTGAAACTGTAACATTTTTTATTTTTTAAAAAAAAATATGTTATTCAGCAAACGGTCACGCGACTTTCTTCATGTTTTTTTTTTGAACTTTTTGATAATTCTTATGTAATGATTGCGAATCGCTTATTTTTTGACGCTAGCAAGTCTCCACTCGCACAAACTATAAATATTTCCCGTCATCCATCCTTTCTCCTCCATCCATCCTAGACTTTTCAAAGACAGTTTCTTTTCATATAGTTTCACCATAAATTTTCAACCAACGACAGGTAAGTTTGTACTCCGATTAAAATACTTATCTAACAAGTTCATTGATAGTACACCACACACCCTTTATACTGATCTAACCTGTATCGACGACCTCAAGACGACAGTCTTCTATCTACGCATAAAACATATGCTCCGCTGGCTACGTGTATGAGACAAATTAAGACCTATCATTGACATGTAAAGAGAAGAAAGTCAAGGCTACAAAGACAGCCCACAGACGCTACAGAAAAACGTTGCAATTAAAGACAAGTTAAAATCTATCAAGAAACATAAAACACAACGCGTATTCTATCATCCTACATGCGGTAGCTGTGTACGCAACTGGAAGCAATACCTCAGATATACAATACAAGAGACGTTATTGGACGCAAACAAAATTAAATACGAACGAAAAATGTTCTTCGAAAACAGAATATTATCATCAGGGTCATCTTCAAAAAGAAACAATCTTCATCCACGATCTTCTACCATTAACTTAACGTGTGCCACAAATGTCTTAAAGAAGGCTGTGTCACTACACTCCTACTGGAGCATACGATGCACAAGCCCAGCCACTATTCCTATATCGTCGTGAACCTCACATATTCTTCACGATCTGAACATGTCTGGAATCCCACTCCACCAGTACAAGACCTTATACTAAACATGCATTTGTTTACTCGACCCTTCCTGCCATCTCCATCAACATCGAGGATTTAAATTATTACCACCTTAAATCATTTAATCATACTAACTACCGCTCTGTTTCATCTCGACAGACACTAATGGTCTACATTTTACACAGGAGATCTTGATATATCCATCCAATGCCCGCTTATATTACCTGTTTGGAAAGGACATAGGCCTTCAACATAATGCAACATGACCTGTTGCGCAATCCAGTTGACATATCATGTTCAGGAGAAAGACTAACCATTCCCTGTCCAATAAATAATCTGACATCTCGAAGAACATAATTATCTGCTATTATAATGAAAAACATTCCAACTTCCACATGAGGTTGGCCCAAACAATTATACGCCTCTTTCAAGGTATAGATAGAAGTTAGCAACTCTACGCTTCTCATCTGGCTCTGACAAAGGCAAAATCATCATTTCCAATTCATGTGAATCAATTAAACCGTAATCTGGAATGATTGTCTTCGTTCTGCTTCACGTAAACTGATTAGAATTCATCAATAACATGATGAATTGCTTCATGCCTTTAATTGAGAATAACTAACTGCTCTCACAAAGAAAGTGAAACATGTACTGAAGCCATGCTCTTCAATCGACATCTATAAGTTATAGATCAACTAACTCACTTCTCATCTACACGTTCTCGAATGGGTTCATGAGGTTAACCTTTGCCATTCTCCATCTTGAATATAAACTAACTCTTGCTCAGGTGTGACTCAAAATATTTACACGCCTTCGCAAGTACCAGATTGAAGGCACATACTCCACACTTCTAATCTGGCTGTACAAAAGGCAAAATCTTCCCTTTCACTGCATGTTGACAAAGCCGACTAACGCAGCTTAACATATTGACCATTCTCCTTCCTCTTTATGTGAACCATACAAATAACCGTAACTCATTACACTCATCATGTCCCCTTAAACTTGAAGCAAGGTTTTCGTAATATCTAAAACCAAACTACCTGCCTCCGCTTCATGTGACAAAGACCTGTAATGCTCCCCAGACTAACTCCAACTAACTACATCCAACTCAATACAAAAGCCACCCCTTCCGAAGCAACGCGAGGAACCCTGCCCCGGAGCGAAGCGCAGGGCCGCAGGGCCAGGACCTAGTCTTTAAATATATCAGAGCATTTGTGGATACCTTTTCAGTTTTGCAAAAGAGCTGATTGGCTGGAAGAAGGGGGGGCCGACGGTGGTTGGTCGGAAGGGCAAAAGGCGACGTCATTTCGTCTGACCGCCCGAAAACAGCAGAAATGGTTGGCTCGCAGAGCGTCGGTTGTCTGACTCAGCGCAGAGGGCTAAATGTGGATCCCATGAGAAAGTGCGAGCGCGCTAGATAGAATGAAGCGGTTCCATTGGCTCACAGAGCATCGTTCCGGCTGACTAAAGCCCATCAGACTAAATGTGGATACCAAGAGAGAATTCGCAAATGCTCATTCGTCGCCGCTAGGGTCTGCACCACGCTAAGAAAATTTTTGATCACATCCCACAATCCGTCGCTTCTTCCTACTCTTTTACATCCATCATCGTCGTCGTCGAATTTCCGCCACCATCATCAGGTACGTTGTCCCATCCATATCGCTGACAATTTCACAGGAATCCAGAATTAGACATCACTTCAGGTAAGTAAATGGCTCCATTCTGATACGCTGAAAAACCCACAGGCCGTCGTTACAGCAGAACTCTTCCCGAAATCAGGTACGTCGTCCACTTTTCATCGTTGACAATTTACAGGTAGTTTCGGGTAGGTGACAACGACCCCATTCTTGAGTTCTGACAATTAAACAGGTCGATGCGTCTGAATTCCATCGCTTTTGAATCAGGTACGTCGTCTACAACACTCATTCCTGACAATTCCACAGGAACTATCATTACACATGGCTCAGGTTAGTAAATGGTTCCATTTATATTACTGACAAACCCTCAGGTAATTGTCGCAGCAGTAATAATCCGAAATCAGGTACGTCGTCCATTGTTCATCGCTGATAATCTACAGGAAGCCCCGGATTAGTGACAGTCACTTCATTTTTGAATCAGGTACGTCTTCATATCAAGCTGACAATCCTCCACAGGATCCGAAATCGAAATCACCAGCGAAAGCTTCAAATGTAAGAAACATCCTCACATTAATTACCTCACTCACAATTTTAGGCCTTCATAGCCTTTCATACTGCGATAACCCACAGGTACGTCTCCGAATAGCTTCTAGAAGTCATATTAACCGTTTCAGAATTATCAGTCGCGAATCCGTTCAAATTTGACACCTGCATCTTCGCAATTTAATCAATTACGCCAACAATCAATATACCACATTTGCTCAGGTACGAATCCAAAAATCATATTATTCTCTACTAACAAGCTTTAGGATCACATTCACCGCTGCTTAAAATATCAGACGTCATCTTATTCGATCCAATGACACTCATCAGTTGTTAGTTCTTTGAACAGATTGCAATATTACCAGGTACATCTCAATTCGAGTTCTAAAACAGCCATGAACGAGCTTTTGATGAAGTTTATTAGCGATGCCGACGATTCTCATCAGAACTTAAAGACGGAACTAACCCAAACACCCATAAAAATTAGTGAAACGACAACTGGCAACAGTCGGTGCATTAAATAAAGAGCGATAGAAAACCGATAAGCTTGAGAAGTGCAGAGAATTTGAAGATCAAATTCAAACCATCCTGTTTTGAAACGATCGCTAACACATACATAGAACACATTCGCCAAAAAGAGATTCCATTCAACTTCGAAAGCTTCAGATAACGTTTTAAACCGTTATCAAAAGATCTCCCCAGAGACACCAGTTGCATTTCCATCGAAGAGATAACTTCTCACTCAGGAATCCTGACAAATATTATGGTCAAAGTGATTGAAAAGACATCAACCACGAGCTTCAATTGAACTATCATCGAGACGTTTTACTGAGAAGTTCTGATTAGGAAACTAGCACACCTAACGGACTCGACAGGTTACCACTTGCGCCATTGCTATTCCAAGAGCCACCTCCTGGAGGAAACACTTTCCAATTACACCAAGTTTCGGACTTTGTAAGGACATTTGTAGTGATACTTCGCAATGACTTTTAAATATGCCGTACTGACGAAAATTCGAGGTAGACATTTCATAACGTAAAACCAATTTTCTGAAAATTATAAAACTAACAAGTACAGGTGATGAGAAAAATTAAATTGTAGCTAAAATTAACATCGTGATTTGTAATCGTAGAAACGGAATAATTGTAAGCTAATATTATTAAAGTAACGTAATTTTACAATGTATAAATAATAAGTAATAAAATATTTCTTCTATTTGTAATTTTATCATAAATACTTTATGTAAATAGTGAATTGAACAGAATTATACAAGATAATATACACAATTATTCCAGCATACTAGATATGAAAATGGTTTGTGTAGACATAAATAATATGAAATACATATATTTGTGCTGTTGTAACCATGGCAACTTTCGTCTTCGGTTAAATTGGTATCCATAGCAACAAATTTATTCGGTTAAATTGATCTCCATGGCAACATATTTTATTCGGTTAATATGTTAACAAGGGTACCCCAGATATATTGTAATATTTTACATAAATGCATTTTCGATTTATGCCGACATTATTTTCATCAACGCATATATATAACCATGGATACCCCTGACTCTGTAATCTTTTATGTCAATTAAGTCTCAGGGGTATCCATGATTGAAATTTTAGAATATCATATCTTACAAGTAGGGATATCCCTGAAAGATAGTTGTATTCAAATAATACATAATTATGGATAACGTTCGTTAGCTCGGACTTTTTGCCTGGGTTTATCCATGAGCTACCCTGTAATAATAATATTTTTGACCCGAAACATGTAGGGACATGCCTAGCATGGCCATATTTGAACTCAGAATCAGTGTAGGGGTATCATTATTTCGATAGATTCTTATGCAGAGGAGCCATCATGGATATCCCTGACAATGTCTTTTTTTCTAGAATGATTACCCCGAGGGATATCCCAGTCTGTTAAAAGATTTATGCAAAACAATGTTAGTGATATCCTTGAAAGCATTTTTTAATATGCAGAAATACTTATTATATCACCCCTGACATTGCTACAACCCATAATCGATTTTTAGCATGGATATAACTTACAAGATTTTTTCAAGGTATTATGCTTGAGGGTATCCCTGATCGGATTATGAATTATGCATCCTGCTATGTTGATGGATCCCTGACTAGCATTTGCTTAATGTACAAACGCCAGCATGGCTATCCCAGACAAGATATTATGCTTATATAACAGATATGACAGCATTTGTACCCTGAATCGAATTTTTACATGCATTGTTACAAGCATGGGTATGACTCTAGGAACTTTCATATAGTATAAAATTATTTTATCTAATTCAATTATCATCTGCATAGACAATCGACCACTGATACAGTCATCCCTCTAATTACTTGAATGTTTGGTCGTAGTGAATTAGTTGATTATCAGAGGCATGACTATACCCTTCTACACCCGAAAAATTAATTCGCATTACTGCTGCAACTCAGAAAGCAATCGTCCATCGTACATTTGAAACTCGAAGTAGTTTTAACGTGGTTGCGGGAATGGTTTGTCGCGACGACCTGTCGTTATCATCAGTGCAGGTGCAGGAGACAACTGTTGGGATAAATTAATGCGAATTCTTCAATGCGGAAGGTCGATTAGTAGAGAATAAGACGACAAGGATGAAATATGCACCACAAGGATATTTGAGCGATGTTCCGCCCCTTGCGAATAGTAAGCAGGGCTTTTATTAGCAGAATACTATCATAGGAATACATGGTTAAGGATCCACCAACGCAGCAGTTCGTCAATAACGACATCACACGACGCTGCATAATTAAGCGCGATGCATCAAGTTCAATCTGATTCCCGCCCCATGCTGATAGTAATCAGGGCTTGCATGGTCAGAATTCATTCACAAGGATATTATGCTGTGGAGCCATTCACGTAAATAAACTTCTTCTTATATACCATGCATTATCGCTGAAAAGGACCTAGGAAATCAAGGTTGTTTACTTCCATGCTAAAATGAGCTTGAGGGTTATAAAGGCGATATGAACATGGATCCATCAATGTAAATCCGTCATCTCAACTTATTGACTTACAAGGATGCATTTTTCTGGATCCATCTACGCGTCATATAGATTTACACCTGTAGATTTTGGCATACCCATTGTGACGTCATTACGCCACACCAACTAAATTTGGCAGTTTGTGGATCAAGTCTTTTAAAAGTGGTTTGTTAATTTTCATCTTCGACACGCAACATGAACCCATGCCGTGATAATGATTTAAGTATTGGATAATCGGATACAAAGATATAAGATGCGATAATTAGTTGTCGTATTGCAAACATTCTCAATTTTGCCCGCCGTTCGAAACACGTAGTTCGTGGTCATTGTACTGACGAGGCCACACTTTGAATGCTCAATACAACGCGAGTCAATGACCCAATATATGGATATCTTTGAAAAACAAATCGAATCTTTTCTACACAATTAGATGGCGAGGTCAAAGTTGCGCTATTCTTCCAGTGCAATCATAAGGATCAGTTTGTGGTTCATAGTCATTAAATTGCGGTGTATTGAATTGTTGTCACTTAGTGAGACATGTTCCACACATATTACTGCTGAATCTGTAACATTTTTTATTTTTTAAAAAAAAATATGTTATTCAGCAAACGGTCACGCGACTTTCTTCATGTTTTTTTTTTGAACTTTTTGATAATTCTTATGTAATGGTTGCGAATCGCTTATTTTTCGACGCTAGCAAGTCTCCACTCGCACAAACTATAAATATTTCCCGTCATCCATCCTTTCTCCTCCATCCATCCTAGACTTTTCAAAGACAGTTTCATTTCATATAGTTTCACCATAAATTTTCAACCAACAACAGGTAAGTTTGTACTCCGATTAAAATACTTATCTAACAAGTTTATTGATAGTACACCACACTACCTTTAAATTGATCTAACCTGTATCGACGACCTCAAGACGACAGTCTTCTGTCTACGCATAAAACATATGCTCCGCTGGCTACGTGTATGAGACAAAAATTAAGACCTATCATTGACATGTAAAGAGAAGAAAGTCAAGGCTACAAAGACAGCCCACAGAAGCTACAGAAAAACGTTGCAATAAAAGAAAAGTTTAAATCTATTAAGAAACATAAAACACAACGCGTATTCTATCATCCTACAAGCGGTAGCTGTGTACGCCACTGGAATCAATACCTCAGACATACAATACAAGAGACGTTATCGGACGCAAATAAAATTATACATGAACGAAAAATGTTCTACAAAAATACAATAGTATCTTCAGGGTTATCTTACAAAAGAAACAATCTTCATCCACGATCATCTACCACTCACTTAACGTGTGCCACCAATGTTTTAAAGAAGGCTGTGTCACTACACTCCTACTGGAGTATACGAAGCACAAGCCCAGCTACTATTGCTATATCGTCGTGAAGCTCACAGACTCTTCACGATCTAAACATGTCTGGAATACCACTCCACCAGTGCAAGATCCTTAGGCTACATACGCATGTTGTGTACTCCACCCTATCTATCATCATTCTCCATCAATATCGAGGATCTTAACTTATAACCCTCTTTCAATATTTAATCCTACAGATTACCATTCTGTTTCATCTCGACAGACACTATTGGTCTACGTTTTACACAGAAGACCTTGACATATCCTTTCCAATGCCCGCTTACAATACCTGTTTGGAAAGGACATAGGCCTTCAACGTCATGCAACGTGGTCTGTCGTGGCGCAGCCCACTTTACATCTCATTCAGGAGAAAGACCAACATTCCCTGTCCAATAAACCATCTGGAATCTGGCAGAACAAACTTATCTGCCGTTATACTGAAAAACATTCCAATTTACACATGAGGTTGGCCCAAACAACCTTACGCCTCTTTTCAAGGTACAGATAGAAGTTAGCAACTCCACGCTTCTCATCTGGCTTTGATAAAGGCAAAATCATCATTTCCAATTCATATGAATCAAGTAAACCGTAATCTGGAATAATTATCTTCGTTCTGCATCACGTAAACTGATTACAATTCATTCTTAACATGATGAATTGTTTCATGCATTTATTTGAGAATAACTAACTGCTCTCACAAAGAAAGTGAAACATGTACTTTAGCCATACTCTTCGATCGACATCTTTAAGTGATGAGATCAACTAACTCATACCTCATCTTCACGTCCTCGAATCGGTCCTTAAGTTTAACCTTTGCCATTCTCCATCTTGAGTATAAACCAACTTTTGTTAAATTTTGACTCGGAATATTTACACGCCTTTCCCAAGTACCAGATAGAAGCCACACTCTCCACGCTACTCATCTGACTTAACAAAAGGCAAAATTTTCCCTTTCATGCCATGTGAACAATGCCGACCATCGCAGTTTAACACATCTAACATCGACTCCCACTTCCGTGGACAATACTAACATCCGCACTTAAAAACAATCCACATATGCCTTTACATGTGATCAAGGTTACCGTATTACCTAATACCAAACTACCTGCCTCCGCTACATGTGACAAAGACCTGTGATGCTCCTCAGACTAACTCCAACTAACTACATCCAACTCAATAAAAAAGCCACCCCTTCCGAAGCAACGCGAGGAACCCTGCCCCGGAGCGAAGCGCAGGGCCGCAGGGCCAGGACCTAGTCTATATAGTATTGAGAGATTTGTGGATACGGATTTTTAGTTTTGCGAAAGCGCTAATTGGCCGGGCGAGGGGGGGGGCGGCGGTGGTTGGTCGGGCAAGCGAGGGACGACGTCATTTTGCCTGACCGCCCGAAAACGGCAGTAATGATTGGCTCGCAGAGCGTCGGTTGTCTGACTCAGCTCAGAGGGCTAAATGTGGATACCAAGTTAAATTTGCCCAGCGCTGATTGGGCGGTGGGAAAAGTTGCGCAAGCTAGATAGAATGAAGCGGTTCCATTGGCCCACGGAGCGTTGTTCCGGCTTTCTAAAGCCCATCAGACTAAATGTGGATACCAAGTGAGAATTCGCAAATGCTCATTTGTCGCCGCTAGCGTCTGGACCACGCTATGTAAATTTTTCATCACCTCCCACAATCCGTCGCTTCTTCTTTCTCTTTTACATCCATCATCGTCGTCGTCAAATTTTCCGCCACCACCATCAGGTACGATGTCCTATCACCATCGCTGACCATTTCACAGGAGTATAGAATAACACATGGCTTCAGGTGAGTAAACGGCTCCATTCTGACAAACCCACAGGTCGTCGTCGCATCAGTATTCATCCCGAAACCAGGTATGTCGTCCATTTTTCATCGCTGACAATCTACAGGCAGTTTCAGGTAAGTGACAGCGACCCCGTTTTTGAATTCTGACAATTATAAAGGTCACTGCGTCTGAATTCCATCGCTTTTGAATCAGGTACGTCGTCTACAACGCTGATTGCTGACAATTTCACAGGAAACAGTATTACACATGGCTTCAGGTGAGTAAATGGCCCCATTTATATTACTGACAAAACCACAGGTCATCGTCGCAGCTGTAATATTTCGAAATCAGGTACGTCGTCCTTCGTTCATTGCTGATAATCTACAAGAAGCCCCGGATTAGTGACAGTCATTCCATTCTTGAACTCTGACAACAAAATAGGTCGCTGCGACAGAAATTACATCATTTTTGAATCAGGTACGTCTTCATATCGAGCTGACAATTCTCCACAGGATCCGAAATCGAAATCACCAGCGAAAGCTTCAAATGTAAGAAACATCCTCACACAAAATGCTTCACTGACAGTTTTAGGTCGTTCCTGCCCTTCATACTGCGATAATAACTTTCATGTACGTCTCCGAATTGCTTCCAGAAGTCATATTAACTGTCTCAGAATTATCAGTCGCGAATCCGTTCAAATTTGACACCTGCATCTTCGCAATTCAATAAATTACGCCAACAATCAATATACCACATTTGCTCAGGTACGAATCCAAAAATAATATTACACTCTACTAACAAGCTTTAGAATCGAATTCACCACTGCTTCTAATATCAGACATCATCTTATTCAATCTAATGACATTCATCAGTTGTTAGTTCTTTGAACAGATTGCAAATTTACCAGGTACGTTTCAAGTCGAGTTCTAAAATAGCCGTTAACGAGCTTTAGAAATAGGTTATTCGCAAAGCCGACGAGTCTCAGCAGAGTTTGAAGACGAATCTTACCCGATTTCTTATTAAAGAAAAAAGTGAAACGACAAACGGTAACAGCCGATGCATCAACTAAAGAGCAACAGAAAACCGATAAGTTTGAGAAGTATAGAGTATCTGAATATTAAATTTAAACCATCCTGTTTTGAAAATGATTGCTAACACATACATAGGTCACATTTGCCACTTGAAAATCACATTTAACTTCTAAAGCTTCAGATAACGTTTTAAACCGTTACCAAAAGATCTCCACAGAGACACCAGTCATATCCTCTCAGAGGAATTTCTTATTTCAGGTATCTGACAAAAGTACCATTGTTGAGGTTATCGAAAAAACATTAAGAACATACTTCATTTGAAAATCTTCGTCCGAGACGTATCACTGACAGCTTATGAGTAGGAAATTGGCACACATTCCTTAACGGACTCGATTGGATACCATTGGAGCCTCAACTATACCCAGAACCACCTCCTGGAGGACACACTTTCCAACTTCACCAAGATTTGGACTTCCAAGGACATTCGTAATGATTTCTTGCAATGATTTTTAAATTTGCCATACTGACATAAAAGCAAAGCTTTCTGTATCATAAAACCAATTATCTGAAAATTGTGAAACTAACAAGTAAAAGTGAAGAGAGTAATTGCGTTGTGGCTAATAATAACATCGTGATTTGTAATCGTAGAGGCGGAACAATTGGAAGCTAAGAATATAAATGTAGTGTAATTTTACATGTACAAATAGAAACAAACACAAAATCATAGCTATTTACAATTTAACCAAAAATTATTTATGCAAATATTGAAATGAACTAAATAATACACATTTTGTACACACAATTATTCTAGCATAATGTTTATGAAATTGATTGTGCAAACATAATTTATATGAAATGCATAGCTTTGTGCTGTTGTAACCATGGCAACGTTTGTCTTCGGTTAAATTGGTATCCATGGCAACAGATATTTTCGGTTAATTTGTCTCCATGGCAACATATTTTATTCGGTTAATATAATAACATGGGTACCCCAGCCACACTATGATATTTTATATAAATTCATTTTCGATTCATGCCGACATTATTTTAATCAACTCATAAATATAACCATGGATGCCCCTGATTTTGTAATTTTTATAACATTTGAAACCCAGGGGTATCCATGATTGGAATTTAAGAAAATCACAATCTTTATTTGGGGATATCCTTGATATAAATTTGTATTCAAATAATTCATAAATTTGGATAACGTTCATAAACTCCAACTTTTTGCCTGGATTTATCCATGTGCTACCCTGTAATATTAAAATTTATAACCCTACACGTGTAGGGATACGCCTAGCATGGCCATTTTTGAACGCCGAAATAGAGTAGGGATATCCCTATTTCGAGTCATCTTCATGCAGAGAAGCTATCATGGATAGCCCTGACAATGATTTTTTCTAAGAAATTATTACCCCAAGGCATATCCCAGAGTATTGGATGATTTATGCAAAACAGTGTAAGGTATACCCTTAAAAATATTACTTAACATGCAGAAATGCTGATTATATCACCCCTGACGTAGTTACAACCCATTCTCAGTTGTTAGCATAGGTAAACCTGACAAGTTTATTTTCAATTTATTATGCTTGGGGGTATCCCTGATCGGACTATGAATTATGCATCATGCTAGATTGCTGGATCCCTGACGAGAATTTGCTTAATGTACAAACGCCAGCATGGCTATCCCAGACAAGATAGTACCCTTTTATAACATATGTGACACAATTTTGTACCCTGAATCGAATTTTACTTTACGCATTTTTACAAGCATGAGTATGCCACTAGGAACTTTTAAATAGTATAAAAATATTTATCTCATTTAATTAACATCCGTATAAACCAACGACCACTGATATAGTTATCTCTCTAATTACTTAAATGATCGATCGCAGTGAATTAGTTAATTTATCAGAGGCATGACTGTAACCCTTTTACACCCGAAAAAGAATTCGCATTACTGCTGCATCGCAGATTGTAATCGCCCATCGTACATTTGATATTCACAGTTTTTTCAACATGGCTGCGGGAATGGTTTGTCGCGACGTGCTGTCGTTATCATGAGTGCAGGTGCAGGAGACAACTGTAGGGATAATTTAATGCGAATTTGTTAATGCGGAAGGTTGACCATTAAAGTATAAGGCAAAGGGGTTGAAATATGCGCAACAAGGGAGTTTGAACGAAGTTCCGCCCCTTGCGTATATTAAGCAGGGATTTTATTAGCAGAATACTATCACAGGAATACATGGTTAAGGATCCACCAACGCGGCAGTTCGTCAATAACAATATTACACGATGCTGCATATTTAAGCGCAATGCATCAAGTTCAAGCTAAGTTCCGCCCCTTGCTGATAGTATTCAGGGCTTGCATGGTCGGATTCATTTACAGGGATACTATACTGTGGAGCCATTCACGTAGATCAACTTCTTATATAACATGCATTAGCGCTGAAAAGGCCCTGGGAAATCAAGGGTAGTTTACTTCCATGCTACAACAAGCTTGAGGGTTATAGTGGCGATATGAACATGGTTCCTTAATTATTAATCCGTCATCGCAACAGAGTGACTTACAAGGATGCATCTTTCTGGATCCATCTACGCGTCCTATAGATTCACACCTGTAGATTTTGGCATACCCATTGCGACGTCATTACGCCACACCTACTAAAATTGGCAGTTTGTGGATCGAGTAATTTAAGAATGGTTTATTAATTCTCACCTTCGACACGCAACATAGACGTATGCCGTGATAATGATTAAATGTATTGGATAATCGGATACAAAGATATAAGATGCGATAATTAGTTGTCGTATTGCAAACATACTCAATTTTGCCCGCCGTTCGAAACACATAGTTTGTGGTCATTGTACTTACGAGGGCCACACTTTGAATGCTCAATACAACGCGAGTCAATGACCCAGTACATGGATATCTTTGAAAAACAAATCAAATCTTTACTATACAAATAGATGGCAAGGTCAAAGTTGCGCTATTCTGCCAGCGCAATCATAAGGATCAGTTTGTGGTTCATAGTCTTTAAATTGCGATGTTTTGAATTGTTGTCACTTAGTGAGACATCTTCCACACATATTATTGCTGAAACTGTAACATTTTTTATTTTTTAAAAATAATATGTTATTCAGCAAACGGTCACGCGACTTTCTTCATATGTTTTTTTTTTGAACTTTTTGATGATTCTTATGTAATGATCGCGTATCGCTTATTTTTCGACGCTAGCAAGTCTCCACTCGCACAAACTATAAATATTTCCCGTCATCCATCCTTTCTCCGCCATCCATCACAAACGTTTCACATCCAATTTCATTTCAAATAGTTTCACCATAAATTTTCAACCATCGACAGGTAAGTTTGTACTTCGATTAAAATACTTATCTATCAAGTTTATTGATAGTACACCACACACCCTTTATATTGATCTAACCTGTATCGACAACCTCAAGACGACAGTCTTCTGTCTACGCATAAAACATGCTCCGCTGGCTATGTGTATGAGACAAATTAAGACCTATCATTGACATGTAAAGAGAAGAAAGTCAAGGCTACAAAGACAGCCCACAGACGCTGCAAAAAAAATTTGCTTCTAAAGAAAAGAGATAATCTATCAAAAAAAATGTAACACAACGAGTGTTCTATCATCCTACAAGTGGTAGCCGTGTACCCAACTGGAATCAATACCTCAGACATACAATACAAGAGACGTTATCGGACGCAAATAAAATTATACGTGAACGAAAAATGTTCTACGAAAATACAATAGTATCGTCAGGTTTATCTTCAAAAAGAAACAATCTTCATCCACGATCATCTACTATTCACCTAACGTGTGCCACCAATGTCTTAAAGAAGGCTATGTAATTACACCCCTGGAGACATACGATGCACAAGCCCAGCTACTATTCCTATACCGTCGTGAACCTCACATACTCTTCACAATCTGAACATGTCTGGAATCCCACTCCACCAGTGCAAGATCCTTAGACTACATACGCATGTCGTGTACTCCACCCTATCTATCATCATTCTCCATCAATATTGAGGATCTTAACTTATAACCCTCTTTCATTATTTAATCCTACAGATTACCACTCTGTTTCATCTCGACAGACACTATTGGTCTACGTTTTACACAGAAGACCTTGACATATCCTTTCCAATGCCCGCTTACAATACCTGTTTGGAAAGGACATAGGCCTTCAACGTCATGCAACGTGGTCTGTCGTGGCGCAGCCCACTTGACATCTCATATTCCGGAGAAAGACTAACCATTTCCTGTCCTATAAATCATCTGGCATTTGGCAAATCATACTTATCTGCTATTATGATGATAACATTCCAATTTTCAGATGAGGTTGGTCCAAACAATCATACGCCTCTGTTCAAGGTACAGATAGAAGTTAGCAACTCCACGCTTCTCATCTGGCTTTGATAAAGGCAAAATCATCATTTCCAATTCATGTGAATCAAGTACACCGTAATCTTGAATGATTATCTTCGATCTGCCTCACGTAGATTGATTATGATTCATCCTTAACATGATGAATTGCTTCATGCCTTTATTTAAGAATAACTAACTGCTCCCACAAAGATAGTGAAACATGGACTGAAGCTATGCTCTTGTACGACATTTTTATGTGATGAGATCAACTGACTCATTTCTCACCTACACGTATTCGAATTGGTCCAGAAGATTAACCTTTGTCAATCTCCATCTTGAGAATAAACTAACTTCTACTTGGGTTTAACTCAAAATATTAACAAGCCATTCAAGTACCTGATCGGAGCTATACACTCTACGCTTCTCATCTGGCTCTGATCAAGGCAGAATCATCATTTCCAATTCATGTGAATCAAGTAAACCGTACTCTGAAATAAATATCCCTTGAATAAACTGATTTGTACTAACCATTAACTATGTGAAATGCTTCATAACATTGGTTGATAGGAACTGACGGCTCCCAGATTGTAAAACATATATTGAAGTCATGCCCTTTGACTAACATACTCGACAACGAGATAAACTGACCTGTATTCCATCTACCCGTTTTCCGATGGATCCCAAAGATTCATCTATGTCATTATTCATGAGTGAAAACCAAATTATACTTAAGTTTGGCTCATTAAATTTACACGCCTACCCAAGTACTAGATGGATGCCGCATCACGCTTCTCATCTGACTTAACAAAAGCCAAAATCTTCCCTATCATTGTATATGAACAATGCTGACTGACGCAATCTAATGTAACAAATATAGCCTTTCCACTTCATGTGAAACATACTAACAATCGAAACTATAGATAATTCACATGTCCCCTTACATGTGAAGCATGGTTACCGTATTACCTAATACCAAATTACCTGCCTCCGTTTCATGTGACAAATACCTGTAAACCCCATCAGACTAACCCCAACTGCATCACATATCAACGAATCAGCCACCCACTTCCGAAGCAACGCGAGGAACCCTGCCCCGGAGCGAAGCGCAGTGCCGCAGGGCCAGGACCTAGTTGCCATATACTCTGATTCGCAGCTTGAAGTAGCAACAGAACGTTGTTTTTTATGGGACCAGCTTACATAGCCTCCATAAAATATTGTAACGCTGCTGTGACGGGCTAAGCCCGATATGTTCTGGCTGGGCTGATCTGGATTGCCCATCCTGGTCACGTGATATCTCATAACGGACGTTCAATTGCTGACAGCCGATGGCAATTACAGGAGGTCTCGAGAACTAACTATCTACCAAAGCGACTGGTACCACGTAGTCCGAATTGGTAATCAAATCAGAATAGATCTTGGTGGCAATTGGCATAGATCGTAGTAACCCGTCCAAACACGTTGGCAATCGAGGTTCATCGGCGGAATAGATAAAGACTTGCTCGCTTGTCATTAGATAGAACATAGTGTTGTGCTGGCTCGGCTGAGGTGCTAGTATCAGTAATGATAATTGTGCTTGGATGAGATGGAAATACATGGAACCTCATGGAAGTCAGCAGAAGCATTGACTCTGTTCTATAGAGAACACAAGTAGATGCTAGAAGATTCCAGAGGTCATGATCAGGAGTAATGTGTCACGGACTGGATTAATTCAGTTCAGGTATGGTTCTTCCGGGGTTCGGCTAGTTCCCCGTCTTGTCTGCGTTAGTCCGACAGGATAAGACTAGGATCCCTGGTGGTTGGGAACAAAGCGTTATGCATTGGCGTTCTGTTGGATCTCAGGGTTGAAGGGTTCCCCTTGTCCGCCCGGAAGGCGTTAGTGTCTTTTCCGTGTATAATTAGCGGGTCCATCTCACCCTTTTAACGGTGTGCGACGTCTTAGTTTATTATTCTTATTTATCCTTTGATTTATTATCAATCTACTCCGTGTTCCCGTTACCTCTTCTCCCTCCATCTCATACTGTGACATTACGTCGCACCTCCTTTATACTCTTCAACATCCGCCATTCAACGCCATGTCCGATATATCCTTTTCCTCCGCAACCGACTTCCTTAATCATATCCAGGGACTAGACGCAGAATCTAGAAGAACTTTGATCTCGAACTTGTTAGATAATGGGGTAGCTTTCAGGGAGAAATCTATTACGCTGACCAGAGACCTTTAATCTGCTTTAGACCCAAATCGCGAGTTGTCCATTCTCAACTCTCAACTAGGGAAAGAACTATCTGACTGTAGGGAAAAAAAAGTGAACTACAGAGGACTTTGGCTGTCGATCAGTATCGATTGGCTGAGTCCTTAAAGAAACTTGAAGATCTCATGGCAGATACATCTAATCAGGGAAGTCTCTCCTCGCTTCCCAAGTCTGAAATATTTAAGATCGATGTAAAATTCATGGGTGAGGAAAGAATTCTCTATCCGTCTTTTCAAAGACAGATCAGGATAGCGTTAGCCCAGAACGCTGACAGATATCGAACTCTTCAATCTTAAATCTCTTTAATTTACCAGAATTTAGGCCCAGGACACAAGTCTTTCCTTGACAGATACCTGACCGAGGACGGACTGTTTAACTTTGCAACGCTAAAGGAAGTATGGAATGTTTTGGATGTATCGTACTCCGACCCGAATGAGGGGGAAGAAGCCCGTGGCGCTCTTAGCCGCCTCCGTCAAACTAACCGTCCCTTCGGCGCATATCTATCCGAGTTCCAAAGACTACAGAATCTGTCCGGGATATCTGACTGCAAAACCCTGATATCATACATGAGGTCTGGCGTCTCGAATGAGCTACGTTCTTGTATCAGTCAACACCAAGAATTACGCAAGAACTACTTGTTTGACAAATTTGTTGCCTTGTGCAAAGACTGTGTCCTGCGGCTAGATCTTGAAAAGCCCGGTAAGACCCCTTCTAATCTGACCCTAAGGGGAATAAATCCGGCTCCTCCCAGGGCGCCCCCTATCGCTCCCGCCAGTGGTGCCAATGCCGTGCCTATGGGAGGAGATCCAATGATTTTGGACAAAGTTGACCTATCACATCTTGGTCCTGATGGACATATAACACCTGAAGAACGACAGCGGCGTTACAGGTTTAAACTCTGCATGAGATGTGGGAAACCCGGACACCGTCGTGACCAGTGTAAAGGTAAAGGCAAGGAGGTCTCAGTCAATTTGGCCGACGTTATTGAAAGCAAGAGTGAGGACGATGAGCCTGGTCCGTCGTTGTCTTTAAATGTCTGAACCACTACAAAAGGCACTGTAGTGGTGGAAAAAACCTGTATCTAGTTTCCGAACTCAAAATTTCCAGCCTTAGCAACGAAAAAAATCTCAAAGCACTAGTTCTCTTGTGTTCTCTTTCCTCAAAAAGTTGTACTGTGAATACTCACGCATTCGTTGACTGAGGTGGAAATAGCTTTGGATTCATTGATGCAGATTTTGTGCACAATCTTAAGTTAAGTCCGACCCTTCTAGATGTTCCGCTTGTGTTAAGGGTAGTCGACGGTAGAAAGTCCTCTGCGGGAATGGTAACCCACTTCCTTAAAATCCAAATAACAATCGGAAAGCACTCTGAATTAGCAAAGTTTTTCGTGACCAAGCTGAGCCAATACCCTATCATTCTGGGTTACGGCTGGCTACAACGACATAACCAAGAAATTGATTGGGTCTTTGGTTCTGTGAAATTCAATTCGACGTTTTGCAAATCCTCTTGTTTTGAACCTACACGTATCAACAATGTCCCTCTAAACTTGAACCTGATTAGATACGTTCCACCTAATCTGAATTCCACGAAAGCGTCACTCCAAACACTCTCCGGATTGGAATCTCAAGAGATTTGTTCTAAACTTCCATCTTGGCTCCAGCATCAGGTCCCGGCGTTCTCTAAATTGGAGTCAAGTATCCTACCTCCTCATTGTTCCATCGATCATAAAATTATCCTTAAGGAAGGTACTCAACCCCCATTCGGAAAACTGTACGACATGTCGCAAGAGGAATTGCTAGCTCTTCGGGAATGGATTCAAGAAAATCTGTCGAAAGGTTTCATCTGCCCCAGTTCCTCCCCGGCAGCCTCTCCTGTCCTATTTGTGAAAAAATCCGACGGAAGACTGCGCTTATGCATGGACTACCGAGCGCTCAACGCTATCACTATAAAGAATTGTTATCCATTACATCTCGTTCCCGAAACCCTCAACCGGCTCTCCAAAGCCAAATTCTTTACCAAACTCGATGTAATAGCTGCATTCAATCGAATCCGAATCGCTAAGGGAGATGAATGGAAGACTGCTTTCCGGACACGGTACGGGCTTTTTGAGTCTTTAGTGATGCCCTTTGGGCTGACAAACGTGCCAAGCACTTTTCAGAATTATATCAACAGCACCCTTCAAGAATATCTCGATGTATTTTGTACGGCATACATCGACAACGTACTGGTATTCAGTGAATCGCAAGACGACCACCGTCGACATGTAAACCTTGTTCTAGACAAACTCCGACAAACAGGGTTGCAACTAGATATAAAGAAATGCAGTTTCGAAGCCACGGACGTCAAATACTTGGGATTAATAATTTCCAGACGAGGTGTCAAAATTGACCCCTTGAAAGTCGAGTGTGTCAAATCTTGGAAGATTCCCTCGTGTGTCAAAGATATTCAAGCGTTCCTAGGTTTTGCCAACTTTTACCAACGTTTCATTAAGGATTTCTTTCGAATTGCCTTACCCCTGACCCGTCTGACTCGAAAAGATGTGCCCTGGAAATGGTCTTCCGAATGCGACCAATCCTTTGCGCTGCTAAAAGCCGCTTTCTCACAATCTCCTATTTTACGCCATTTCGATCCGGATCGTCGCTGCATTGTGGAAGTAGATTCCAGCGATTGGGCCCATGGCGGTATTCTCTCTCAATTCAACGACGATGGTATACTACATCCTGTCGCGTACTTCTCGGGCAGACTTAATCCCGCTCAAACAAACTTCAAAATTTAGGATAAGGAACTTATTGCTGTAGTAACCGCTTTCGAACACTGGCGTCCCGAGCTACAGCGCACTGCAGAACCAGTGTCTGTCATAACTGATCATAAGAACCTTGAATATTTTATGTCTACCAAGACTTTGAATAGGCGTCAAGTAAGGTGGTCGGAATTCCTCTCCAGATTCAATTTCGTAATTTCATACCGCCCTGGCAAACTTGGTCGAAAACCCGACGCACTCACCCGACGGTCAGAGGACCGCCCAGTTAAGGAGGGGGATGAACGTCTCCGACACCAGCTGCAGACTGTGTTAAAACCTCACAATCTTGACCCTAGAATAGCGCGCCCCCAACCGGCAATGCTACACCTGGCACCAGCGTCTGTGAGACCTTCAGACATCTCGACGAAAGATCCAGTTGCTACTTCTGTTGAAATCGAACGCTTAATGATCAAGGGTTATAGCTAGGACCAGGTTCTAAAAAACTTCATTAAAACCCTTTAAGGCCCGGGCCCCTATTGGTCCAAACACCTCGACCTATCGCGCTACAGCGTTAAGGAAAACAAATTATATTATGATAATCTTGTCTACGTACCAGACATTCCAGACCTGAAACTCCTGCTAATCAGGTTCTGCCACGATCATCCGAATGTGGGACACCATGGTCGCAACAAGGTTTTCGCAGAGATCTCTCGGGGATTATTGGTGGCCAAATATGCTGGAACTGATAACCCAATACACAAAGAATTGCCACTTCTGTAAACAAATAACACCGTCTCGTTTAAAATATCAAGGCTTGCTCAAACAGCTCCCGGTTCCCCAGCGGCGCTGGCAAGATTTATCTGTTGATTTTGTGGGTCCGCTGCCTGAATCTGAGGGCTTTGACTGCATCATGGTGGTAGGCTGCCGCCTTACTAAAGCCCGACATTTTGTCCCATGTAAAACCACCATTGACGCTGCAGGTACCACCGAACTATTCTACAAGCATATCTGGAAACATCATGGTTTTCCGGAATCCATAGTGTCGGATAGGGGGCCACAGTTTGTAGCAAAATTTTGGTCGGAAATCTGTGAGCGGATGAATACCCGAATCCTGCTATCCACCGCTTGGTATCCTGTGACGGATGGCCAGACTGAAAGGTTCAACGCAATCTTGGAATGCTACTTAAGAGCTTACTGTAATTACGAGCAGGATGACTGGGTTCATTGGCTACCCTCGGCGGAATACAATGCCAACAACACAGAATCCGAGACAACCAAGGTTACTCCTTTCTTTGCAAACTCAGCACAACATCCTAGGTCAGCAATATCTCCTCCTCAAATCCAAACCCAACTATCCGTATCCCATTATCTCAGATCAGAACAGAAAGCAGCAAACAATTTTGTTCAACAAATGGAAAATCTAGGTTCCTTCAAGAAAATATGAAGGTTTCTCAACCTTATTATGAGAAACACGCAAACCGACACCAGACACCGCCTCCATCCTACTGTGTGGGAGATAAGGTCTTCGTAAACGCAAAAAACATCAGAACTAAAAGACCGTGTAAAAAACTTTACTGGAAGAACCTGGGGCCTTTCACAATCGCCAAAGTAGTTGGGAGTCACAGTTACCAGCTCAAACTTACCGAAGACCTGAAATCCGTGCATCCAGTGTTCCACACTAGTCTCCTCCGACCCGATCCAAACAACCCGATTCCAGGACAAACCAATGAACCCAATCCACCCGTGGAAATTGACGTTTGTGGCGAATCGCTGTACAAAGTTGACGCAATACTAGACTCTCGAAGAAGAAAGTCTTTCGGATTTGAATACTTAATTAAATATACGGGAGGACACGATATCTCTTGGCAACCATTATCCGATGTCGTTAATGGCAATTTATCCGAAACCCTCCAGAAATTTCACAGTAAATACCCCCGGCGCCCGAAACCGACCACCAGAGAAATTACCAAATCTCAATTAGCGGCCAAGGCCTCTTAAACTAATGCAAAAGCGGAAAGCTCGGCTGGGAACTGTTGGGACAACAGTTTGGAACGAGGGGGCTATTGTCACGGACTGGATTAATTCAGTTCAGGTATGGTTCTTCCGGGGTTCGGCTAGTTCCCCGTCTTGTCTGCGTTAGTCCGACAGGATAAGACTAGGATCCCTGGTGGTTGGGAACAAAGCATTATGCATTGGCGTTCTGTTGGATCTCAGGGTTGAAGGGTTCCCCTTGTCCGCCCGGAAGGCGTTAGTGTCTTTTCCGTGTATAATTAGCGGGTCCATCTCACCCTTTTAACGGTGTGCGACGTCTTAGTTTATTATTCTTATTTATCCTTTGATTCATTATCAATCTACTCCGTGTTCCCGTTACCTCTTCTCCCTCCATCTCATACTGTGACATAATGGGACGGTGTGCAACTATAATCTTAATGTATATAAGACATATCTTTCTCTCATCATACTATTAGGCAGATTATCAGATCATTCATTATAATACGCATATAGTATTCATTATATATCTATTCTCACCATCAGTATACACCATCCTCTGTGTATACTGCAATAGATTCAGTAGCCAACATCCTGTCCTCCGTAAGCTCATAACTATGACACATAATAAAATATAAATTCATAACTGGCGGCTTTGCATGCGTGCATTTTTTCGCCGAACTCTCAAGCCCTTCAAAGCTGCCAGTAACACTTTTGCGGTGGCTTACTTTACTTGCCCAATCTGCGTCTGTGTATTGACAAAATTGAACGTCATCTCCCCCAGGACCATAACGTATCTTTTGATCGGCTGTAGATCTGAGATATCGCATCAGGTGTTTTAATGCGTGCCCATGGTGTTCTGCAGGATCTGACATATATTGACTAAGTTTTCTCATCACGAATGCAATATCCGGCCTCGTCATAATCATTGCAAACATAAGTCTTCCAATAGCTTGCTGGTATTCCTTGATATCAATTCTTTTATTGTTATCCATGGAAGGGCCTAGTGAATTATAACCAACAACGGGTGTAGTGACTTTATGATGCTTCTCTGAGCCCATCATACCAAATTTATTCAATACAGATCAAATGTACTCCGTTTGATCAAGATAGATCGTAAGACTCTTTCTATTACAAGTAATTCTTATGCCAAGAATCTTATGGATCTCCCCCAGATTCTTGGTGTTGAAACGGGCACTTAACTGATTATAAAACCTGTTGAGGATTATGTTAGATCCCATTGAGGAGTACGCGCGTTCACGCGTATTACATAATGCCGTGCACTAAGGACGCGCTATTGTAAAGAAACCATATATAGCTAGGATTATCTAGGATGTGTAAGAAAATAATGAAGTCGTACTATCTTGGATGAGAACCTGTCTTAACTACGCTGCACCTCCCTATTTAGAGTACATTTGTAATAAAACTAAGTAATATTTTCCTGTGACTTTGAGACGGCAACAATATCGTCAACGTAAACAAGAAGAATCATAGGTTATATGTTATACGTGAAAATGCATGGGTCAGCCAGAGATTGATCAAATCCCCAACAAAGTAATTCTGCTTTCATAAGGAGGTTCCAGTCCCTTGCAGCCTGCTTTAGCCCATACAAACTTTAAAGAAGTTGTAAAACATTACCCAGCCTTACTTCCACACCAAGTGAAGCTGTAGCGTAGATCTCCTCCTTTAGGGTTGACTCAGTAAAAGCATTCTTTATATCAAATTGCTAGCATTCTAAATTCTCTGATGACGCCATTGCAAGAACTAACCTGAGAGTATCTATTCTGACGGTTGGCGCAAATGTTTTGTAGTAATCCTCCCCAGCTTTTTGAGAAAATCCACGAGCAACAAGCCTTGCTTTAAATCTATCAATAGATCCATCTAGTTTAGGTTTAACAGTAAAAACCCATTTTGTGGATACCAGATTTGTTCCTTGAGGTCGAACAACTTCTTTCCAAGTGTTATTCTGAAGTAGAGCAATTAAATTGGCATCTATGGCGTGACGCCAGAATTTCCCCCATTTCGTATCTTGTATTGCTTGATGATAGGTTAGCGGAATCTGAACGCCACAAATCACTTGAGCCGCAAAAGCATGATCAATGAGATTATCTGTCTCGTCAAGTGTTTGAAGCTGTACCATGTAAGCTTTGATCCGTTTGGCAAAGTGCTCTTCCGAAATATCTTCTGATGTTAATCTCCGTTTGGCACCTTGAGTAAAATAACGGAACCTTGGTTGGATGATTTGCTGACACACTGGTGCTATTGGTTCTGGAAGTTTATTTCCTTGAGATTGTGTCAGTTCAGAAATTTCTCTTTTGGCGGACTGCTCTGTTAGTTCAGGCTGCATATGGCCTGATGCACAGTTGATAGTTTCCGCTAAATTTATTTCCTTAGATTCTTTACTGCTGTTTTCAGATTTACTTCTACTTTTCTTAGGTTTATTTTTGGTTTTCTTAATTTTGTCAGCACCAATTTCTATAATTTGACTCTGAAGTATCTGGCTCTGATTTTGATCCGAGAAATCATTGATTTGAGTGAATTTTTCAGCATCTCGAGTTTCTGATAGGGGATTGTTATTGATTTTAAAATCAAATGAATTATTGCTGAGATGTGTATTATCATTATGGTGCAAATTATCATTAAGATGCAATTTATCATTATAGTGTGAATTATTTTTTAGAAGACAGGGTATCATTAGGATACAAATTATCATTGTGAGGTAAAGCTTCATTAGGAAGTGGAATATTGTTGAGAGGCAGATAATCATTTGGCACCGATGTCAAATTATTCTTTGCAGTAAGTGTGTTTATTTTATTGACTTGTAATGGCACGTCCTTATCATTGCTAGGTAGAATATTGTTTTCAAGTGTGAGGATCCGGTTGTTGACAATCAAGACATTGTCTAGTGGTATAACTTTTGATAAATTTTCTTTTAGTATTGAGTCTATTATTGCTTTTATTGGTCTTCCTCAAGATCTTCGGTCAGGTTGAACATTTTGAGTACCTTGTGGTCCAGATGCACAATTTTGGAGGCGCAAATCAATTGTTCCACCTCGGATAGATTCATCAACTTTTATTACAATGACTCGGGTTGTATATCCAAGTTCTGGAGAGTAAACCTTAAATTGCTTGTCTGTTGTATTGGAATATCCCATAAATACACCAATTCGACCCCGATCAACTAATTTATCTTTTCTCATACCAGGAGGAATTGTGAGTGGATTGACATAGCTGTAGCACTTGCTACCCCATATTTTTATATGGTCTATTGTTGGACGTTTTTTAGTCTATGCTTCCTGCGGAGATGTTACACAATCTGATATGATAGGTCCAGTAGCTGTTTGGTTTCTCAAATATGGATCTGCCTCAACAGCTTCATCCCAAAATTCAATTGGTAGATTTGACTCTTTGAGCAATGAGCGCATATCAGCTTCGGCAGTTCGAATATTTCTTTCAGCAGCTCTATTTTGATGCGAAGAAGCCACGACTGTTGATTGTGCTTCAATGCCATCCTGCTCTCTCCAACCTTCGACTGTTAGCAGGAGTTCAGGTGCATTATCACTTTTAGCTGCCTTTATCTTTTTGTTAACCTCCCTCTGCACAGAAGCTTTAAATGTACGAAGACATTGGATTGCATTGCTTTTTAGCTTCAAAAGAAGGATCCAATTCTTTTGCAAAAAACTTTCAATAATGAGTAAAAAGTAATGATTACTGCGAAGAGACTTAGGAAATAGTCCTTGATAAAATTTGCACGCTTAGAATAATTTGAGCGTAGTGATAATCAACAGAGAGAATAGAAGTTGTAAAAGATGATTTAATAAACTAGATGGGTTCTTGAATAAGCTACCACTAATAATCCTTACAATTGCATTTCACCTTCTCAAGTGACTCTGGGCTTTATATACACATACATAAATGCATAGGCACCTGCTTATTTTACAGTTATAATAGGTATCTGGTATGTCCATCAATAGATGCCCTTTATTCAGGGGTGGATGTACGTTTCGCATACTCGTTCCATGGATATTTGTATGCAGGTAATGTTTCAGTGTTCCCTGCAAACTGGTTATTTTTAACACTCCCCCTCGAGACGTACATCCATCAAACTATCCCTATGTTCTCCTTGTGTCGTTCAAATGAAGATTGATCTAGCGATTTCGTAAAAATGTCGGCAGGATTTTCTCGACTTGGGATAGATTCCGGACTAAATGTTCCTTCTTCCACATGTTGTCTGATCCAGTTGTAAATTTTGTCAATATGTAGAGTTGCCCGCATATTTTCCGGGTTCTTGGTGATAGCAATTGCTCCATCTGAATCTATGAACATTGGTATGGGATCATTATGAGGGAATCCAAGCTCTTCCATGACGTCTCGCAGAAATAAACAATTTCTTCCTGTAAGATTAGCTGCAACATACTCAGACTCTGTTGTTGATACGGTGATTAACCGTTGTTTTTCAGCAGTCCACTTAACAGCACCCCCAGCTATAGTTATCACTGATCCTGATATTGATTTCCGATCATATCCTTTCCCATTATCTGCATCTGAGTATGCCGTGAGTGTAAAGTTTGGCTCAGTGTGCCTCTTTCGACTATAGAGAATTCCTGTATTTGTTGTTCCCTTGAGGTATCTTAGAATATGTTTAACACCATTCCAATGTTTTTGAGATGGTGCTCCGTTAAATTGCGCCAGTAAATTTGTAGCATATGCTATATCAGGGCGCGTTGCAACGGATGCAAACATAAGCGATCCGATTGCTGCTCGATACATGGTATTATCTTCAAATGACTCATCTTCTTCAGATTTCGTGAATATCGCTCCAGCAGGTAATGGTGTACTGGCTGGTGAACAATTCTCCATGCCAAATCTTTTCAGTAACTTCAAAATATATTGTTCCTGATAAATCTTTATCGATTTTGTTTCAGGATCTCTGTCAATTTGCACTCCGAGCAACAATTTTGGTTCTCCAAGATCTGTAATTTCCCATTTTTGTCCAATCTCCTGCTTTGTACTTGCTAGTCGAGCTTCATCTGTTGATGCAATGAGGAAGTCATCGACCCAAACAGCGATGATATCATATCCTTTAGAGTCTTGTCGGAAGAATAGCCCATGTTCTTTTGTGAGCTGATTATACTTCGCCTTTTTGACCAAAAAAACTTTTGAGTGTTTTATTCCACTCCCTTCCAGATTGCTTTAATCCGTAAAGAGTATGTTTTAATCTACACACCCTTCCAGTTCCATCTTCACATCCTCTTGGTTGCTTCATATAAATCTCCTCTGAAAGATCTCCATTGAGATATGCTCTCTTTATGTCAATTTGTCCAATTTCTAGGCCATGATAAGCAGAAATTGCTAAAACGAGACGGAATGAGTCAAATCTGACGACCGGGGAAAAAGTATCAGAGTAATCGTAAATGTACCCTTGGGTGTGTCCTTGTGCCACTAGGCGAGCTTTATGTCTGATCAAGTTGCCTTTATCATCAAACTTCTTCGTAAACACCCATCTGTTACCTATTATATTTCCAAATTTTGGTGGATCTACCAGCTCCCATGTGTTCTTTTCTTTCAGAGTGTTGATTTCAGCTTGTATTGCCTCTTCCTAATCTTCATTTTCTCCATGTTCCCGCGCTTCCTGGATAGTACTGGGTAACTCGTTGTTTCCATTCTTTGCTATTAACATTTGAGCTATGTTTGCGAATTGAGGCAAATTTGTGTAATAGTCCCCACTCATTTTAGGATTAGACTTTATATAGGCATTATTTCCCACTATGGGTTGACGTATATGATGTCTTGGATTAAATCCTACTAAATCAGCATAATTCTTTCTTGTATTTTCTCCAGATGCTGTTTTTGATCTTAAGTTTCTTGGAGAAATTACTCGTCTTATCTCGCCATCTCTGAGCTCTGATTCTTCGGTTATTTCTGGAATACCCCCATTTTCAGTCTGTTTTTCAACAACTGGTTCGTGGTGAGCAGGTGTAACAACATTTTCGGTTTCGTCCTGTCTTGTCTCTTGAGCTGATGAAAATGTGAAATTTCTCGAAACTTTTATTTTCATGGTACTTTGATCATAGTACCTGATTGCTTTAGTGCCATCTTCGAAACCAGTAAATATGACCTTTTTTGCTCTTGGTTGAGTCTTTAGTTTGGGTAATTCTTCCAAGATATAAACATCCTTACCAAACTCTTGAGCAATGGAAGGATCTGGCCTGTTTCCAGTTAAAGCTTCAAACGGAGTCTTTTCATCTAGCGCAATTGTAGGACTTCTATTTCTGATCCAGGCAGCATGTAGTACTGCTTCCCCCCAAAGGCATTCCGGTAAATGCTTTTGTATTATCATAGCTCGTGCCAAATCTAAAAGTGTCCTATTCATCCTCTCTGATACACCATTTTGCTGCGGAGAATGGGGTGATGACGGGTTGAACTCAATTCCTCTTTCTTCAAGCCAACTACGGGTTCCTTCATATTCAGCTGCGTTGTCCGCTCGAATTTCTTTCGGCCAACGCCCATTTTGGGTATTTATCCAGCTGCAGTGATTCATTAATTGTTGTTTGACTGAAGCTTTATCTTTCATCAATTTAACTGTGACATGTCTCGAGTAGTCGTCGATAAAAAGTATAAAGTATTGATTTCCTCCTGGAGTGTTTTTCACATTTGGTGATCCCCAAACGTCAGAATGTATCAAGTCACCAAATTTCTTTGCTCGGTTTTGACTTTTAAGCGGAAATGGCGTCCGATGCGCTTTGGCAGCTATACAACTTTCGCAATCCAAAACTGATGGAACCAACTCGTCGTTGTCTATATTTATTCCATTTGCCAATTCTTTATCAAACAATTGCTTCATTGACGTAAGCGAGATATGTCCTAAGCGTCGATGTGCCTCATGCCATGACACACTTAACGTCGTCGCTATGTTAGCCGAGTGCATGTGATTAACTAGTGCTTTAGCGTTCATCCGATATAAATTTCCCTCAAGTACGCCTGTTGCAATCACATTTCCCTTATCGTCTTGAAATTTGCATTGGCTATTTCCGTATTCTGTTTTCCCGCCAGCTTTGTCAATCTTAGAACCAGATATTAAGCAGAAACGAGTTGTCGGTACATAAAGTACATTTACCAGCCTAAAGTCTTTACAATGACCATTGACCATTCCTCGCATATAAACTTCTCCTGTTCCTTCGATCGGCGTAGTCAGTCCCCCTGCAACATTTAGAACTCTCTTACAAGGCTTAAAGTTATGGAACATTTCTCGTCAATTAGCAATGTGAGCGCTTGCGCCGGAGTCTGCTATCCAAGCATCATTTGACCAAGAGTAGGAAGAAAAGTTTTTTACTTGAGCCCTCATCTAAAGCCATGTGGCTAGATAAAAATGTATCTTGGTCGGCTATTTATACAGTTTGACCAGACTCTTCAACTTTACTGTCAGATTCTTTCTTGCGATCCGCCTCTTGTTTCTTCTTTCTTGCTATTTGCCAGGGTGCTTGTCCTTCTCGTCCTCCACCCTTGTTATAACATTCCGCCTTGAAGTGTCCGGGTTTTCCGCAGTTGTGGCAAACTCTTTGCGTCGAAGCCACGTGTGCGTCTTCAGATCTGCTATTTCGTCGGATTTCTTCCTCGAAAATCTTGTTCGCTACATGACTAGAGTTGGCATTCTCTAGGTCACTTATACCCGCAAAAATTGATGCTACATAGTTGTCGTATGAAGGCGGTAGAGATTTGCTCAACAGAATGGCCAACAAGTAGTCCTCTATGATGATTCCGCATTCTGCCAGCTCCGAATGTATCGCTCTAACGTCTCCAATATATTTGCGTACAGAGTCTCCTTCTTCACACCGGCTATTCCAAAATTTCCAAATCAGATCCACTTTGCCTTGAGCTCCCGTTGCCTGGTGTAGATTCATCAGAATGTTCCAGACTTCAGCTGCTGTCTCCGCAGATTTGACTTGATGATAGTCCATTGCACCAAGTGAGTTTTTGATCATCACACGAGCAATCCTTTCTTGGTATTTCCAGTCCTTATCCTCATCTGGATATCGCACGCCTGGTCTTTCTTCAATTCCTGTGACAATCTCCCAAAGATCACATATCTCAAGGCTATCTTTCATGTGACCTTTCCACGTATCCCAATTGTTGTCGTCAAGTTTTTCAAGACCGCTAAATAGTGAGATAACTTCACGAGGAATGTTTATGCCGACCGGTCTCTTGGGAGTAAATTTAACTCTCGCATCCATATTTTGACTAATGTTTCTTGGCAATCTTACTCCAGGTGTTGTCTCTTTTGTTTGCTCAGCAGGCGTCAATATAGAAAAAGTATTTGTTGACGGTCCAGCCATGTTGCCCCTTCTAGGTGTCGTTGGAACATTTACTGAATCGAATTTCTTAACAGCCTTAAGGAAAGCCGTTCTCGAACTTGCCCATTCCGGGGGATATCTCAAACCTGAAGACCTCCTGGATTTTCCCTTGCGTCCTGTGACCCCAAAGGGTACAGTATCTTCATTTTTTTCAGCTTCTATTTTTATCCTTTCTATCAGCTCGTCGCTCAACTGGTCCACATACACATGATCTGTATTTATAAATTCGAGAAGTTGACGGGCTGACATATTTTTTTTTTTTTTTTTTTGGTGACTATCACCCACTTGGTGCTGGTAACGTGATAAAATTTGCACGCTTAGAATAATTTGAGCGTAGTGATAATCAACAGAGAGAATAGAAGTTGTAAAAGAAGATTTAATAAACTAGATGGGTTCTTGAATAAGCTACCACTAATAATCCTTACAATCGCATTTTTCCTTCTCAAGTGACTCTGGGCTTTATATATACATAGATAAATGCATAGGCACCTGCTTATTTTACAGTTATAATAGGTATCTGGTATGTCCATCAATAGATCCCCTTTATTCAGGGGTGGATGTACGTTTCGCATACTCGCTCCATGGATATTTGTATGCAGGTAATGTTTCAGTGTTCCCTGCAAACTGGTTATTTTTAACAGTCCTGTTATGTCAAATTGAATTAGAGAAAGTCGACGATCTTTTTGATCAGCAAAAATTTTTGATTTTCTATTGGTCATCTTAGTTAATTGGCAAACTTCACAAACTTCTCTATTCTTTAGTATCTTAATCACTTCGCGAAGAGTTGTTACTTTATGAAGATTACGCAATATTTCTGGTCCAAGATGAGCAAATCTTTTATGCCAAAGTATATATCTCTTGATATCAGTTTGGCTTAAGTCTTCTCTCAAGTTATCATAAATTGGGCAGAAGGGCTTGACTGCCAAAGACATGTCATTATTTGCCGATATAGTTTGATTGGTGGTGAGATCCATGTCCATAGCAGTAAAAGCATTGCATGGTTTGATATTTTTCAATTTATCACTCAGCTTTCTTGACGCGTGCCTGACAATGTAGAGACCTCAATCCATTTTGGCATGGATCATTAAACTCTGCCCATCTCTAAAATACATATTCGAGTCATCAAAAGACCCAAACAAACCAGCTTCACACATTTGTTTGGCAGACAACAAGTTTACTCCTAGGCCTGGCACGTATAACGTGTTGGGCAATGACACACAAGAACCATCTTCACAAACCAGTTTTGCGGTACCCTTATGCTCTGCATACATCAATCTGCCTCCTACTCGGATGGTACGATGTCTAATCAGAGAGAGATGACTAAATAGAGCAGGTTGGTCAGACATATGTGATGTGCATGCAGTATCTGCTGGCCAAATATTTGAAGATGCAAATTTGATTTGTTCTTTGGTAAGTGCACATACCTCTTCTTCAGAGTCACAGCCTTGGTCACTAGCCGGAAGTTCAGAGTCTGGAGCTTCTTCTTGTGTGACATAGCCTGATTGCGGGCTATTTTTATTTTTTAAAGAAGAGCAAGTGGGAGTAGATGTGCGGCGACGAGAAGAAGAGTCTCTGGCTTTCGACAATTCCCGACTTTTATATTTGTCTTTCTTGGTGCCACGAGATTTAGATTGTTTAAAGTGAACTTTCTTTTGTTTCTTAAGATATTCGACATAATCTTGAGCTTGCACCAAGAAAGGACAGAACTGAAGCCAGTGGTCTTTCTCGCGGCAAAGCATACACTTTCCAGAACTTGCTTGAGAGCCATCAGACGAAGAGGAATATTCTTGATGATGTTGATGTGGGACAAATTTCTTCCCACGGGCTTGGAAGGATACATGTGCTTGGTCCTGAATTCTACTTAACCTTGATTCTTTTTCTACCAAGTACTATAACTTTTCATCAATTGTCAGAGACGCTTGCACACCAATTCCGTCAATTGTCGAGGCGTAATCTCTCGGCAAGGATCTGATAAGGACGAGAAATAAAGCACTATCAGTATAGGCCTTCTTCATGTCAGGGCTAGCTACACCAAGTTTTCGTCGAAAGTCTTGTAGTTTATCCCACGCAACTGTCACTAAAGGATAGTCATCGAAGTCAAACGTTTGAATAGCTGTTAGATTATTGTTTGCCATCACAGGAGAGGACTTGGTATACTTCTTTCGAAGATATTCCCACATCTCCTTAGCAGATGGGTGCTCGTCAACCAAAGCTTTGTCATCTTCATTTAGCCTACGCATTGTCGTGGTTAAAACAACAGCATTGTCTGCCATTGACTTAGACCTCATTTCCATGTTATAGCCTCTTTCTGAGCTCTTAGCCCCAGACGAAGCTAAGTTTAAGTCCGCCACATAAGCTGTTATGTCTATTAAATTAGCTAATGCGAATTCGGCAAACGTAGTCGTCGTGACGTAGAGTACGCCCTTTGCAGGAAGTTGTATAGACATGTTTTGAAACCATCTTTTGTGGGTTTCTTTGGATAGAACGGGGACGTCCAATTTAGTGTCTATCTTCTTTCAAAATTCAGATCATAGATATGTCGAAGGTTTAACTGATAGGTGCGCCTACTTCTGGCGACTTGTTTGCACTTAATTTCTAGTGACTTGAGATGAGCCTTGTAAGGATTCAAGGTTATAGATGCCTGAGGTATTGTTAATCAAAATCTTTGTTAGCGCGTTTATTCCTTTTTCGCGAAGCTTTATGTATATAGTACAGGTCTCCCATCGGGATTGGCGGGGCATGTTTAGTTCTTTGTCTCAATTGTTACCTTTACCCTACCCACCACTTAGTCACCACCCACTTCTACCACCCACCTCTTAGTCACCACCCACTCCTAATCCACCACCCACCACTTAGTCATCAACCACCGCTTAGTCACGTCTCACCTCTTAGTCATCAACCACCACCTAGTCACCAACCACTCCTTAGTCATCACTTCCCTATAAGCCCCACAATCGCTCTTTATCCCGGCGATTCTTACTGTAATTATCACGTGCAGGCTAGAAACTTGACAAGCCTATTTCTGACTCAGTTTTATCAGTAATTTGAAAATTATCTTTTGCTACCGGTTCTTATAACCTATTAATGTACCAGGGAGAATGACTACACAAAGTATTTATTCGTACTAGAATGAGGGAAGATAGATTGATTTCAAAAAGACTACTTTTTTTCTAACCAAGTGAGCGCTCTATTTACCAACAAGATAATTCTCTCTGATAGCAATAGCCGCTGGGCTATATCAGTACTAGTGGATAATTTACCAGTACAACAATCATCGGATTAGCCCTATCTTCAACACAGATTTTTATTATTGCTAAAAATTGTGAAAGGCTTAGGGACTGACGCTAACTCTGCTTGCCATTCCCAAAGACATGATACAATTGATAGCATCTCCCGATCCTGATTAGGATAATTTACTTCAGCACCATTTAATCGGCGGGAATAATATGCCACTGGACGCAATATCCCTTCAGTATTAGCTTGAGAGAGACAACCACCCAGTGCGTATCCGGAACAGTTGGCTTCCAATACCGTATCTCGTTCTGGGTCCCATTGAGCAAGTACTGGATAGGAGGCAAATATTTTTTTGAGACTTTCGAAAGCATTGCTTTCGTCATTTCCCCATCGCCAGACTGAATTCTTTTTTGTTAATGGGTTCAGCGGCACAGTCAAATCAGAAAAGCTGTTTACAAAACACTGATAGAAATTTGCAAAACCTAAGAAAGATCGAATTCCTTTCACTAAGGTTGGTGCCTTCCATTCCAATATCGCCTTTACCTTTCCCAGATCAACTGTAACACTTTCTCCAGCTTTAATAATGAACCCTAGATATTTCACCTCCCTGCATAAAAAGTCACATTTATCAAGGTCTAAATAGAGACCCGCTCTTCCAAGTTTGCTTAAAATACTCCTCCCGGTATTCCAGTGATCATCCATGGTACCACTTGTGTAAGTTAACACGTCATCTATGTAGGCAGTGGCATCTCTATCTAAGTGTTTGCGCAGCTGCTCATTGATATATTGTTGAAAAGCCGCTGGAGCGTTAATCAACCCAAATGGCGTCACCAACCACTCATAGAGTCCAAGTCGACAGCGAAAAGCCGTCAACCACTCATCTCCTTCCTGAATACGAACGCGATGAAAGGCTGACTTTACATCTAGCATAGTAAACTATTTAGCATTCGATAGCTGATGCAATGTCTCCTTGAACAACGGAATAGGATACCAGTCTGGCACTGTTATTGCATTTAGTCCTCAATAATCAACACATAGTCGTAAGCCCCCACTTGGCTTCTTAGCAAATAAAACTGGGGCAGCAGCAGCTGAGCTACTAGGCCGAATCCAAACTTTCTTTAGAATATTGGTCAAAGTCTTTTGCAAAACAAGGAGCTCCTCTTGAGACATGTTGTACAGTGGGCCCCATGGAGGCTTTGCCGGCTTCCCATCTTCTTTTTGTAAATTAATTGCGAGGTGAAGAGATCCTTGTTACAGTTATGAGACTTGGGAGGTATCATCATGTACTGACCTTTGCAAAGATATCACTGTTATGGTGATGGTTGTGTGTAGAATATATTTATGGTGAAGGAAGAAGATGAAAAGTGTGTATTCAAAAACATCTTACAAGGTGGCGATACGCCTACTATTTATACTCCAACTTTCTCGCTACACAATCAAATCTATTCAACAATCACATGGCCAATGCTTAGGAAGCAAGCATGTCAAACATAGCGAACACATGTATCACGTGATGCACACGATTGCACAACAATCCCCGATGTGGAGGAAGATCATCAGAACCACTGTTGTTGGCAAATAGGTATGCAAAGTCATTAACTTGTGTTGGCAGACAATTGTGGTCTTCTTCTAATGATACCCGAGGCTTAAAACGCAATGCCTTGTTAATATCTACTAGTGGCGCTTTACAAACCGGGACCTCTTTCATTATCCTTGTCATAGCCTGTATGGTAGTCACTCTCGGACAAGCAACCTTTCTGAGTACCTGTCACCAACGCTTAACGCTATACAGTAACCTCCTGCTCTTTCGAAGCTCTAGTTTATGGTCCTGCGCATGGATAAGAGCATCATCATCTTCTAACCACTTTTTATACAGAATTAATTGATAGGTGCTAACTGGAACCACGTACAACCACAACTTTGGACATACATTTCCGTCTAAGTCAAGCAAAATGTGCTTTTTATACTTATCTATCGGCTTATCTATTGTTAAATCTTCTGCTGTCTGAAGGCAGCGGGGAGAAATAGAGATGCGCGGCAGTTTGAGCTGAGTCGTTAGTAAGTCATCAATTATACCCGAATAAATGCAACCGTTATCGACTAATGCCTGGATCATAGTCTTATCGTTAATCAAGGCATTGACTAAAAAAGGGGTTTTATTCATTAAAGACTCCTGTCTAGCTACTGTATCACGCTCCCGAGTGCGACTTAACTCAGGAGCATCTAGTTTTCTGAATCATTTGATCTATTACCAAAGCTTTCCCCTTCATCCTCATTCTACAGCAAAGGGTCAATTTTTAGGTGATTAACTGATGGTCCTGTAGACGTGGGCCTATGCGCTGGAACAAGTCTGCAAATTTTGGCAAAACAACCTTGCTGCTTACAACAATAGCAACGACCTTCTCTTCGGAACCTTTTTGTAATAGTCGAGGCTGAAGTATCTTAGAAGTAGATAAAAATGAGCATCAAATCAAAGAATATAATAAATCTAAAGACCAAAGGACATCTACCCTATCCTTTATGTACATGTTTCCATCTAATATTAAATCCCCTTACATCCGAACGCCCAATCAACCTTAATATAATTTGAATGACAATTCTCATGCTGTTCAAGAGTTACTCCTCCAGAAGTCCTATTCTTGCAACACAAGCGTAAATAAGAATCGGCGCCAAGCCTCTAAGTCTTCTTCTAAACTTTATAATGCCTCAGGCATTACTTCACTATGAGCCCAGCACCTGGCTAATATGCCCCCTCCCTAACCTTATGATACCTCAGGCATCAGCCTTACTACACCTTAGGCTTCAGACCTGTAACATTACCTCTCCCCTCTCCAAGGTTCTTCACGAACCAGAATTACTCATGGCAGTTTCAAACCGCTCCATAGCCACAGTATCTCTCACATTTTGATAGGGCTCCCATTTTGGTGACTGATAACCTGACCATTTTACCAACGCCTCTTTTCAAAATCCTCGACCCCTCTAGCGCTTACGTACTTCCAAAATATCTTGCACCATCTATTCTTCTTCACCCGACTCGCTTGATATAATTGCTTGTGGTTGATGATCAGTTTGGGTTTGTGTCGGCAACGGGTCATTTGCAGCTGGCTTTAACAGACATGTATGGAATACATTGTGAATAGCCCTTGGAACATCTAGACAATAAGAATGGCTACCCACCACTTTGGCAACTGTATATTTGCCATGCAGCCAATCAAACTTCTTGCACGGCCTATCTGTTTGAATATGACAAAGATTAAGCCGAACCTTATCTCTAACATTAAATTTTGGGGCTGGAGCCCTTCCCCAATTTGTAGCTGATTCTTGATTTTGCTGAGAAGAAACCATTGCTGCTTCGGCCATCTGTTGTGCTTCTCTTAACTTTGAAACCATATTTTCTGCTTTCTGAACTTGTGTTATTGGATTATCTGTATTAACTGCCTCTTCCCGGGTTTCGATAAGGTCAACATAATATCCATGGGTTAGAAAGAATGGACTAAATCCTGTTGAATCGCTATTTCGGTTATTTGCTGCTAACTCAGCTACTGGCAACAGGTCTGTCCAGTCCTTCTGGCTATACAAAACAAAACACCTAATATACCTCTCCAGCTCTTGGTTCTCTCTTTCCGTTGCGCCATCTGTTTCTGGATGATACGCTGTAGAAAGACGTCGCTTGATTCCTATTAACTCACAGACTCGCTTCCAGAAGGCATTGACCCACTGAACTCCGCGATCACTGACAATACCTTTCGGGAATCCATGATATCTCACATGCCTGTCCACAAATCTGGATGCCGTGGCTTCTGCGGTGAGTTCTCCTTCTTTCACTGCTTCATACGACTTTCCTTTACTTAACTGGTCAGTGATAACTTGAATAGTTGTACATCCGTTAGATAATGGCAGACTACTAATGAAATTGATGGTGATTTCATTCCAGATTTTCTCAGGCACTGGCAATGGCTTTAATAGACCCTGCTTTTTGTGACGCCAAATAGTAGCATCACCACAAATATCGCAGTTCCGGACAAATCTTCTCACATCACTCAGCATGTTTTCCCAAAACCAGCATCGTGATACAACTCTGTATGTTTCATCCCTGCCCGGATGCCCTGTTAATGCTGAATCGTGAGATATTTGTATCAATCTTGTTCTCAATGGCTCATATGCTGGTATCCATATCCTATCTCGGAATCTCAACAATCCATCTTCTCCAATCGAGCATTCTGAAATTTGAAAACAGGTGACTGAAACAGGCATTTTTTGATAGCCACGATGCACCAATTCTATCAACTCTTGATACTCTTCGTCTTGTTCTACTCCCAACTGCCACAACCTATTCATTTCTTCATCCTCAAATAGAGAATCTACTATGACATAAGCTGGTGAAACTGTTAATCCTGGAGGTATTGAAACTCTTTTTAGATTTTCAACTTCTCTCTCTTTTCATTTTGGTACATCCTGGTCACGTCGAGACAATGCATCTGCTAGAACTTGTTCTGATCCTGGCCGAAACTGCAGCACAAAACGTTGACGGGAAAGCTTTTCTTGCCATCTGATTTGTCTCTCGTTTAACGGTTTGCCCCGTACTTTAGTGAATGCTTCTAAATTTTTGTGATCTATTAAAATACAAAACGGGTGCGCCAGACTTCTCAGCTCTGAGTCCCAATCTTCAATACATCGGATGATGGCCAATAGCTCCTTGTCATAAACGTCATAGTTACATTCAGTAGGAGAATTCTTTCGCGAGAAGTAGGCTATAGTTCGCCATACTGCTGCTGAGTCATTTTGTTCTTCATATGTTTTATTCTGGCATTGCATAAGTACACCTCCAACCGCCCATTTACTTGCGTCTGGCTCAATTCTTGTCAGTGCTTCGGGGTTAAATGGGGCTAAGATGGGATCCTTTATGAATTGCTGTTTCAAGCTCTGAAACGCAGCCTCACACTCCTTAGTCCAAATAAACTTCACTCCTTTTCGTGTCAACGCAGTTAGTGGGTACACTGTTCTTGAATAATTCGAGATGAACATGCGATAATAATTTGCAAATCCTAGGAACCCTCAAATTCCTTTCACTGTCGTTAGAGCCTGCCAATCCAGAATTGCTTGGATTTTTGACGGATCCATTCTAAGCCCTTTTCCAGCTTCTACAATGTAACCTAAGTAGGTTACACTTGGCGCTTCAAATGCGCATTTCTTAACATCGATTGTTATTCCCGCGTCCATCAATTTCTTTACTACCAACTTGACTTTTTCACGGTGATCTACCTGTGATTTGTTCGAAAAAATAAGCACATCATCAATGTACACTGTACAGAACTCATCCAGATGTTGCTGCAAAACTGAATTGATGTAGCCCTGGAATGTTGCTGGACCTCCACTCAGGCCAAATGGGGTTACCAACCACTCGTATGTTCCATATCGAGTTCGCATTGCTGTCTTCCACTCTTCACCCTTAGCAATCCTGATTCGATGAAAAGCTGAAATGACATTCAATTTTGTCAGCCATATCGACCTTCCTACAGCCTCTAAAGTCTCTTTTATCAAAGGTATCGGATAACGATCTTTTCTTGTGACTGCGTTTAGACCGCAATAATCCACACAAAATCGCAGCCCGCCTCTTGTTTTTTTCGCAAAAAGCACCGGTGCCCCACATGGGCTTTTGCTCTGTCGTATCCATTGTTTATCCAGCAGCTCAGTTAATGTCTTACGTAGAACCAACAGTTCATCTCGAGACATACTGTAGAGTGGACCCCATGGAACTTGCTTCTCATGTCCGTTCTCATCAAGCTCCAATAGCATTTGATGATCTATGTTCGGGCGGTGGGGTGGCAACGTGGCTGCATTCCTTGGTTCAAAAGCTTCAACTAAGGGAAGGAGATAGTCCGGCAAGATGTCTCGAGGATTCACTGGCGCTTTAACGCTTAAAGCTTTTTCAATATCGTGCATTGACGCTGCAAATATTATTGTAGTCTCTGCAGCAACACTCCTACTGAACCCAGTGGCATTCAATAAAACACCATCTGTTTGCAATTTTTCGCCTGATGACCCAACTTCAATCCCACACCCCCAAAACCTCAACAACTTTTTATCGCAGTCAACAGTAACTGCATGCTCTTCCATCCATCTCAGTCTCAGGATCATTGCTTGACGCTGCTTTGGTATCACATACATGTAAGCCTTTTTTATTTGATATCCACCGACGTCAATCTTTGCCCAGGCAAGATGCATAATCATTTCATCCATCCCCTGGCTCACTCCTTGAACCCGTCTTGGTCTCAATAGTTCTTGTCAAGGGAGTCCCAATTTTGTTGCCAGTGTATCGCTGATTGTAATGTAGCACGTATTCCCAGTATCTACTATCGCTTCTTCATATGATACATCATTTACTTGCACGTCAACCATCATCGGCTCCGTTTCCATCCTTGCTTCTATCTGAGTTATAGCATTGCTTTTATTACCGACTCTGGTAACAATAACTGTGTCATGGACTTTATTTCTGCTGTATTCTTTCTCCAACACCTTCGCGTGGGATTCTTCCTCTTCTTCAACTACGCCAGGTGGCTGCCAACTGGAATCATGCTGAATATTCCGTGTCCCAATGACTTTCTCAGTGCTAATAAATTTCTCTAGGTTATCCAATTTTGATATTTTGTTGCTCGAAGTTTCAACACACGATTTCTTGGTCTCACATGTACTCTGTTCCGCGCATGATGTAGGAGATGAATGTTTAATTTTTTTATCTACCGATACATCAATCATATGCTCCCAGGGGCGACTTTCTCCAGGAGCTACACATTCTCCGAGTTGCCGCGAGCTGCATGAATCATCAATTGCTGTTGCGATCCCTCAATCCCCTCATTACGCCTCACTTCATTGATTTGAGGATTACCGCCCCTCCGAGGATCAAGAGCGCTTCGAAATCTACATCTTTGCTGATGATGGTTAGACCCTCCGCACCGAAGGCAGAGCCCTTCTTGCCGACGTCTCTCTCTTTCTTCCATAGAAACCCAAGGCGCTCGTTCTCGATTAATTTTGTTGGGCCTCGAACCCGCTCTTTGACTACTGGCAGAAGACAATGATGACGCCGGGTTTATGCTTGTGGTGTTCCCTATTCGTGATTTCATTCTCATCACTTGTAGTTTGTCGTCTATAGACAGACACGCCGCTCGAAAGGTGTAGTATGATGTGTCCTCAAGCTTCTACGATACTAATCGTGACTGCATTTCCTTGTTCAAGGCTTCCTCCAACGTATTCACCTGAACATCTTGTGGCCATTCCTCGCCCCCCTGCCTGAGCAAGGAGTTCTTCAAAGCGGGTTACAAAATCCGAAAATGACTCGTTGGCTTCCTGTTTAGTCGCATTCAACAAAGTTTGGGCATTTTTCTTCTCATTGGGATCCCCGAACGTACCCTCAGCTCTGTCAAAGAAAGCGGCTGGATTGCAATTAGTACTAAGTTTCAGGCACATATTGTACCATTGTTGGATTCTTCTTTGGGCGCTCGTTTGTAGATGCATGTACAAGTACCGAAACTGCTCCTCATTGTTCCCAATTGCTCGGCCGTCCGTTCTCAGCTTTGTCTGTGCTTCCGTTCTCCAGGCCAACCACTCTGAGCGCTCCCCGCTGAACGATTTCAGCTCTCCTGTCCGGTGGCGCGGTCTGTTATCATCAGCAACAGGCTGTCGGTCGATGTCCATCCTATCAGTGTCAACATTTGGCCTTCGTTCCTCAACTTCTTTCCCCTTCTTCATACATTGAATATTCTCAGCTTGAGCCTCTATCTTGGCTTCCTGGATTTCGATCTTTTGCTTCATCCCATTCATAAACTACATCATTAAGTTCAACTTCTGGAGTATGATGTTGTCGGCGCTGTCCATGGTGCAATGAAGTGACTCTTTTTTGACTGATACGTCAGAATTGGATTGAGTTTTGTTTGATGTTTGGGCGTCCGTTATTTCTATATCACTGCTTGAATCCGATGGTTCGCCGTACGTCATGTATCCCGACAATTTGGGGAGGAATCAGCGTTCTTTCAACGAGGTGAAAATAATGAATTCTGCTCCTTAAGAGCGGCAAAAGTCATAAATTTTGCTCCTTGCGAGCAATTTCAACAGGCTCCTTACGAGCGACTACAATTCCGTCTTCACTTCGAATCTTGCTGGTACGGATTACCAGTAAAAAGGAGATTTATTATAATGTAATAGTCGAGGCTGAAGTATCTTAGAAGTAGATAAAAATGAACATCAAATCAAAGAATATAATAAATCTAAAGACCAAAGGACATCTACCCTATCCTTTATGTACATGTTTCCATCTAATATTAAATCCCCTTACATCCGAACGCCCAATCAACCTTAATATAATTTGAATGACAATTCTCATGCTGTTCAAGAGTTACTCCTCCAGAAGTCCTATTCTTGCAACACAAGCGTAAATGAGAATCGGCGCCAAGCCTCTAAGTCTTCTTCTAAACTTTATAATGCCTCAGGCATTACTTCACTATGATCCCAGCACCTGGCTAATATGTCCCCTCCCTAACCTTATGATACCTCAGGCATCAGCCCTGTAACACTTTTAAGCTATTCTGGCGATTTCCACTTGGCTCTGAGTAGACAACCATTTGGCCCGCGAAGTATTTTGGTCGTATTAACCCCACTGTCATAAGCTGTATATAGACAGCGTGGGAAGAGACAGGGGTCAAGAGGTGGGTGTCAGGCTAAAGGTTGCCATCCTACATAATACACAAGATAGATGCATCACTACTTGGCTAAGAGGCCAGACCAGAATCATAGAACACTATGATCTGGCAATCTCCATATATATGTAATACAGTAGAGGCTTTCCTGACACCAACCCATATATGTGTCACCTGCTGAATCTTTCTCTCCGATGTTGTTAAAATTACTCCAAGAATGTCAACCTAACAGGGAGTTCTCTGCCTTATAGCTATTATTAGCGCACTCAAATTTGCTACCTTGCTGTGGGAAACATTAACTTTGGACGTAGCTAATATCTCTTCTTGAGCTACCCTTCACTGAATAATTTTTGTTGTGAGAAACAGGGTTGCTTGGGTACAGGTTTTAGTTGGGAATTCCTAACAAATTGTCATTCTGTTGGGCAATGATACAAACAATCTTTATCCATTCAAAAAGATTATTCAAAGGGAGAAGATGGTTATTAGCAAGGGCTACCTTCAAGGTTTGGTTCAGAGTAACCTAGAGCATTGTAATTTTTGTTTTGTCTGGCCAACCATCTCTGTGTGCCTCTGTCAACTTGTTTGCCCACAAAGGATAAAATACACTCCACTTTTGTTTCTTGCCAATCTTAATCTCATTCAACTCTTGTCTGGCCCTAACCACCCTCGTGACGTCCCAATTATTCCGATCTAGAAAAGAAATAAAGTCTTCAGGTTTCTCTGATCCATTTGTCCCCCTCGACTCAAAAAATGCAGCTGCCTTTCTCTGGGCTTTCCCTTCCAAAGCTTCATATAACATCAAGAATACCTCCGAATCCGTGTAGCCGAAAGTATTTGAATCCATCTTCAACATCGAAAGTATGGCTCTTCGCCAGGCTGGGTAAGTCACTTTATCTCCATTGTAAGACGGAAAAGATTTTGGCTTTAATCCATCTCTAGCACGTGCCGGATTTTTTATAATGACAACTTCTGGCATGGTATCCGAAGGGCTTGGGAGAACAGGGAACTCATCAAGTTGTTGCCGTAATTCCCTAATTTCTTGTAATAACATTTCCGTATCTATTGTGCTTCCCACAGGTGTTGGCGACATCTTGTCCTTTCTTTTTCTATACGCTCGCTGGTCTGTGACTATGCCTGTCTCTCTGTCTGTCTCTATCTGTCTATCGTTTGCCGACTGCCTTTTATTATCTGTTATTCATTTTTTTAAAAAAAATAAAAAAATCCGACGATTATCCTGATGAAAAATGGAGATAGAAAATAAGTCACATTCTGAGCATAAGCACTTGGGTTACTTAATGGTCAGAGGTTGTTAATTTTCTATCTATGAAGTGCTACAATACAACAGAAACCCTCAACATATATCCTTTCCTCTAACTCCAGGAGTGCTCTAGAATATTCCAATTACCTGCAAATAGACCTTACCAGTTTCACGGTCTAGACAGGATCGCCTGCGCAGCTGAGTGTGTAGAGGTAGTAAATATTCAATTCTATAAGGAAGTAAACTATATCGCTACTCAACAAGTCTATATGCAACCCTCACTGCAGTCTAATGACTCGCCCCAACCCTGATATCAATAAAGGTTCCTAAAAGTCCTCGTGTATCAGAAGGTCCCTGTGACAGCAAGCCTACGCATATCAAAGGTACTTCTCGTTTCAGCTGGTCGCCATCTCATATCTGATCATGCCCTGTGCACCGTGCCCCATTTACCTTGCCCCACGCACATTGCCCCATGCGCCATGTCCTTAACCCTGTAAGGTCTATGCATGCCTATGCGCCACATAGGCTACAGGAACAATTCAGTTCACCAGCTGTTACAACCAGAAGGTTCTCTTGAACCGTACCATTCTCCTGCGTTCTTAGAGGTTCCAACATTATGTTTCTAGATGTCACGGGCTGCGCCTTTGTCTTAAATAACAGGGGTGTTAAAGACGATTGTGTTAGTGCCCACAAGTACTAGTGCTTCCAAAATTAAACAAGCCTACTCAAGTAAATTACGCGAAATTAGGGGATTATCAAAAACTCTAATCTGAGGTAGGCGAACAGGAATAACTAATACTTAAAGGCCTGCTTGTACGTTAGTTAGCTCTCATGTAGAAAATAGACAGTATTTTGGCAACGATCCTTTGTTCTACTGTGTTTTACTGTTTGCCTTTCACACTAGAACCTTCTAGTAGTCTAAGCAAGTGAGCTCGCTAAGCCTGCGCTAGCTAGTGCAGGCTACAGGGATATACTAGCTTACTAGCTGTCACACTTCCCTTCCCTTCTCCTTTCTATACCCATGGTCGCTCTTCTTCAGAAGAAAGTCCGTTCTCAATCCATTGCCCTTAACTCCAAATAACTCCAAATAACTCCCGCCCTGGTCATAACTCATTCCTTGACCCTGACTCACTCGGGACACCAGGTTCCAAGTTTAAATTCTGAAATCAAAAGATAACAATCTATTAAAGGTTATAAAATTATATTCACCGTAAAGTAGTAGAATTATATTTTATAAAGTAGATGATAGTGAACAATGGTGTCAGAGTATAAAGATGATTTGGTAATCTTGATAATAAGTGATTATGGTTGTGAAGATGATGAAGGAAAGTGGTGGGAACACCAGACTATATACATATTGGGTGACAGGGTTAATAAGAAGAGAAAGTGAAGTGAATGAGAAAAATACAAATGTGGGAGACCCAAACTATCCCACCGACGATCACTCTTAGCGTCCAGATAGCCACATCTTTTCCACTAGTTGCGCTAATGCACAAGCTAGTTAGTTAGCGTCAAAGCGCGATCCAACACCTCAACATTTATAAACCCTTGTCTTATCTAGACCCATGCCAAAGTCTATATCCTAGAACATACTCATGCATTATCTAACCCCTGGTACATTTCAACCAAACCATATTTTGACCCCTTGTATATTTTATTTGTCAAAATAAGCTTTGTCACTTGCATGATATTGATTTCAATCCTAAGTCCTTGCTAGATTATTATACCCTGTACACATCTATGCTAGGTCTGATCCTAGATAGAATTCATAAGTCTTATACTTTGCTTAAACTTATTCCATAATAGTTGTGCATAATTTTGCACAAATATTTCTTGCATAATTAATTTCAATAAATTAATTATTGCAATGTCTTAAGTTATTTCACAGTTTGTCACTTAAATGATTATATTTAACACAATCTACTCTTTGCTAATAAAAGTTGCTAGAATAGTGATCTACACCCAATGTTTAAAGAAGTGCCGAAATGGTGATCTTCAGGCTTGAAGGTCCTAGTCGGGTTCTGGCAAGGGCAAAGCCTGAGCTAGCTCCTGAGGTTCTAACCTTCACAGAAATCTCTTGATGAAATCTATCAGGAATTGGTAACGGTTGGAGTAGCCCCTGTTTTTGATGTCTCCAAATTGATGATTGGCCGCAAATATGGCAGCTTTTACAAAAGCATTTTGCGGCTTTACTAATTCCTGGCCAAAAATAATCCCTTGCTACTTGGGCTAGCCTTGCGTCTCTACCCTGGTGCCCTGAGATAGTGTTGTGCCTAGCGAACATAGTGGACATGGCAAGGCTGTATAAGCAGCAGATAAGGTGATACCACCGAGGCTAGGATGAAGTGTTGGGACTAGATAGGCGAGGTGTGGGTCTCACGGGTCTTGATGTTTGCATTGGTTGCTTCGTTGGCGCACGGATGATTTTGGAAGTATAAATAGGCTTAGATTCGCCACTTTGTGACATATTATCTTTTCATCATCTTTCAATTCAATCGTATATTCAGGCCATCTGCACACCTGCTTGCTATACTCCACCATTATAATACTGAATTAGTAACTCTTTGCAAGTGTACGTACCCTATCATATACCTATTAAAACAGGTAGTCGCATCATGTATATTCTGGATTAATGCGGTTGTCAAAGGTTCATACATGGGTACCCATATCCGCCTTTATTAACGTAGTAGTTCATTGTCTCTGTCGAATGCTGATAATGCAATAGTTGCCTTGAGCGGTTTTGGCTCATTGGATCCTTCTGTCTGAACTCTTAGATCATTAGGCTATGCACGCTGATTGCTCTCCACAGCCTCAATGATTTGAATATATTTTTTATCCTCTCTAAGGGCTTGGTTCCATAGAGACTGAAGGTCTTCATTTGGGAAAACTTTGTGGCCCTCTGCAATCTCGAGGTTTGCAAGTCGTAATTTTGCAATATTAATTGGGTTTAACAGTTGTCTTTCTCAACTCAGAAGACAAGTATTGTTGTAACTAAGGCAGGAACATGACTGCACCTAGTACCCTGATCCCTGCTATGCTATTTTATTTAATAATATCATACCCACTTATAATGTATAATGCACCAAGTATCTTCACATGTAAATATGATCTACATGTAGCATATTCTAGTATGTTCTTGTGAAAAGCTAGATGACTGGAGAACCCTCACACCACGCAGAGAAACATCTAGAATCTCTCTAATTCTATGTATATATGAGGTAGTCCATTACATAGATAAAAAGAACAAGCAGAAAATATTCTAACTCCACTATCTCATATCAATCTCTGACAGTTTCCATACTCCACTTAACTTTTCACTATCTCTCCTGGTATGTCATTCTTTAACTGTCACTAAACAAATCAAGTGGTTATGGGCCCGGTTTGCGCTATCATTTGTCTTAGCTCATTATCTGACGACACAGTAAAATGTCTACCAACTCGACGGTCAACATTGGAAATCAAAAGGCCACCTTACCCATTCTCATCAGACAGTCTAACTTTCGAAGATGCTATAAGTCATGGCACATTGCTCTCCGAGGTGCAAAGCTTTGGTCTGTTGTCAACAATGGTGACAACGGAGAATTGCTGCCAGTGAAACTAGAGAATGAGACAAATGAAGCATTCAAACAACGTGTCAAGTTTCTAGCCTGCACGTGATAATTACAGTAAGAATTGCCGGGATAAAGAGCGATTGTGGGGCTTAGAGGGAAGTGATGACTAAGGAGTGGTTGGTGACTAGGTGGTGGTTGATGACTAAGAGGTGAGTGGTCACTAAGCGGTGGTTGATGACTAAGTAGTGGGTGGTGACTAAGAGGTGGGTGGTGACTAAGCGGTGGTTGATGACTAAGCGGTGGTTGATGATTAAGAGGTGGGTGGTGGCTTAGGAGTGGGTGGTAGAAGTGGGTGGTGACTAAGTGGTGGGTAGGGTAAAGGTAATAATTGAGACAAAGAACTAAACCTGCCCCGCCAATCCCGATGGGAGACCTGTACTATATACATAAAGCTTCGCAAAAAAGGAACAAACGCGCTAACAAAGATTTCGATTAACAATACCTCAGGCATCTATAACCTTGAATCCTTACATTACCCTCCTCCTTTTTCATGGAACGAGCTCCTGCGAGCGTGGTGCGTTAGGATATGACTTGTGAAAATCTAACAGTAGCTCTTGACATCCGGTTAAGTTTTGGTAAGGTTCCCAGGTAGTGTCTTCGCAGCCAGTCCAACGAATCAAGTATTGTACCTTTTTTCTACAAACTCGAGAGTCTAGGACAGCTTCAACTTCATATATATTGGGTTCATTGGTCATAGTTTCTATCAGCGGTGGCCGTAATTGCTGTTGAGATGGGAAGCCCATATAGGCTGGGCGTAGGAGACTAACATGAAAATTATTGTCGATTTTGAGTTGAAATGGTAGGTCTAATTTAGCAACGAGTGGGCTTTTTATCAATGTTATACGCCATGGACCAGCACGTATATGATCGAGTTTTTTAGTGGGTCTTGAAAGCCTAAGGTTTTTCACCGATAGATATACGCGGTCCCGACTTGATATCGCGGAGCAGGGAGTCGATTCTCGTTAGCAAATGATGACTGGTAAGCCTGAGCGAGGGTTATTTTTTCTGAACAAGATTTGACTAGGCCTGCCATACGCTTAGTGAATTCTGGGATTGTGCGAGTTGTGGAGGTATCTGATTCGGGCCTAAAATCTAAGAGAGGGTGATGACCAAATGACGCAAAGAAGGGGGTAACTCCTGTGGATGCGTTAATATGATTATTACAACAAAACTCAGCCAGAGGTAAATGTTTTGCCCAGTCGTCCTGATGGTGGTTCACATAATGACGTAGATAAACCTCTAAAGTTTTGTTGGCTCTTTCAGTTTGGCCGTCAGTTTGGGGATGGTAAGAAGTTGATAGTTTATGGCTTATTTTCAAGTTGGCACAGATGTCTTTCCACGTTGAGTCTATAAAGGCCCTTCCTTGATCTGACACTAAGGAATCTGGCAAACCCACAAAACAAACAACGTTAGACAGAAAGGTTTCGGCTGTTTCCCGAGCGGAAGTACCTTCCATTGGCGCTATCTAGAATGTTTTGTGAGGCGATCTACAACCTGAAGAATGAATCGGTATGAGAAGTCACGAATTCGACAGATGGGTAGGGGACCAATGAAGTCGAGGGTCAGTTGCCGGAAAGAAGCTTCCGGAGCCTGAAGTGGTTGAAGGAACCCGTATGGCTTTTGGGCTGAAGGGTTATTCCTTTGGCATGCCTCACAACCCCGAGCGTACTTTACTGAATCTTTGTGACAGTCCGGCCACCGATATTGCCCTGATATCATGCCATAAAGAGCAGCTGATCCCCGGTGCCCATACAAGGGATTGCTGTGAAGTTGGTTCAACAATATCTCGCGTAATGTCTTAGGGACGTATTCTTTCCCACTAAGCTTAAATGAGTGTTCGGTAGTTGCGCAGCTTGAAAGCTGTATTTCTTTTCGTTCAGTTTTAGAATTTGCGAGTGCGGATCTGATTTCTTGGTGTAACGGCCGGTAGTCCGAATAAACCCTGTAGCTCACGTTATGCAACGCGAGCCTCTTCGGGTTACATAAGGGGGATCCACTCAGGACTAGTAAAAGTCGGAGCTTCTAACTTCCAACCGAAACCTGCAGAAGATGGTCAACACCATGCAGGTGATAGAGTGCATGCTATGCAGAATAATCGCTTCTCGACATGCATTAGGCGGCAGGGGAGCGATGACGTTTGCGAGGTGGAAAATAACGCAATAGCACGTGCGGACGGGTATTGGAGGAGAACGTATGGGAATATAAGTAGACGCAATTATAACATAGTTTAATCTTCAGTAGAATTCGAAATTAAATCTGCAATATCTTTAACATCAAGCTCTAGCTGACATCATTAATCCGTGACATATTTCGAATTCTACTGCAGATTCGACGGAACGTCACGACACAATTTATTTTATTTTATTTATTTTTTTTTATTTTTTCAATAGTTTCATTATGACGACCTTTCACGATCCAATGTCTGACGACAAATCCAACAACGAAATTCCAGAACTCCGGCGACAGCTGGACAGCCTGCGAGAGCAAGTGGTAGCGTTGCAAGACTCCCAATCCCCCTCCCTCGTCCCTAAAACTGTTGTAATTGCTAAAGATCCGCCTGCACCAAATGGTACGCAGTTCAGACCGACAGCTTTGCCCGAATACGACGGCAATAAGTTGAACTACCCAGGCTGGAGACAGGCAGTCCTGGATATTTTCCGGATGTACTGGCACACCTTCGGCTACACGGACACGCGGGCGTTTCTTCTTATATATATGTCACTCAAAGGGGAAGCCAGAACGAAGGCCGGTCCATTCTACAAAACCAGAGGTATCAACGGCACGAAACGACCTGAGGACTTCATCGCCTTCCTTGACCGAGGAAATCTTGACAGCTCAAGGAGCGATTGCGCATGTGACCAATTATACGCGCTGCGCATGGCAGATAACCAGCGCTGGTCCTCGTTTTTCTTGACATGGGCTGCAAAACTAACCGAAGCCAGGGGTGACGCGTGGACAGACGAAACAAAGATTATAATGCTACGTAACGCCCTGAACGACCCTATACGGCGGGCCCTCTCTGGGAATCACCTGATTCCGCGCGATAACTATTCCGAGTGGGTACGTATAGTAGGACAAGTAGCTCATCAAGTTGAGGACATGACGTCTAGAAACCGACGAAACCCACGAACGGTGGGACTTGAAGGAAACTTCGCGGTTCGTGCCCATGTAGGCAACGAAGACGTCCGTACTGGTGCTACGCCTGCAGGAAGACGAGATTACGACGGAGACATCAGGATGGGTGGTGTGAACGGCGCAGCTGCTCAACGAGGCAACAGTGAATTGGACAAAGGACGGCCAGAACCATCGGGGCGCTCGCAGTGGAAGTTCCCAGCTCACATCGCTGGGCTTCGGAGGGAAGGGCGTTGCTATCGATGTGAACGTAGAGGTTGTAATACGAGAAGGTGTCCCATGTTGCCGGCTGAGAATCCACGTCAAGTAAATTCCACTGCCCTTGCACCCGTTCCTGCTAATGAACGTCCTGCTGTCACACGGGACAAAGAATTCGATATCGTGGAGGAAAACTAGATTCTCCTGTACATAGTCGCGTTCAGGAGATAAAATCAAGTCGTTTAGAATCTTCAATGACTTCAGCACCTTTCCTCATGAATACACTTGTGAATGATGTAGCCACAATACAAGCCCTAGTTGATAGTGGCTGTTTGTGTTCCGGAGTGATAAATGAGAAATTTGCGAGTAAACTAAACTTAAAACGTACATCTATACCTCCGCGCCCACTGGAGACTGTAGAAGATGCCACCCATAACAAACCTATGATACGACATGTTGCATTTGCATCCATCGACGTGGATGGTTACCTTACGTCTGAGCTTCCATTGTACGTAGTTCCACAATGCAGCTATCCACTAATATTAGGAAAAAAATGGTTAGAAGATCAAGATATTGTAATCCATGCTAAGAAACAGATGCTCCATCTACGCAAGCAGGGTGGCTTTGTTTATAGCGCCAGGAGTTGGAGAAAAGATATGAGTGGAACCTCTCGGCCCGAGCCAGTAACAATTGATACAATGACAAGCATGCTGAAGACGGTCCCAGTATGCAAGGCAACTATAGAAGATATTAATAAATCCCTTTGTGCAAAGCCAGGGCTATCAGAGCATGACGCAAGAATTAGACTCCCTGTACAGCTTAAGGAATTTGCCAAGTTATTTGCGGACGACACAGGTGCAGAGAATCTACCCCCACACCGTGGTCACCTTGACCACGCCATCAACCTCCAGAACGCAGATGGATCACGTGCTCAGCCCCCTTGGGGACCACTGTATAGTATGTCACGAGAAGAATTGTTGGTGCTCAGAAAGACTTTGACAGACCTTACTTTGAAAGGGTGGATTTGCCCAAGTAGTTCACCAACAGCAGCACCTGTTCTATTTGCTAAGAAACCTAACGGGGGACTGCGCTTTTGTGTAGACTACTGGGGGCTTAACGCGGTAACAATACCAGACCGGTATCCAATTCCCCTGTTTAAGGAGACTCTGAGACAATTAACTAAAGCTCGGTGGTTCACAAAACTGGACGTTAAGTCGGCCTTCCACCGAATACGAATACGGGAAGGGGATGAGTGGATGACGGCATTTAGGTGCCGGCTTGGACTCTTCGAGTGGCTAGTAACGCCATTCGGGTTGGTGAACGCACCAGCAACGTTCCAGCGCTATATTAATGAGCACTTAAAAGAGTACTTAGACTACGACGCAACAGCGTACATCGATGACGTTTTGATATACACGAGCAGTACGGAGGAAGATCTTTGGGAATCGGTACAAAAGGTCCTCCAGAAACTCGTCCAGGCTGATCTTTACTTAGATATAGACAAATGCGAGTTCAGACGCAGGGAAGTGAAGTATCCAGGTTTCATAGTTCGGGCTGGGCAAGGGATCACCGTGGATCCTGCTAAAGTCAAGTCCATCCTAGAATGGCAACCCCCAACCTCTGTCAAGGGTGTCCGTTCGTTTCTAGGATTTGCTAATTTCTATCGTTGCTTTGTGAACGGCTTCTCCAAAATCGCGGCTCCTCTCACAAATTTGACGAAGAAGGGTACGATATGGAAATGGGGACCTGACGAAAATGACGCTTTTGAAAAACTTAAACATATATTTGCATCAGAACCCATCCTGGCACAGTGGGACCCGGAGAGGCACACAGTCCTAGAAGCAGATTGTTCGGGCTATGCGCTGGGAGGCTGCTTATCCCAGGAAGACAATTTTGGCCATCTGAGGCCCGTGGCATATTACTCAAAAAAGCTTAACAGCGCCGAGGTGAATTATCCAACACACGACAAAGAGATGCACGCAATTGTAACTTGCCTTCAAGAGTGGCAGGCCGAACTGACTTTGGTAAGGCAACCATTCACTATATTTACGGATCATAAAAATCTGAGTTACTTTACGACGAAACGCCTGCTAAACGAGCGTCAGGTGAGATATAACGACGTCCTTCAAAGGTTCAATTTCAAGCTTGAGTGGCGACCAGGCCGGACTTGTGAGAGACCCGACGCCCTTTTACGAAGAGATCAGGACAGGCCAAAGGGGATGGACAACGAACGAACAATCGGACGAATAATGCAGCTAATAACACCAAAATCATCCTTACTAGTTAATACAAGCCAAATACCAAACGAGGTAGAAAATTCACGCCAGGACCCAGCTTCAAGAGCAGCGTTGTTTGACGACGACGAATTAAACAAGCTATGGATACGTGGAGTCAACGCCGACGCCGATAGGCAAAGGGCTAGAGATGCAGTAAAGTCAGGTGAAAGATCTTTCCCTCTGGATTTAGCATACAAACTTTCAGCTAACATCGCCGAATGTACCGTGGCTGCAGACAATGTACTTAGGGGTCGTGAAAACAGAGTGTGGGTACCAGATTACGAACCACTCCGCACAGCAATCATGCATAAGACGCATGATAGTCATTTGACCGGTCATCCTGGCAAGGATACGATGACAATTATTCTATTACGACTTTTTTTCTGGCCTAAGATGAGAGACTTGGTCCGCAAGTTCATACGGAATTGCGACGTGTGTGGACGAACCACGGTATGGCGTGAAGCTAAGGCAGGGTTTCTTAAATCCCTCCCGATTCCGGAACAAATAGGAACCGAATTAACAATTGACTTTGTGACCGACTTGCCTAAGTCACAGGGGTGCACAAACGTCATGGTAATAACAGATCGCCTAAGCAAAGATGTGTTTCTGTTCGCCACAAAGTCTATGGATGCAGAAACATGCGCACGCGTGTTCATTGATCGTTACTACAGATATTACGGATTCCCCAAATTTTTAAAAAGTGATAGGTGTAGCGACTGGCTAAGCCATTTTTGGAGGACGTTCTGTAATATTGTAGGAATCACTCAACGCTTAACGACGGCTTTCCATCCGGAGACAAATGCGAGCAAAAGAGCTAATCAGGAAATGTACAAATATTTGAGAGTCTTTACGTGTTATGCTCAGGATGACTGGGTTGATTTGTTGCCAATGGCACAGCTTACTCTCAATTCTCGTCCAAATACGGCGATTGGTAACATAAGCCCCTTCTTCCTCCGCCACGGATACAATATTAGTCTGATTTCAGAACCAACAGATGTAGAAAGCCATTCTAAGCAACCAGGGAAGAAGTCGGCTGAGAGGTTTGTTACACGACTTAAGGAAGCCCAAGAATTCGCACAAGCCGCCATGACGTCATCTCAGCAACGATACAAAGACAACGCAAACCGCTATCGTAGACAACCAGAAGCATTCGGGGTAGGTGACAAGGTATGGTTGAACTTACAAAATGTAAATACTCCTCAACTCTCAAAAAAACTAGAGTGGCTGCACGCAAAGTTTGAGGTCATGGCAGTCCCTAATTTGTTAACTGTTGAGTTGAACGTACCAGGTAACGTCCACAAAAGATTTTACGTGGAGCTAGTTAAACAAGCAAGCAACGACCCCTTTCCTAGCCAAAAACGAGATGACGCCCAGAATGAAGCTATCTACAATGACCTTAATGAACCTGAATATGAAATAGAATCAATTTTAAGGGCTAGAGCAATACGTCGAGGTCGCGGACGATACAGACAGGCCTTGGTTAAATAGGCAGGCTGGGTTGAACCCTCATGGGAACCGATAGAATATGTGATGGATACCAAAGCCTTAGACAAGTTCGCAGAAGAATACGGCCCCATAATCGAGAACAATGGCCCAATCGCCGAGTCAGCGGGAACCTTCGTTGGTCCTGCAGAAAGGCACACTAAAATGAAACGTCAGGAAAATAGGAAGGGGAAAAAGGGGATTGTAACGGCCGGTAGTCCGAATAAACCCTGTAGCTCATGTTATGCAATGCGAGCCTCTTTGGGTGACTCAAGGGGGATCCACTCAGGACTAGTAAAAGTCGGAGCTTCTAACTTCCAACCGAAACCCGCAGAAGATGGTCAACACCATGCAGGTGATAGAGTGCATGCTATGCAGAATAATCGTTCTCGACATGCATTAGGCGGCAGGGGAGCGATGACGTTTGCGAGGTGGAAAATAACGCAATAGCACGTGCGGACGGGTATTGAAGGAGAACGTATGGGAATATAAGTAGACGCAATTATAACATAGTTTAATCTTCAGTAGAATTCGAAATTAAATCTGCGATATCTTTAACATCAAGCTCTAGCTGACATCATTGATCCGTGACGCTTAGCAGTATTTATCTTGGGCGCAATGCAATTTTCATTGATCTGTAGACAGCTCTGGGGTTTGGGGAGGATCCAAATTACCAGGATCATTAGATACTGCTATGCTCAGACTTCGTAGAATTTGGTGAGGCTTCAGCAATGTTTGGTGTTGGTAAAGGTTACGGTTATCGTCTGCGTTTTGAGGCCTATCAGAACTAATCCGGGTTAATGCGTCAGGCTTTCCACCTTGCTTACCGGGCCGGAAAACAATTTTGAAGTCATACTCTGATAGCAACTCGTTCCAGCGGACTTGTCTCTGATTTAATTTTTTGGTGGTTGTGAATTGCTCTAGATTCTTGTGGTTTGTGAGAATAAGTGTAGAAGCTTCCACTGATCCTAATTCCAATGTCCAAGTTTCAAAGGCAAGAACAATGGCCAATAATTCCTTGTCAAATATCTCGTAATTACACTCAGCTGGGATCATTTTTTTTGACATAAAGGCCACCGGTCTGAGTATTCCGGACTTATCATATTGGGAAAGAATAGCGGCGGTCACAAAATCTGACGCATCAGTTTCTAGGACGGTTTGAAGCTTAGGGGTTAAAATGTGCTAACATTGTGCCTTCTTTGAAAGCATTTTTGATCCGTAAAAATGCTGATTCGCATGCTGTATCCCAACGAAAGGGGACATCCTTCTTGGTGAGGTGCGTGAGTGGAGAGGCTAGGCGAGAGAATTCAGGTATAAAACGACGATAAAAATTTGCGAAACCAAGGAAACCTTGAATATCACGAACTGATTGAGGAGTGGGCCATTCTTGTACACAAGCAACCTTTTTCGGATCCATGTGAATTCCCTCTGTCGATACAATTAGACCTAGATAAGTGACTCTGGTTGTTTCAAAAGCACATTTACTGATATCCACTTGTAGGCCATGTTCTCTCAGACGCTGGAATACCGTTTTAACATGTTTATGTTGATCTTCAAGATTCTCAGAGTAGATAAGTATATCATCCATGTAAGCAGTGCAAAAACGGTCAAGTAATCCCCGAAGAGCATGGTTGATATAAGATTGGAAAGAAGCAGGGCCGTTACAAAGGCCAATAGGAAGCACGAGGGGCTCAAATAATCCGTACCTGCATGTAAATGCTGCCTTCCACTCATCGCCTTCCTTGATTCTTAGCTTGTTGAAGGCTGATATAACATCCAGCTTGGTGTAATACTTGGCCCGTGACAATTGACTGAGTGTTTCCGTGATGAGGGGGAGAGTATGTCGATTTCTCACTGATATTGCGTTAAGTCCTCGATAGTCGATCACAAATGCTGTAGCAAGTACCTGAACTGGATTTTTTGGCGTTGTGGGGCTTATAGTAATCTTTTCCCTATGATCATTATTATTTTTTCTTTCGTTGCGAGCTTTGACAGGGCTGTCGTGATACGGTATGGTGGTTTCAAAATTGCAGCAAGATGAATTTAGGCATAGCTCACCAAAAGTAATTGTGTTACTTTTCCAGTCAACGAAAGGTGCATGCTTTTCTAGCCAGGGAAGTCCGAGAACTAGATCAAACTTACTAGGCTGAATTACAAAGGCTGAAATAGTTTCTCTATGATTTCCAAGGGCTAGTGGGAAAGATGCTTCATGCGTGACTTTCGAGCCGAGTTTTCCCTCAAAGCTTACGATTGCGATAGGCGATCTGAGCGGTTTGGGGGTAATCTGGAGAATTTCACAGAGAGATTTAGAGACAAATGCGAATCCGGAGGCGCCGGTATCAACAAGAGCAGAGAGAGATGTTGTTCCTATTTTTGCATTTACATACATATGACGGGAATAAGAAAGGTCTCAACTACTCGTTTGCTTGACCGTTACAGACTCCAATGGGCGACTTACCATTGAAGTTAATCTTTTAACTGCTCATTCTGAGCAATATATGACAATGAGCTATCGACTGACGCAGCAGTGCGAGACCCTAGAGGACAGTTTGGGGTAGCGTACCCTTGTCGGTTGCACCAGACACACCGATTCAATGTCCGGCGAGCTTCTTTGGCCTGTTGTGTTAGGCGACCGTCGAGTCCTTTCTTTCGAGAAATAGCATCCAAATCCATTGCCGTGCCCCCTTGCGATACAGTCGGCTCCTTAAAAATAAGTGGGATTGGGGCAGAATGTTGGGCTATGGGTGGCGCTTGCGGATAAAACCTGGGAGGAGCCATAGGTACGCTAGATGCGCGAGCTTCTTGAAACCCAGAATCTTTTTGCCGCAAGTAGGTTACAAATGAGTGATAATCATCAGGAATATCAGGAGCCATGACCAGAGCATCCTTAAGCTTTGGCGAAAGGCGTCTCCAGTGCATGATTTTCCACTGCGACTTATCCTGATGGGAGTAGGTGGAGTTGGCCATATTATCTTCAAAGATAGTTATAAATTTATGAAAAGGAGTATTACCCTGGGATAACCCATCAATTACACAACTTGCTCGCTCTTCTAGACCAGGATCCTGACAACGCTGGCGGAGAGCTGCCAGAAATTCGTCAAGAGTATTTATCTCTTGAGGGATAGAGGGGTCCTCTAGGTGACAAAAAGAAGACCTCATCTTGGATAGAGTTCCTGGGCCAAGACATTGGTACGCAAATTGAACTTTTGCCTCTTCAGACACAAATATTTCGCCGTTAATTTGATTAACAAGATGGGAACAGAAAGCACGAAGATTGCTTGATTTTCCATCATAGAGTGCCATTGGGGGGGCCAGTAGCTGAGGTATTGGAGGGGACATAGAGTTGGATGCTACTGGTGCTACGGTAGATGAAGACGAGGCGAAAAGCTGGCCCACACGCTCTTCATCTATGGTACTTGCTGCCTCAAGCATTGCAGGTGAGTAAGTGATGCAGGCCAAGCTCCAAAGATGTGGGGATATTAATTGAGGAGCTCTCGAGGGGGGTTGTGTGTTACTTGGGTTACTATCTGTATCCATGAGATCCTCGGTACCAGGTGTATGAAACGAGTTACCCATTTCAAAGATAATATTTATTTTCGACGTTTAGTAAAGTCAAGTTTCTAGCCTGCACGTGATAATTACAGTAAGAATCGCCGGGATAAAGAGCAATTACGGGGCTTAGAGGGAAGTGATGACAAAGTAGTGGGTGGTGACTAAGAGGTGGGTGGTGACTAAGCGGTGGTTGGTGACTAAGCGGTGGTTGATGACTAAGTAGTGGGTGGTGGCTTAGGAGTGGGTGGTGACTAAGAGGTGGGTGGTGACTAAGCGGTGGTTGGTGACTAAGCGGTGGTTGATGACTAAGTAGTGGGTGGTGGCTTAGGAGTGGGTGGTGACTAAGCGGTGGTTGATGACCAAGCGGTGGTTGATGACTAAGCAGTGGTTGATGACTAAGCGGTGGTTGATGACTAAGAGGTAGGTGGTGGCTTAGGAGTGGGTGGTAGAAGTGGGTGGTGACTAAGTGGTGTGTAGGGTAAAGGTAATAATTGAGACAAAGAACTAAACGTGCACCGCCAATCCTGATGGGAGACCTGTACTATATACATAAAGCTTCGCGAAAAAGGAACAAACGCGCTAACAAAGATTTTGATTAATAATACCTCAGGCATCTATAACCTTGAATCCTTACACAACGCTTTGATAACTATAACAATTGTAACGACGTTGCACATTCTGCACTTCTAGGTGGTGTTTCTGTAGACTTACAAAAGTTGGTCTGTTCTTGTGACAAGGAACCTGAGTCAGCCCGAGTAGCGATGCGACTTTTAAAAGAAAAATTTGACTATGAAACTACGACCTCAACAATCCAATTGTTCAAAGAATTTAGCAAACTTAAAATGGAGGAAGGAGAATTAGTATCACAGCATATTTTGTGATTTGAAACTGCATATGCACATATACACTCCTGCTGCGCCAATTCTTCTCGCCCTGAGACAATCGTGTTGAGAAGTTTTCTTTCCGTTGAGCAAGTCAAGGTTACGTGCTTGTTTCTCTCTCTTCCCACCTCTTTCAGCAACATCATTGATAATCTTACAACTAAGGATGACCTTAAATTTGCGGATGTAAGTAGGCGGCTGCTCAATCTTAACGCAATGAAGCCACTTGATACACCCAGCAGTTCTAAGGCCTATTTTGGAAATGAAAGATCTAACAGTGACAACAAGACGCTTGAGTGCACTTACTGCAAGAAGTATGGGGGAAATTACAAAGGACACGTCTATAACAAATGCCGAAAACTACAAGATCATCTCGACCAAAGATCCAAGAACAAAGGTAATTTGGTACCAAGGTTTAATAAAGCTAATGTTGTTCTAGTGCCTGATGAGGAGCTTTCTGATGTCATTTCATCAACCACGACCCATGACAAAGCTTTCCTATCTTCTAGTACACATTTAACTTCGCCCTGGATACTTGATTCCGGATGTTCGGCTCAAATAACCTCACACAAAGAACTTCTCATCTCTCTCCATCCTCACAAAGGCATTGTTACCATCGCAAATGGGCAACAAATTTCAGTCAAAGAAAAAGGAAACCTTTGCTTAAACCTTCAGACAAGTACTAGAGGTAAAATTCCAGTAACTATCCTTATGCATTATATGTTCTAGAGTTAAAAGGTGGGAACCTTATCTCTGAAAGTAAGTTCGAATTAGATGGCAATGTAATTATTTCGCAAAATGGCCAGCGTTGGGTGTTTTTTAAGGAAGAAGACTAGGTCCTGGCCCTGCGGCCCTGCGCTTCGCTCCGGGGCAGGGTTCCTCGCGTCGCTTCGGAATTGGGGGGCTGATTCGTTGACTTGTGATGCAGTTAGTTAGAGTTAGTCTGATGAGGTTTACAGGTCTTTGTCACATGAAGCGGAGGCAGGTAATTTGGTATTTGGTAATACGGTAACCTTGCTTCACATATAAGGGTACATGTGAATTGTTTTTAAGTGCGGTTGTTAGTGTGGTTCACGTGAAGTGGAGAGTCAGTATTCGTTAAGTTGAACTGCGTTGGTCAGCATTGTTCACATGCCATGAAAGGGAAGTTTTTGCCTATAGTAAAGTCAGATGAAAAGCGTGGAGTGTGTGGCTTCCATCTGGTACTTGGGAAAGGCGTGTAAATATTTTGAGTCAAACCTGAACAAAAGTTGGTCTATACTCAAGATGGAGAATAGCGAAGGTTAATCTTATGGACCCATTCGAAAACATGTAGATGAGAACCGAGTCAGTTGATCTCATCACTTATAGATGTCGATTGAAGAGCATGGCTTCTACATGTTTCACTATCTTCGTGAGAGCAGTTAGTTATTCTCAAATAAAGGCATTAAGCAATTCATCGTGTTAAGGATGAATCATAATCAATCTACGTGAGGCAGATCGAAGATAATCATTCAAGATTACGGTTTACTTGATTCACATGAATTGGAAATGATGATTTTGCCTTTATCAAAGCCAGATGAGAAGCGTGGAGTTGCTAGCTTCCATCTGTACCTTGAAAATAGGCGTATGATTGTTGGGCAAACATCATGTGGAAATTGAATTGTTTTTCAGTGTAACGGCAGATAAGTATGTTCTACCATAGTCCAGATGATTTTTAGTACAGGGAATGGTTAGTCTTTCTCATGAACGTGAGATGTCAAGTGGGTTGCACAATGACGGGTCATGTTGCATGACGTTGAAGGCCTATGTCCTTTCCAAACAGGTATTTAAGCGGGCGTTGGAAAGGATATGTCATGATCTTCTATGTAAAATGTAGACCAATAGTGTCTGTCGATATGAGTGGTAATCTGTAGGATTAAATGATGAAAGAGGGTTACAAATTAAGATCCTCAATATTGATGGAGAATGATAATAGGTAGGGTGGAGTACACAACATGCGTATGTAGTATAAGGATCTTACACTGGTGGAATGGGATTCCAGAGACATGTTCAGATCGTGAAGAGTCTGCAAGGTTCACCACGATGTGGCAATAGTAACTGGGCTTGTGCACCGTATGCTCCAGTAGGAATGTAGTGACACAGCCTTCTGAGACATTGGTGGCACGCGTTAAGTTATTGCTAGATGATCGTGGATGAAGAATGTTTCTTTTTGAAGATAACCCTGACGATACAATTCTGTTTTCGGAGAACATTTTTCGTTTATATATAATTTTATTTTCGTCCGATGACGTCTCTTATATTGTATGTCTGAGGTATTGATTCCAGTTGCGTGCACAGCTACCGCGTGTAGGTTGGTAGAATACTCGTTGTATTTCATAGTTTTTGATAGATTATCTCTTTTTTTAGGAGCAACAATTTTTTCGCAGCGTCTGTGGGCTGTCTTTGTAGCCTTGACTTTCTTCTCTTTACATGTCGATAATAGGTCTATATTTTTATCTTGTACACGTAGCCAGCGAAGCATATGGTTTATGCATAGATTGTTAAATGTAATCATTTAAGTGACAAACTGTGAAATGACTTAAGACATTGCAATAATTAATCTATTGAAATTAATTATGCAAGAAATATTTGTGCAAAATTATGCACAGCTATTATGGAATAAATTTTAGCAAAGTATAAGACTTATGAATTCTATCTAGGATCAGACCTAGCATAGATGTGTACAGGGTATAATAATCTAGCAAGGACTTATGATTGAAATCAATATCATGTAAGTGACAAAGCTTATTTTGACAAATAAAATATACAAGGGGTCAAAATATGGTTTGGTTGAAATGTACCAGGGGTTAGATTATGCATGAGTATGTTCTAGGATATAGACTTTGGCATGGGTCTAGATAAGACAAGGGTTTATAAATGTTGAGGTGTTGGATTGCGCTTTGACGCTAACTAACTAGCTTGTGCATTAGCGCAACTAGTGGAAAAGATGTGGCTATCTGGACGCTAAGAGTGATCGTCGGTGGGATAGTTTGGGTCTCCCACATTTGTATTTTTCTCATTCACTTCACTTTCTCTTCTTATTAACCCTGTCACCCAATATGTATATAGTCTGGTGTTCCCACCACTTTCCTTCATCATCTTCACAACCATAATCACTTATTATCAAGATTACCAAATTATCTTTATACTCTGACACCATTGTTCACTATCATCTACTTTATAAAATATAATTCTACTACTTTACGGTGAATATAATTTTATAACCTTTAATAGGTTATGAGCCCGGCTAGCTCTACCTCTGCCTCTCATAAATAATCTATCATAGTTGAACAATCACTGACCTTTTGACAAACCAGACTCAGATCATTGAACTCAGAATGGATCCAACAAGAAGTTCTTTTGCCAAACTCAATGGCTCCTCAAACTACCAAGTTTGGTCTATTAAGATGAGATCATACCTTACTGCGCAAGACCTCTGGGATGTTGTCGACATATCTTCATCCAAATCCTTAGCACAGAATCTGATGTCTTCAAACTCAAAGGCAACGTCAATGATTATCCTATCTTGTGAAGATCATATTCTTCAACTTCTCGATCCTAATGATTTAGCTGCAAAAATATGGAGAAAGTTGGAAAAACTCTATGGACAAGTTGGCTTCAGTGCCAGACATCTTGCATTTCAATCTCTTGTTTCAACCACCATATCCTCTTGTGACTCTATTGATCAATACATAGATCAGTTCCGAAGCAAAGTTAACAGTCTATCTCAATTGACATCATCACCTCTGCCACAATGGCTATTACTGTCAATATTCATCAATAATGTCTCAAGCCAATATGAAGCTTGGGTTCAATCAGTCATGCAGCAGGTACGAAGCCAAAAAATATCTGAAGACTCACATTCATACCTTGATGAAGTCATTGCAAGCTTGCTAGATGAGGCAAGAAGATTAGGATACACAAAGGTTGAACATGAAGGAGGGACTACTGCTTTGACTGCTCGGAAGCCAGCTAAAGCAAAGCCAATATGCAGATATTGTGGAAAAATACACAAGTCAGAAAATTGTTGGCAGGAATTTCCGGATAAAAGACCAACAGCCAGACTCACTACAACTGCGCAACTTGGGAACCAAAGGCAGACAAACAATCCAGATATCTCATACAGCATAGCTTTCCTGACAAAATCACATCAACAAAATTGCAACACTTGGATATTAGATAGTGGGGCAACACAACATATGTGCAATGACAGGACTCAATTTACCATGTTAGAAAATTATACAACAACCATTACTACAGCTAATAATACTAACATGAAGGCCTGTGGCAAAGGAGATATACGGCTGGTCACTCAGAATGGGACAACTTTCACATTGCTAAATGTTTTATATGTACCAGAACTTGCTTCAAACCTCCTGTCAGTCTGCTGTGCAATGACAAATCCACATATGAGATTTAATTTTCTACAAGGTGAATGCCAAATCATGTTCAAGGACACTCTTCTTGCTACGGCAACTCAAAAAGATTCACTTTTGGTCTTAGAAACAATACGTCCTACTGCAAATCTTACAAAGTCAACTGACAGTCAAACCTGGCATAAGCGACTTGGGCATCTAAATAGGGAATATATGTCAAAGCCAACAATTCAAGCAGTCACTAATGGCATTAGTGAATTCTCGTGTGATACATGCCTAAAAAACAAGTCAACTCGCATTGTATCAAGAGCCACAATTACCAAAGCTAAAAGACCACTTGAAAAAATCCACTCTGATCTAGCTGGTCCAATAACTCCAGAATCACTAGGTGGAAATAAGTACTTAGTTACATTTACTGATGATTTTAGTCGATTTTCTTGGGTTTTTCCTTGTGCTAAGAAATCACAGTGCTTGGATATTTTTAAGATGTTCAAAAAGGCAGTTGAGAATGAATTTAATCAAAAAATTGCCTTCTTGCATTGTGATAATGGGGGCGAATATACTAGTCAGGAATGGAAAAAATTCTCACAACAAGAAGGGATTCAGTTACTCTATACTGTTCCATACACGCCTGAACAGAATGGTGTTGCAGAAAGATTAAATCGAACCTTGTTTACCACAGCTCGCTGTTTTGTGAATGACACACCAAACATCAACAAGTCACTATGGGCAGAGCTTATTCGTACGGCTTGTTACATCAAAAATCGTGTTCCATCCAGCTCTAATAAGGACTTCAAATCATCATATGAAATGTTGTTCAATAGATCACCAGCTCTAGACCATTTACGCATCATTGGATCAGCATGTTATACAAACAAAACTGGGAAACAATTGGGCAAACTTGATGAAAGGGCCAGTGAAGGATTTCTAGTTGGATACGAGTCGGAAAATATCTACAGAGTCTATGATCCTTCAACTAACAAAGTTTTTCGAAGTCGAGATGTTGTCATTAAAGAAATGACAGAATCAAGGGAAAATCAAGATATTATTTCTCAGAAATTAACTACAACAAACGAGCATAATTTTGTTTCAATGAATAACAACATCTTTGATAACAATGTTGAATCAAAAAACTCCAATAGTCTAAGCAGATCTCCTGAGCAAGAAGAACAATCACCTTCTATGAATCAATACCACACTGCTCAGTCTATTCAACTTCCTGAAGTCGAATCATATGATGAATCATCAATTGATGAACTTGCAGACCCCAAGTACGAAAGATATGCAACCTCTTATAGAGATCCATTCCTCCCAAGAGCTTTTGTGGCCAAGTGTCTGGCATCTGCTGACTCAAATAACAACTTTGTTCCTGACACTCTTGAGCAAGCAATGCAATGTCTTAGTTCCCTAAAAGATAAACCTGGACAGTTCTGTGCTACTAGGGCTAGAATTGTTGCAAAAAAACTAAATGAAAAAGGTGTCAAAGTGATCTTAGAATGGGTTCCTGGCCACTCAGATATTTCTGGAAATATAGACGTTGATCAGATTGCTAAGGACGCCTCACTAGAGCCACCTGACATAAACTATCCTACCAGTCTAGCTTATGTCAGTCAAATGTTGGAGAATAAGAAAAAGGAAGAATGGATGAAGAGTCTCACCAAATTAAAGGAAAGCTATACTGGGAATTCAGGGTCCTATATTAACCGCTTTCCGTGGCTGTTAAGAAAGAAATTATGGACGCCCAGAGGCAGCAAGAAAGAGATATGCTCTTCCTTCTTTCAGCTGAAACTTGGTCATGGGTATTTCAAATCCTATCTAAAAAGAATTGGCAAATTGGATAATGATCAGTGTGTTTGTGGAGCTAGGCAAACACCAAGTCACCTTCTGCTTGAATGTAGAAGATATAGAAAAGAGAGAAGGAAGTTGGAGGACAAGCTTTGTTGTACAAGGCTGACAGTACCACTACTCCTTCACACTAAGAAGGGGGTAGATGCAACCTTGAAATATATAAGAATGACAAAAATCTCAACCAGAAGATGGCACCTCAGAGAGACTGGGGAAGAGGATTTCTGGGATGCTTATTAAAATTGTACAAGTTATTATTTCCTTTGTTATGGGTTTGGGGGGAGTTTTGCTTGAGTTGGGGATTGATTTTATTTACTTAAAGAGTCAAGTGCACTCAAATTGTATACATGCACAAGACTGGAATAAACAAATTGGATAAACTTGTAAGTAACAAGTAGTATAGAAAGCACTCCTTTGGAGTGCACATCCTACGATAGTCTTAGACTTATATAGGATGTAAATGGATGGAAAAAAAAAAAAAAAAAAAAAAAAAGGACAAAATCAGACGTCAGGATCACCAAACTTTTCGAAATTTCAAAAATCGTGAAAACAATTATTTGATTACATCATTGTGTGCAGAACGGCAAGCGCATCACGAATATCGACTCCAAATTTAATTCCGACATCTTGTTGTTGAGTTATTGAGGAGGAAGGTATTGTGGTGGTGAAAATCTTGATTTTAGAGGTACCAAAAACCTCACTACCTGAGCTTACGACGCAATACATCTTGGATCACTGCGAAAATTTAGGAAACGATTTCGATCATACTTGCGAAAGCTGAAACAAAAATTTGAAATTATCGAGCGATAATTCACTGAGATTTTGAGGGTCAAAGATTGAAAATCTCTGTGGGTTCACAAAACTGCGGTGTTGGTCCCTACCGCCACCCGTTAACCGAGAATTCCGGAATCGGCACAACTTGAAGCCGATACTAAGCGAGACATTCGCTTACCGAGAATACATGTCACGTGACCCTAATTTTGGAAAAAAAAAAAAAATAAAATAAAATAAAATAAAATAAAAAGTCTAGAAACATCCTACAAAAAATTAAAAAAATAGTTACAAAAATATTGAAAAATATAAAATTTATTCGAAAAAATTTTAATTTATTATTTAAAATATAACAAAAAAACAAAATAAAAGAATAACTTACTTTGGAGTATGGAGGGGTCTGAATCACCTGACCCTTTAACTCATTTACCAGAAAGCTCTATGGAAGATAATACCAACACTCAACTAACTAGGCTAAATGAAAATATGGAAATAGTTGATGATGACCAGGATTTTGAACGTGATAATGAAGAACATTTCAATGAGGAATTCACACCAGGAGGGTATGGACAGGAACCAAGTGTTAGCTTTGCAGAATTTGGAGGACCACCACCTGTTCCCAACTTGAATAGATCTGGCCCAGAACCATCTAAAGAAGAATGTGATCGGATTTATCGAGAAAGATATGGCCCAATTATCTCTGAAGACTTCCAATATATACCAGGGAATGAGCCTAAGAGGTCTTTTTATTCTAGTGACAAACCAAATAAGAAGAATAAAGGGAAAAGCCCTGCAACAACTCTTAGTGATATAGAAGAATCAGAGGAGTGCATTGCTGTGGCACGGGATCTATTGGTCAAGGCAGCTCACCTTGCTGACTCTAGAGCTAGGCAGACCAAAATCCTTGATCTTCTAAATATTTTCCGAGAATTTATAGAAAAAGATGGACAGATTCCTAGGGGGGCATCAATTTTGACAGCACAGCTCCAAAGACTGGAACAAACTGCCCAGGTACTTCAGACTTCAGCTAAACAAGCCAAACAAGGGAGTACTAGAGTAGGCAACTTGGAAAAAACAAATTCAGCCGAAAAACCTCAACAAACTCAGAGATCTCAAGGACCAGAAAAACCTCGGCAATCTCAACCTGATAAACCAGCTAGTGAAAAAAGAGGAGTTTCATGGGCATCAGTGGCATCAGCAGCAAGTGGACCTTCAGGATCCTCAGCCCAATCCAAAGATGTGGAATGGACAAAGGTCATGCCAAGAAAAAAGCCTAGTGAACCCAAGCAGAGGCCAATTAATAGGTTAATTTTGATTCAGGACTCGACAACTAGACAAACCTTTTCCCCTCTACAAATAAGGAATAGAATTAACCAAGAATTTAGAGCAAAAGGGGTAGAAGGTCCTGTGGTGTCTATTGTTTCTCAGACACGAAGTGAAAACATCTCCTTGACAACAACTGGGCCTTATACAGCAGACTTTTTACTAGAGAAAGTAGATATTTGGAGAAATATAGCACCTCATGTGATAACAATGAAAGATGAACCTTGGTACAAAGTAGTAATTCATGGAGTACCAACTTCGGAGTTTGCGAGCTTTGAGGATCTGAGCTGTATCCCTGAAGAAATTGCAACATTCAATTCTGGATTAAAGGTTATTGGACAGCCATACTGGATCACATCAGAAGAGAAAAGAAAGAATCAAGTAGCTGGATCTGTGGTAGTTGCCTTTGAGAACGAATCACAAGCTAAGAAAGCTTTTTCTCAAAAATTAATCTTGGCAGGAAGGTCACTCATGGCAGAAAGATATATGAATATCCCCTCTTCGACTCAATGTACCCATTGTCAAGGATTTGGACATACTAGTATCAAGTGTAGGTGGGATGCAAAATGCCAGTATTGTGGTGGAGCCCATAACACAAAACAGCATGTTTGCACTCAACGCAATGTAATTGGGAAGAAATGTGCTCACTTGGTTCCAAAATGTACAAACTGTGGTGGAGCACACACAGCAGATAAGGAAAACTGCCAAGTTCGTGTTTCTATCCTAGTAAGATCAGCAGCAAGTGCATCCCAAGCTAGAGAATCAAGGGAAGAAAGAATATGACTGAACAACTCAAAGTACTCCAATGCAATTTGAACAGAAGTATACAGGCAACAGAAAGTGCTTTACAGCTAGCAGTCGAGCTTAAAATTGATATCCTAGCAGTCCAAGAACCATGGCTGCCACTAGTAAGAGGAAATTCAAGCTCTAGTGAAATCTGCTCAATCAACCATGTATCTTTTATACAAATATTTCCACTTCTCGAAGGAAATACATCTAGACCTAGAACTATGTTTTATGTTTCCCAACAAAGAAGAATGATAGTTAACAGATGCATGGAATACCCAAAGGACCCAGATCTACTGGCAATAAATATCTCGGGGCAAAAATTCAATATAAATATCTTCAATATTTATAATCAAAAGAACCAAGAAGAAGTTAACAACTTGAAGACATGCAGAGAATTTGAGATAGCCTCACTATTCCCTCCAATAGCATTGTAGTAGGAGACTTTAATGAGCATCATCCTGACTGGGACCCTCATTATCCGAAGTCATCCAATGCTGATGAGCTGGCAGGATGGTTTGAGGATCAGCAGCTTTCTTTAGCTAACAAGATAGGGCAGGGGACATTTTTCAGATCCGGAATGGAATATCCTTCAGTATTAGACCTTACTCTCACAATTAAGTGGTCTGAAAGATATTTATATGATTGGCAGACTATTACATCAGGGTCTGATCATGAAGGAATTATCTTTACAATCCTAGATCACAAAATTGAGCATCAAAAAGTTTCAAGACCCCTAGGAAAATTTAATACTAACCAAGCTGACTGGGATAAATTTCAACAAATGAGCCAAGATTTATTTAGGGTATCTAATATACTTAGAGAAGATAACCTGAATAATCTGAGGTTAAGAGTAACTAATGAACTCATTCAAGGAAATTCAGAGCTAGAAGCAGAGTTAGATAAGGTTGGGAAGGAACTAACTGATATCATTCTCTTAGCTGCAAAGTCTACTATTCCAAGGACTAAGCTAGGCGCCAAGATAAAGCCATGGTGGACAAATGATCTTAAAATACTTAGGAAAAAGATGACAAAGGCACAAAGAGCTCTCTCTGTCAACTGGAAGGATGATATAAGAAGAAATGATTATCTTAGAGCACGAAACCTATATTTCCAAGAGATAAAGTCAGCCAAGAAGAAGCACTGGGATAGTTTCTTAGAGCAAGAAGACCCAGTATCTATTTTCAAAGCTTTATCTTATACTAAGGAGAGTAAGGCTACACAATTACCACCAATTCAGAAGGAAAATGGAGACCTAGCTATTGAATTTCAAGACAAATCCAATGCACTGAGATCAAAGTTGTTTCCAACCCCACCAGATTCCTCCCCCCTAGATTGGAATGCTCACCAAGTCAAGGACACGTGGGACTGGCCTCAGCTTACATCTGAAGAACTGGAACAGGCATGCTGTCATCCCTCTAAAGGAAAAGCCCCAGGGTCAGATGAGACCAACTGGAAAATGATAGAATATTCTTTTAGAGCAAATAAAGATATATTCTTTCAGATATACTCACTTTTTTTCAATATAGGGTATCAACCAATTTGCTGGAGACAAGCCACTGGAATTATCTTGCGCAAACCAGGGAAGCCAGATTACTCTCAGCCAAAGGCATATAGGGTTATATCTCTCCTCAACTGTCTAGGAAAAAGCTTAGAGAAAGTAATTGCAAAAAGACTAGGCTATCTAGCTGAGACAACTCATTTACTGGATCCTTCACAAATTGGGGGAAGATTGAAGAAGTCTGCAGTAGATGCATGCCTTCTCCTTCTTAATAAGATAGAGTCAGAGAAAATGGCAAAAAGAAAGACATCTACACTCCTCCTGGATGTGAAAGGGGCATTTGACCATGTGGCTAAAAATCAACTTTTGAAGATTATGAGTAAACTTGGCCTACCCTCTAGTCTCTTATATTGGGTCTCTACTTTTCTCAGTGAGAGGAAACTTAGACTGAGTTTTGATGGTAAAGCTGAAGAATTTACATCAATAAGAACTGGAATTCCACAGGGGAGTCCTGCTTCACCAATTCTTTTCTTGATTTACATCAGAGATATGTTTGACTCTAAGGCAGTTCAATTTCTTTCTTATATTGATGATATATCTCTTACAGTGTCTTCTTCAAGCTTTAAGAAGAATATATCTATACTAGAAAGAGAGGTAAAATTATTGGAAGATCTGGGAAGTAAAAATGCAGTTGTATTTGATACTAGCAAGACAGAACTTATTCATTTTGAGGACTCTAAGGAAGCTAATAATAGGTGCTTGACTTTACAAGGAGGAAGCCAAGTTAATCCTTCTAAAGTTGTCAAGTGGCTAGGAGTTTGGTTTGACAACAGACTAACCTTTAAACAGCATGTTGCAACAAGAATATCACAAGCCAAAGCAGCATTTCTTAGAATGACTAGACTAACAAATATAGAGAGAGGTCTGAGTCCATCAGCTATGAGACAGCTCTATCTAGCTTGTGTTACAAGTATATCAGATTATGCTAGCCAGGTCTGGTGGAAAGGTCAGAAAGGGTTTTTGGACAAACTACAAGCACTACAAAATATTGCACTTAGGAAAATACTGGGATGTTTTACATCATCTCCTATTAAGCCAATGGAAGTAGAGGCCTGTCTTTGTCCTCCTGAAGTTCGACTCAATAATACAAGGAGAAAATATGCACTCAGAAACCTACAACTAATGAAAAAGCATCCGATCTCTCTAGCAATCAAAGAAAAAATGGAATCTTTTTTTTTTTTTTTTTTTTTTTTCCATTAACATCCTGTATAAGTCTAAGACTATCGTAGGATGTGCACTCCAAAGGAGTGCAATCTATAGTACTTGCTAATTACAAGCTTATCGAATTTATATCTTCCAGTCTTATGCATGTAGACAATTTGAGTGCACTTGACTCTTATATCAAAAACCAAAATCAACCAATAACTCCACCATCCACCCAACAAATATCAGAACAAAGAAAATTACAATATATTCAAGTTTTTCTATTTCTTAGTCATTCCAAAAATTCTCATCCACTGTATCTACCAGATACCATTTCCTTGTTGCTATTTTTGTCTCCTTGATAAATTCCAATGTGGCTTCAACTCCCTATTAGTGTTGAGGACTAATGGTAGTGTGAGTCTCTTGATGCAAAGCTTATCCTCTATTTTAATCCTCTCCTTCCTATATCTCCTACACTCTAGTAAGAGGTGACTGGGTGTCTGCTTTCTACCGCAAACACAATCATCATCTAGTATTTTTCCAATCCTTTTAAGATATGATTTGAAATAACCATGTCCACTTTTCAACTGGAAATAAGCAGAGCAAATCTCTTTTTTTGTTCCTCTTGGGGTCCATAGTCTCTTTCTGTTTAGCCATGGAAACATACTTAAGTATGAACTAGGGTTTCCAGGGTGTTTATTTTTATATTCTGTTAAATTGCAACCCCATTCCGCATTCTTTATATCCCTTATCAACTGAGATAAATAGGCTAGGCTTGTTGGATAGTAGTTATCTGGAGGCTTCATTGCAGCCTCCTTAGCTAGACTGTCAACTTCTTCATTACCAGGTATGTTAGAATGTCCAGGAATCCATTCTAAGGAAACCCTAACTCCTTTTTCCACCAATTTATTTGCAGCAGTGATAGATCTCTGTACCCAAAACTGTCCAGGTTTGTCTAGGAATGTTTTTAGACAAAGTAAAGCTGCTTGACTGTCTGAAAAGATTGTTACCTTCTCTCTGTATCCTCCCATTCTTTCAGCATGTTCTAGGGCTCTTGTAATTGCCTCTAGTTCACCATTATAAATAACATTTTCTAATCCCATATTATTGTATTCAGCCCATGTTTCTGAGCTCAATTGATCATAGGCAATAAAGGCAATGCCGATCCCAGTTGCCTCTGGGTAATATGAAGCATCTGTGTAGTATAAGATAGATGATTCCCCAGCTGTCTGATTTATTTTTGTCATGTGGTTCAATGCCTCCTGCTCTTTTGTATTTTTATCAATTTTTATTCTATATGGGAGTTTTCTCTTCCAGGGTGGGTATAAGTTGTTCACGACAGTTTCTATATTGTCTGTATCAATCTCAATTGGTATTGATTCTGCAACAACTCTAAGTTGGGTACCTTGAAAGATTTTGTCACTATCTGAATTGAAAGAATCTAGGTGTTGTCTAAGAAGTTTTGCCACTGGATGATTTGACTGTAGTTGAAGTATTCTCATAGCATATTTTCTTCTGCTATGATTTAGGCGAACATCCGGGGGACACAAGCATGCCTCAATTTCCATTGGTCTTATAGGAGTTGTCTTAAAGCATCCCAAGATTTTCCTCAGTGCCAGATTCTGTAGACCTTGGAGTAAGTCTAACAAGTTTTTCTGACCTTTCCACCATACTTGGCTTGCATAGTCAGAAATACTGGACACGCATGCTAGATAGAGCTGCCTCATTGCCTGTGGACTTAATCCTCTCTCTGTATTTGTTAGTCTTGATATTCTCTGGAATGCTGCCTTTGCTTGGGCAATCCTGGTTGTAAGATGTTGTTTGAAAGTTAATCTATTGTCAAACCAAACACCCAACCACTTCACAGTTTGAGAAGGTTTTACCAGTGATCCATTAGGGAGGTTTAATTGCCACTGTTTAGCAGATTTTGAGTCTTCAAAATGAATTAGCTCTGTCTTTGCTATGTCAAATTGAACTGTATTTTGTTTTCCTAGGTCTTCTAGGATTTTAACTTCTCTTTCTAGTATTTGAATATTTTTTTTGAAGCTGGTTGAGGAGACAGTCAAGGAAATATCATCAATATATGACAGGAACATAACTGCCTTAGAAGTGAACATTTCTCTAAGATAAATCAAGAATAGGATTGGTGAGATTGGACTGCCTTGTGGAATCCCAGTATCAAGTGATGTGAATCCCTCAGTTAATCCATCAAATGATAATCTCAGCTCTCTCTGGCTTAAGAAAGAGGAAACCCATGAGAGTAGGCTCAGAGGAAGCCCAAGTCTAGCCATAATGCCTAAGAGTTGATTCTTTGAGACATGATCAAATGCCCCTTTTACATCTAGAAAAAGTGTTGTGGTTTTTCTTTTTGCTGCCTTTTCTGATTCAACCTTATCTTGAAGGAGTAGGCAGGCGTCAACAGCAGACTTTTTCAATCTTCCTCCAATCTGTGATGGATGAAGCATGTTAGTAGTTTCTGCCAGGTATCCCAGTCGTTTAGCTATCATTCTTTCCAAGGCTTTACCCAGACAATTAAGCAAAGATATAACCCTATAGGCCTTGGGTTGTGAGTAATCAGGTTTTGATGGCTTCTTAAGTATAATTCCTGTAGCTTGTCGCCAGCAAAGTGGTTGGTATCCAATGTTGAAAAACAAGGAGTAGACTTGCATGAATACCTCCTTATTTGACCTATAAGCTTTCTGAATTATCTTCCAATCAATGCCATCTGATCCAGGTGCCTTTCCTTTAGACGGACGACAACAAGCCTCCTCTACTTCCTCAGAAGTAAGCTTAGGCCACTCCCATTTCTGCTCTTTAAAATTATTCCAGTCTATGATGGAGGATTCTGGTGGTTTAGGGAAGAGTTTTGCTCTGAGTGCCTGTGATTTCTCTTCAAAGGTGTGAGCTAGACCTCCTCTCTCATCCTGAATTGCAGGAAGTGTTGTCACCTGCTTTTCTTTGGTGTATGAAAGTGCTTGGAATATAGACTTAGGATCTTCCCTCTCTAAAAACTCATTCCAATGATTCTTTTTTGCTATTTTAATCTCCTGGAAGTATTTGTTTCTGGCATCCAGGTATTTTCGCCTCGAAGTTTCTGCATGGTAATCTTTGGTTAATTTCCTCTGAGCCCTCATCATATTTTTCCTTAGGGCCTTAAGCTCCTCTGTCCACCAGGGCTTGACCTTAGCTCCTTGCTTAAATTTTGGTATTGTGCCTTCTGCAGCCTTACTAATTATATTAGTAAGCTCTTCACCAACCTTATTAAGTTGTTGGAGTAGTTCACAATTTCCATCAACAATTTCTTTTGAATGTCTTGTGCTCAGGGATTGAAGATTTGAAAACTCTAGATACTTGGATTTAGAAATCAATTCTCTTAAACTCTTTTCAAAATCAGTCCAATTTGCTTTCTCTGTATTGAATCGACTGGCTATTGTAGGTTCAAAATGAAATCCAATCTCTATACTTCCTTTAATAGTGAACAAAATTCCTTCATGGTCAGATCCAGTGGAGAGGGTTTGCCAGTCTTCTATTAGTCCCTCTGACCACTTTGTAGCCAGAGTAAGATCAAGAACAGAAGAACATACCATTCCCGCTCGGAAAAAGGTCCCTTGTCCAATCTTATTCATTATAGAGAGGCCTTGCTCCTCAAACCAGGTTTGTAGGATGTCTGCATTGGATGATTTTGGGAAGTAGGGATCCCAATCTGGATGATGCTCATTGAAGTCTCCAACCATTACACAGTGATGAGAAATCCTTATTCTATCCTTGATCCTGTCAATAGTCATGAAATTGTTATCCTCCATTTGATTTTTCTGATTATAGATATTAATAATATCAACTTTGTACCCTCTTGAACTAAAGTTCACTGCAATGACATCAGGGTCATTTGGATATTCCTCTTTTTTTTTTATTAGTTTCTCTATGCTCCTTGAAACATAGAACATTGTCCTAGGTCGAAGTTGATGTTGTCCAGAAGTTGGGAATAATTGAGAAAAAGAGGTGTGCCTTATAGACTGAACGCCCTCGTAAGTTAGTGTTTCTCGAAATGCTGGAAGCCAAGGTTCTTGTACTGCTATGATGTTAATGTTTAGCTCTACTGCTAGTTGTAGAGCGCTTTCTGTGGCCTGAATTGATCTGTTCAAGTTACATTGGAGAATTTTAAGACCTCCAATCATAAAATTTCCATGTTACTATCCCTAGCTTGTGATTCTTTAGCTGCTGCAGCCTTGGCTTGACTAGCAACTCGAACTTGGCAGTTTTCTTTGTCTGCAGTGTGAGCTTCTCCACAATTGGCACACTTTGGGACCAAATGCAGACATTTCTTTCCAATGACATTACATTGATTACAAACATGTTGTTTTGTATTATGTGGTCCTGCACAAAACTGGCATCTGGCATCCCATCTGCACTTAGTGCTGATATGTCCATATCCTTGACACTGGTTGCATTGAGTTGAGGCTGGAATGTTCATATATTTTTCTGCTTTGAGGGATCTACCAGCCACAATCAACTTCTTGGCTATAGCCTGTCTAGCTTGATCCTCAGTTTCAAAAGCAACCACAACTGATCCTGCTACTTGATTTCTTCTCTTATCCTCAGAAGTTATCCAGTATGGCTGTCCAATAACCTTCAGACCATGATTGAAAGTTGCAATCTCCTCTGGAATGGTGCTCAAGTCTTCTATTGTCTGAAATTCTGTTGTTGGAATTCCATGGATTATTACTTTGAACCATGCTTCATCTTTCATTGCAATTTCATGTGGTGCAATATTCTTCCAGATATCCACTTTTTCAAGGAGAAAGTCTGCCGAGTAGGGTCCAGTTGTTGTTAGAGCAAGGTTCTCCTTCCTAGTCTGCGAGACTATTGCTACTACTGGCCCATCTACACCTCTAGATTTAAAAGCTTGATTGATTTTGTCCCTTGTTTGGAGAGGTGAAAATGGTTGCCTAGAATTTATGTCTTGAATTAAAATCACTCTTTTAGTAGTCTTTGGCTTTAGTGTACTAGGTTTTTTCTTCCCTTGTACAAAGGTCCACTCCTTGCTCTTGTCCAATCCCTGTGATGGTCCAACAACAGATGCCCAAGTTTTCTTTTCTGGTAAAGGGTTTGCTCCTGATGTTTTACTGTTTATAGAAGTTAAACTTGGTTTCTCTTTGCTAGACACATTTTCATTCATAGCTTTGTAAAGCATATTTTGTCCTTGTATATTCTGCTTTTCATGATTGATGGTTTTGGTTTGTCTAGCAGTACTCTGTAGTACTTGAGCTGTCTGCTCAAGTCTCTGTAATTGTGCAGTAAGCACAGAGGCATCTCTGGGTAGATTCCCATCTCTTTCTATGTATTCTCTGAATACATTCAGCAAGTCCAGGATCTTGGTCTGTTTTGTCCTAGAGTTAGCTAGGTGGGCTGCCTTTATCAGTAAGTCTCTTGCAGTGGCAATGCACTCTTCTGATTCATTTATTTCATCTAGTATAACAGCTGGGCTCTTTCCCTTGCTTTTCTTCACAGGTTGATCTTTCATATTAAAGGATCTTTTTGGTCCATTCCTAGGAACAAACTCAAAGTTTTCTGTCATTATAGGTCCATGTCTTTCAACATAAATCCTAGCTCTTTCTTCATCAGTGTATTCTACATGATGATGGTTGAAATCAATTGCTTTGGGAGCTTCTAAAAGCTCAGGAATATCGGCTCCAGTAAGTTGTCCATATCCACCAGGTGTGAAATCAGTATCATAATCATCTAGATGATGGTGATTATTATCATTATATTTATCCTCAATCACCATTTCCACATCTTGATTGGAAGGTTTCTTCTCTTTTCTTGTAATATCTGAGCCCTCAGACATTTGGGTCAAAGGGTCTGGTGATTCAGACCTCTGCATAATTGAAATATTTTTCAAAATATTTTTTAATATTTAATCCTTATTTTTCGATTTTTTTTTCAATTTTTTGTTCTAGATGTTGGAACATTGAAAAAAAAAAAAAAAAAAAAAAAAAAAAAAAAAAAAAAACTTTTGTTAAATTTTATGATTATTTTTTTAAATTTTTTCTAGTTGTTTCTGAATTTTTAATTTTTTTTTTTTTCCGATTTTTTTTCTAGGTCACGTGACCTCGCTTAAATTCGGTCGAAAAAGAAGCTAATCCCGTTTTTCTCGCTTAATGGTGGCCGTCGCAGACCAGGAGTGCAGTTTTCTCCCACACAGCAAATTCGCAACTTTGAGGAATTATATCTCCTGTATTTATCGCTCGCAGATGCTGAAAATTTGTAGGCTGTCTTAAATAATTATTTAATGATGGTTTCCTAAGTTTCGTAACGAACAGAGATGGTTAGCGTCGTGCGCTGATGAAGAAGGGAGCTGGGCCTTCCAAAAAAAGCTTTTCACAACCGGACCACCTTTCCTCCTTGATAACTCGTCGCTGAGGTGTCGGATCAGAATTTGGAAGAAATATCTGTAATCGCCTTTGTATTCTGCATACACTGGTATAATCAAAAATAATTTTTCACGATTTTTGAAAATTCGAAAAGTTTGGTGTCCTGAAAAAAAAAAAATGGAATCTGTAGAGCTGGACAATGACAAAAAATCAAGGAAAGATCAATTAGTCCTTATTACTCAATCTCTGCCTGAGGACATTGATTTAGAAGAGATAGAGCCACTTATCAGTAACTACTACCCACCTTGGAAGAAGAAAATACCCTATAGTGTTTTTATTAGCAAGCTAGAAAAAGAAGAGCAAGTACTTATTCACAGGGAAAAGGTCAGAGAATCAACTGGAAAATCTATAATTATCTATTACACAGATGCCTCTGTTTATCCAGATGCTCAAGGAGTAGGTATAGCATTCAAGGCCTATGATCAACAAAGCTCTGAAACTTGGGCAGAATATAACAATATGGGACTTGAAAACATTATATACAATGGAGAACTTGAAGCAATAACTAGAGCACTCGAACATGCTAGCACGAGGGCAAGTTTTCGAGAAAAGATTGTTATATACTCTGATAGTCAAGCAGCTCTCAATCGACTTAAATCAGCAACTGATAATCCTGGGCAGTTTTGGGTCAATAGAGCAATATTGGCAGCAAGGACATTATCAGAGAATGGGACAAATATCACCTTGGAGTGGGTACCAAGTCACTCAGATATCCTTGGAAATGAAGAAGTAGATCAACTAGCTAAAGACGCAGCATCTAAATCACCTGATGGTGATTATCCCTCAAGCTTTGCCTATTTAGCACAGATGATACAACAAGTAAAGAATGAAGAGTGGATGAATAGATTGACTGAGATAAAAGCAAAGAGTCCAATTTCAACTAGTTCTTATGGATCCATCTTTCCTTGGCAGATAAGAAAGAAGTTATGGACACCAAGAGGAACAAGAAAAGAGATTTGCTCAGCCTTTTTTCAATTGAAACTTGGTCATGGATATTTCAAATCGTACTTAAAAAGAGTAGGAAAAAGAGACAATGATGAATGTACTTGTGGTGCAAAGCAAACACCAAGGCATCTTCTACTGGGGTGTAAAAGATATAGAAAGGAAAGAGAGAGAGTAAAAGACAAGCTATGTACCAAGAGACTCACACTTCCCCAGCTCCTCCATACAAATAAGGGTGTCGAAGCTACCGTGGAATATATTATGAAGACGAAAATAGCAACTCGAAAATGGTATCTAGGTGATACTGAAGATGAGAACTTTTGGAATGAATCATAAAGTTTAGAAATTTCTTTTGTTTGGTTTGGGTTGAGTTATTTTAGGGAGTATTTTGTAGGGTTTGTTTTGATTTTTTGTGGTAGGAATAAATAGAGTCTAGGGCACTCGAGATGTTCAAATGCATAAGACTGGAAAATAAAAATTGGAGCTGCTGTTATTTAGCTAAATATAGAGAATGCACTCCTAAGGGAGTGCACATCCTCCGATAGTCGTAGACTTATATAGGATGAAAATGGATTTATATATTTGCTAAAAATGAAATTCTTTGTGAAAATATTCTTTCTAAAAGTTTTGAGAGGCAAGGAATTAGTGATATCGGTCTATATGCTTTAGGAACTGAGTAATCAGGCTTGTTTTTCTTAGGTATGATAATGCCAATTGACTCTTTCCATACTGATGGATGTTTGCCACATTGGAATAGAAATGTATATGCTGTTAAGAAGAATTGGGGGATAGCTGTTAAATGTAATCATTTAAGTGACAAACTGTGAAATGACTTAAGACATTGCAATAATTAATCTATTGAAATTAATTATGCAAGAAATATTTGTGCAAAATTATGCACAGCTATTATGGAATAAATTTTAGCAAAGTATAAGACTTATGAATTCTATCTAGGATCAGACCTAGCATAGATGTGTACAGGGTATAATAATCTAGCAAGGACTTATGATTGAAATCAATATCATGTAAGTGACAAAGCTTATTTTGACAAATAAAATATACAAGGGGTCAAAATATGGTTTGGTTGAAATGTACCAGGGGTTAGATTATGCATGAGTATGTTCTAGGATATAGACTTTGGCATGGGTCTAGATAAGACAAGGGTTTATAAATGTTGAGGTGTTGGATTGCGCTTTGACGCTAACTAACTAGCTTGTGCATTAGCGCAACTAGTGGAAAAGATGTGGCTATCTGGACGCTAAGAGTGATCGTCGGTGGGATAGTTTGGGTCTCCCACATTTGTATTTTTCTCATTCACTTCACTTTCTCTTCTTATTAACCCTGTCACCCAATATGTATATAGTCTGGTGTTCCCACCACTTTCCTTCATCATCTTCACAACCATAATCACTTATTATCAAGATTACCAAATTATCTTTATACTCTGACACCATTGTTCACTATCATCTACTTTATAAAATATAATTCTACTACTTTACGGTGAATATAATTTTATAACCTTTAATAGGTTATGAGCCCGGCTAGCTCTACCTCTGCCTCTCATAAATAATCTATCATAGTTGAATAATCACTGACCTTTTGACAAACCAGACTCAGATCATTGAACTCAGAATGGATCCAACAAGAAGTTCTTTTGCCAAACTCAATGGCTCCTCAAACTACCAAGTTTGGTCTATTAAGATGAGATCATACCTTACTGCGCAAGACCTCTGGGATGTTGTCGACATATCTTCATCCAAATCCTTAGCACAGAATCTGATGTCTTCAAACTCAAAGGCAACGTCAATGATTATCCTATCTTGTGAAGATCATATTCTTCAACTTCTCGATCCTAATGATTTAGCTGCAAAAATATGGAGAAAGTTGGAAAAACTCTATGGACAAGTTGGCTTCAGTGCCAGACATCTTGCATTTCAATCTCTTGTTTCAACCACCATATCCTCTTGTGACTCTATTGATCAATACATAGATCAGTTCCGAAGCAAAGTTAACAGTCTATCTCAATTGACATCATCACCTCTGCCACAATGGCTATTACTGTCAATATTCATCAATAATGTCTCAAGCCAATATGAAGCTTGGGTTCAATCAGTCATGCAGCAGGTACGAAGCCAAAAAATATCTGAAGACTCACATTCATACCTTGATGAAGTCATTGCAAGCTTGCTAGATGAGGCAAGAAGATTAGGATACACAAAGGTTGAACATGAAGGAGGGACTACTGCTTTGACTGCTCGGAAGCCAGCTAAAGCAAAGCCAATATGCAGATATTGTGGAAAAATACACAAGTCAGAAAATTGTTGGCAGGAATTTCCGGATAAAAGACCAACAGCCAGACTCACTACAACTGCGCAACTTGGGAACCAAAGGCAGACAAACAATCCAGATATCTCATACAGCATAGCTTTCCTGACAAAATCACATCAACAAAATTGCAACACTTGGATATTAGATAGTGGGGCAACACAACATATGTGCAATGACAGGACTCAATTTACCATGTTAGAAAATTATACAACAACCATTACTACAGCTAATAATACTAACATGAAGGCCTGTGGCAAAGGAGATATACGGCTGGTCACTCAGAATGGGACAACTTTCACATTGCTAAATGTTTTATATGTACCAGAACTTGCTTCAAACCTCCTGTCAGTCTGCTGTGCAATGACAAATCCACATATGAGATTTAATTTTCTACAAGGTGAATGCCAAATCATGTTCAAGGACACTCTTCTTGCTACGGCAACTCAAAAAGATTCACTTTTGGTCTTAGAAACAATACGTCCTACTGCAAATCTTACAAAGTCAACTGACAGTCAAACCTGGCATAAGCGACTTGGGCATCTAAATAGGGAATATATGTCAAAGCCAACAATTCAAGCAGTCACTAATGGCATTAGTGAATTCTCGTGTGATACATGCCTAAAAAACAAGTCAACTCGCATTGTATCAAGAGCCACAATTACCAAAGCTAAAAGACCACTTGAAAAAATCCACTCTGATCTAGCTGGTCCAATAACTCCAGAATCACTAGGTGGAAATAAGTACTTAGTTACATTTACTGATGATTTTAGTCGATTTTCTTGGGTTTTTCCTTGTGCTAAGAAATCACAGTGCTTGGATATTTTTAAGATGTTCAAAAAGGCAGTTGAGAATGAATTTAATCAAAAAATTGCCTTCTTGCATTGTGATAATGGGGGCGAATATACTAGTCAGGAATGGAAAAAATTCTCACAACAAGAAGGGATTCAGTTACTCTATACTGTTCCATACACGCCTGAACAGAATGGTGTTGCAGAAAGATTAAATCGAACCTTGTTTACCACAGCTCGCTGTTTTGTGAATGACACACCAAACATCAACAAGTCACTATGGGCAGAGCTTATTCGTACGGCTTGTTACATCAAAAATCGTGTTCCATCCAGCTCTAATAAGGACTTCAAATCATCATATGAAATGTTGTTCAATAGATCACCAGCTCTAGACCATTTACGCATCATTGGATCAGCATGTTATACAAACAAAACTGGGAAACAATTGGGCAAACTTGATGAAAGGGCCAGTGAAGGATTTCTAGTTGGATACGAGTCGGAAAATATCTACAGAGTCTATGATCCTTCAACTAACAAAGTTTTTCGAAGTCGAGATGTTGTCATTAAAGAAATGACAGAATCAAGGGAAAATCAAGATATTATTTCTCAGAAATTAACTACAACAAACGAGCATAATTTTGTTTCAATGAATAACAACATCTTTGATAACAATGTTGAATCAAAAAACTCCAATAGTCTAAGCAGATCTCCTGAGCAAGAAGAACAATCACCTTCTATGAATCAATACCACACTGCTCAGTCTATTCAACTTCCTGAAGTCGAATCATATGATGAATCATCAATTGATGAACTTGCAGACCCCAAGTACGAAAGATATGCAACCTCTTATAGAGATCCATTCCTCCCAAGAGCTTTTGTGGCCAAGTGTCTGGCAGCTGCTGACTCAAATAACAACTTTGTTCCTGACACTCTTGAGCAAGCAATGCAATGTCCTCAATCTAGGCTATGGGCGTCAAGTATGAGAGAAGAGATAAGATCAATATATGAAAATTCAACATGGTCATTGGTTAATATATCAAACAATAATACCAATGTGATTCAAGGAAGATGGGTATTTAGGACAAAATCAGATGTAAATGGAAACATTATCAAATACAAGTCAAGATGGGTTGTTCGTGGCTTTCAGCAAAAAGATGGAACTATCTCTGACACATATGCAAGCGTGGTCAAACCAATGTCATACAAAATACTTTTCAGTCTTGCTGCATCACTAGATTTGGACATTAAGCAAATGGATGTCAAAACAGCATTCTTAAATAGTCCAATTGAAGAGGATGTCTTTGTAGAACAGCCACATGGTTTTGAAGTGGAATCTCAAAATGACCTCAGCATATTGAAGAAAGAATTATTCCAACATTCAAAATTGGGTAAAGAATCAAATATGTATCCAACACAGAAAAGAAAAAATGTTAAATTAGTCTGCAAATTGGACAGGGCCTTATATGGATTGAAACAGGCACCACGTGCATGGTATAAGACACTTGCATCATTTATGGCAGAAGCCAAACTTAAACCACTGATGAGTGACTATGCTGTTTTTGCAAACAACAATCGAACTCTACTAGTTGCTGTATATGTTGATGACCTTTTAATTTTTGGCAAAGACAAAGTTCAAATTCAAGATATTAAAAACAGGCTCAAGAATCGATTCCAGATGACGGACTTAGGACCAGCTCATTTATATCTTGGAATGCAAATCACTCGAGATAGAATCAATAGGACATTACATCTTGACCAAAAGAAATACTTGGAAATTGTTTTAGAAAGATTTAAGCTGTCTGATTGCAATCCTGTTAGCACACCAATGGAAACTGGACTTAAACTTCAGCAGAGAGAAGATCAAGCATCTCCTAAAGAAATTAATGAATATCAAAAATTGATGGGCTGTTTAGAATACGCAGCCATTGCCACTAGACCAGACATCACGTTTCCAGTTCACAAACTTGCTCAATTCGCATCCAATCCAGATTCAAGTCATTTTAACGCCGCAAAAAGGATTTTACGCTATATCAAAGGTTCCTTGAACTACTGCCTTGTATTCTGTGGGGGGAAGAAGAATGACAAGTTTGAACTTATTGGCTATACAGATGCAGACTGGGCTGGGGATTCAACTGATAGGAAATCAATTGGGGGGTACTGCTTTTACCTCAATCATAATTTGATCTCACACATGTCAAAAAAGCAACCAACAGTAGCCCTAAGTAGCGCAGAAGCTGAAATGCATGCTGCTCTACAAGCATCAAAAGAAGCAATCTGGTTACGAAACATTTTGGAGGAAATAGGATGCAAACAACAAAACCCAACAACTATCTATTGTGACAATCAAGCAGCAATATCGCTTTCACGCAATCCTGAATTCCATTCCAGATCAAAACATGTAGACATCCATTATCAGTTTCTTCCTCTACAAGTTGAACAAAAGACAATCATATTGAAATTCATTGGATCAACTGATATGGCTGCTGATGGTCTAACTAAACCACTTAGTCGACAAAAACATGAAAAATTTTGTGAATTCATGCAAGGAAAAATTGTCGAAATTAAAGATTAAATAAATAAGAAAGAATGTCACTTAATGATTATGGGGGAGTGTTAAATGTAATCATTTAAGTGACAAACTGTGAAATGACTTAAGACATTGCAATAATTAATCTATTGAAATTAATTATGCAAGAAATATTTGTGCAAAATTATGCACAACTATTATGGAATAAATTTAAGCAAAGTATAAGACTTATGAATTCTATCTAGGATCAGACCTAGCATAGATGTGTACAGGGTATAATAATCTAGCAAGGACTTATGATTGAAATCCAGGATCACCAAACTTTTCGAAATTTCAAAAATCGTGAAAACAATTATTTGATTACATCATTGTGTGCAGAACGGCAAGCGCATCACGAATATCGACTCCAAATTTAATTCCGACATCTTGTTGTTGAGTTATTGAGGAGGAAGGTATTGTGGTGGTGAAAATCTTGATTTTAGAGGTACCAAAAACCTCACTACCTGAGCTTACGACGCAATACATCTTGGATCACTGCGAAAATTTAGGAAACGATTTCGATCATACTTGCGAAAGCTGAAACAAAAATTTGAAGTTATCGAGCGATAATTCACTGAGATTTTGAGGGTCAAAGATTGAAAATCTCTGTGGGTTCACAAAACTGCGGTGTTGGTCCCCACCGCCACCCGTTAACCGAGAATTCCGGAATCGGCACAACTTGAAGCCGGTACTAAGCGAGACATTCGCTTACCGAGAATACTTGTCACGTGACCCAAATTTTTGGATTAAAAAAAAAAATAAAAAAAAAAAAAAATAAAAAGTCTAGAAACATCCTACAAAAAATTAAAAAAACAGTTACAAAAATATTGAAAAATATAAAATTTATTCGAAAAAATTTTAATTTATTATTTAAAATATAACAAAAAAACAAAATAAAAGAATAACTTACTTTGGAGTATGGAGGGGTCTGAATCACCTGACCCTTTAACTCATTTACCAGAAAGCTCTATGGAAGATAATACCAACACTCAACTAACTAGGCTAAATGAAAATATGGAAATAGTTGATAATGACCAGGATTTTGAACGTGATAATGAAGAACATTTCAATGAGGAATTCACACCAGGAGGGTATGGACAGGAACCAAGTGTTAGCTTTGCAGAATTTGGAGGACCACCACCTGTTCCCAACTTGAATAGATCTGGCCCAGAACCATCTAAAGAAGAATGTGATCGGATTTATCGAGAAAGATATGGCCCAATTATCTCTGAAGACTTCCAATATATACCAGGGAATGAGCCGAAGAGGTCTTTTTATTCTAGTGACAAACCAAATAAGAAGAATAAAGGGAAAAGCCCTGCAACAACTCTTAGTGATATAGAAGAATCAGAGGAGTGCATTGCTGTGGCACGGGATCTATTGGTCAAGGCAGCTCACCTTGCTGACTCTAGAGCTAGGCAGACCAAAATCCTTGATCTTCTAAATATTTTCCGAGAATTTATAGAAAAAGATGGACAGATTCCTAGGGGGGCATCAATTTTGACAGCACAGCTCCAAAGACTGGAACAAACTGCCCAGGTACTTCAGACTTCAGCTAAACAAGCCAAACAAGGGAGTACTAGAGTAGGCAACTTGGAAAAAATAAATTCAGCCGAAAAACCTCAACAAACTCAGAGATCTCAAGGACCAGAAAAACCTCAGCAATCTCAACCTGATAAACCAGCTAGTGAAAAAAGAGGAGTTTCATGGGCATCAGTGGCATCAGCAGCAAGTGGACCTTCAGGATCCTCAGCCCAATCCAAAGATGTGGAATGGACGAAGGTCACGCCAAGAAAAAAGCCTAGTGAACCCAAGCAGAGGCCAATTAATAGGTTAATTTTGATTCAGGACTCGACAACTAGACAAACCTTTTCCCCTCTACAAATGAGGAATAGAATTAACCAAGAATTTAGAGCAAAAGGGGTAGAAGGTCCTGTGGTGTCTATTGTTTCTCAGACACGAAGTGAAAACATCTCCTTGACAACAACTGGGCCTTATACAGCAGACTTTTTACTAGAGAAAGTAGATATTTGGAGAAATATAGCACCTCATGTGATATCAATGAAAGATGAACCTTGGTACAAAGTAGTAATTCATGGAGTACCAACTTCGGAGTTTGCGAGCTTTGAGGATCTGAGCTGTATCCCTGAAGAAATTGCAACATTCAATTCTGGATTAAAGGTTATTGGACAGCCATACTGGATCACATCAGAAGAGAAAAGAAAGAATCAAGTAGCTGGATCTGTGGTAGTTGCCTTTGAGAACGAATCACAAGCTAAGAAAGCTATTTCTCAAAAATTAATCTTGGCAGGAAGGTCACTCATGGCAGAAAGATATATGAATATCCCCTCTTCGACTCAATGTACCCATTGTCAAGGATTTGGACATACTAGTATCAAGTGTAGGTGGGATGCAAAATGCCAGTATTGTGGTGGAGCCCATAACACAAAACAGCATGTTTGCACTCAATGCAATGTAATTGGGAAGAAATGTGCTCACTTGGTTCCAAAATGTACAAACTGTGGTGGAGCACACACAGCAGATAAGGAAGACTGCCAAGTTCGTGTTTCTATCCTAGCAAGATCAGCAGCAAGTGCATCCCAAGCTAGAGAATCAAGGGAAGAAAGAATATGACTGAACAACTCAAAGTACTCCAATGCAATTTGAACAGAAGTATACAGGCAACAGAAAGTGCTTTACAGCTAGCAGTCGAGCTTAAAATTGATATCCTAGCAGTCCAAGAACCATGGCTGCCACTAGTAAGAGGAAATTCAAGCTCTAGTGAAATCTGCTCAATCAACCATGTATCTTTTATACAAATATTTCCACTTCTCGAAGGAAATACATCTAGACCTAGAACTATGTTTTATGTTTCCCAACAAAGAAGAATGATAGTTAACAGATGCATGGAATACCCAAAGGACCCAGATCTACTGGCAATAAATATCTCGCGGCAAAAATTCAATATAAATATCTTCAATATTTATAATCAAAAGAACCAAGAAGAAGTTAACAACTTGAAGACTATGCAGAGAATTCGAGATAGCCTCACTATTCCCTCCAATAGCATTGTAGTAGGAGACTTTAATGAGCATCATCCTGACTGGGACCCTCATTATCCGAAGTCATCCAATGCTGATGAGCTGGCAGGATGGTTTGAGGATCAGCAGCTTTCTTTAGCTAACAAGATAGGGCAGGGGACATTTTTCAGATCTGGAATGGAATATCCTTCAGTATTAGACCTTACTCTCACAACTAAGTGGTCTGAAAGATATTTATATGATTGGCAGACTATTACATCAGGGTCTGATCATGAAGGAATTATCTTTACAATCCTAGATCACAAAATTGAGTATCAAAAAGTTTCAAGACCCCTAGGAAAATTTAATACTAACCAAGCTGACTGGGATAAATTTCAACAAATGAGCCAAGATTTATTTAGGGTATCTAATATACTTAGAGAAGATAACCTGAATAATCTGAGGTTAAGAGTAACTAATGAACTCATTCAAGGAAATTCAGAGCTAGAAGCAGAGTTAGATAAGGTTGGGAAGGAACTAACTGATATCATTCTCTTAGCTGCAAAGTCTACTATTCCAAGGACTAAGCTAGGCGCCAAGATAAAGCCATGGTGGACAAATGATCTTAAAATACTTAGGAAAAAGATGACAAAGGCACAAAGAGCTCTCTCTGTCAACTGGAAGGATGATATAAGAAGAAATAATTATCTTAGAGCACGAAACCTATATTTCCAAGAGATAAAGTCAGCCAAGAAGAAGCACTGGGATAGTTTCTTAGAGCAAGAAGACCCAGTATCTATTTTCAAAGCTTTATCTTATACTAAGGAGAGTAAGGCTACACAATTACCACCAATTCAGAAGGAAAATGGAGACCTAGCTATTGAATTTCAAGACAAATCCAATGCACTGAGATCAAAGTTGTTTCCAACCCCACCAGATTCCTCCCCCCTAGATTGGAATGCTCACCAAGTCAAGGACACGTGGGACTGGCCTCAGCTTACATCTGAAGAACTGGAACAGGCATGCTGTCATCCCTCTAAAGGAAAAGCCCCAGGGTCAGATGAGATCAACTGGAAAATGATAGAATATTCTTTTAGAGCAAATAAAGATATATTCTTTCAGATATACTCACTTTTTTTCAATATAGGGTATCAACCAATTTGCTGGAGACAAGCCACTGGAATTATCTTGCGCAAACCAGGGAAGCCAGATTACTCTCAGCCAAAGGCATATAGGGTTATATCTCTCCTCAACTGTCTAGGAAAAAGCTTAGAGAAAGTAATTGCAAAAAGACTAGGCTATCTAGCTGAGACAACTCATTTACTGGATCCTTCACAAATTGGGGGAAGATTGAAGAAGTCTGCAGTAGATGCATGCCTTCTCCTTCTTAATAAGATAGAGTCAGAGAAAAGAGCAAAAAGAAAGACATCTACACTCTTCCTGGATGTGAAAGGGGCATTTGACCATGTGGCTAAAAATCAACTTTTGAAGATTATGAGTAAACTTGGCCTACCCTCTAGTCTCTTATATTGGGTCTCTACTTTTCTCAGTGAGAGGAAACTTAGACTGAGTTTTGATGGTAAAGCTGAAGAATTTACATCAATAAGAACTGGAATTCCACAGGGGAGTCCTGCTTCACCAATTCTTTTCTTGATTTACATCAGAGATATGTTTGACTCTAAGGCAGTTCAATTTCTTTCTTATATTGATGATATATCTCTTACAGTGTCTTCTTCAAGCTTTAAGAAGAATATATCTATACTAGAAAGAGAGGTAAAATTATTGGAAGATCTGGGAAGTAAAAATGCAGTTGTATTTGATACTAGCAAGACAGAACTTATTCATTTTGAGGACTCTAAGGAAGCTAATAATAGGTGCTTGACTTTACAAGGAGGAAGCCAAGTTAATCCTTCTAAAGTTGTCAAGTGGCTAGGAGTTTGGTTTGACAACAGACTAACCTTTAAACAGCATGTTGCAACAAGAATATCACAAGCCAAAGCAGCATTTCTTAGAATGACTAGACTAACAAATATAGAGAGAGGTCTGAGTCCATCAGCTATGAGACAGCTCTATCTAGCTTGTGTTACAAGTATATCAGATTATGCTAGCCAGGTCTGGTGGAAAGGTCAGAAAGGGTTTTTGGACAAACTACAAGCACTACAAAATATTGCACTTAGGAAAATACTGGGATGTTTTAGATCATCTCCTATTAAGCCAATGGAAGTAGAGGCCTGTCTTTGTCCTCCTGAAGTTCGACTCAATAATACAAGGAGAAAATATGCACTCAGAAACCTACAACTAATGAAAAAGCATCCGATCTCTCTAGCAATCAAAGAAAAAATGGAATCTGTAGAGCTGGACAATGACAAAAATTCAAGGAAAGATCAATTAGTCCTTATTACTCAATCTCTGCCTGAGGACATTGATTTAGAAGAGATAGAGCCACTTATCAGTAACTACTACCCACCTTGGAAGAAGAAAATACCCTATAGTGTTTTTATTAGCAAGCTAGAAAAAGAAGAGCAAGTACTTATTCACAGGGAAAAGGTCAGAGAATCAACCGGAAAATCTATAATTATCTATTACACAGATGCCTCTGTTTATCCAGATGCTCAAGGAGTAGGTATAGCATTCAAGGCCTATGATCAACAAAGCTCTGAAACTTGGGCAGAATATAACAATATGGGACTTGAAAACATTATATACAATGGAGAACTTGAAGCAATAACTAGAGCACTCGAACATGCTAGCACGAGGGCAAGTTTTCGAGAAAAGATTGTTATATACTCTGATAGTCAAGCAGCTCTCAATCGACTTAAATCAGCAACTGATAATCCTGGGCAGTTTTGGGTCAATAGAGCAATATTGGCAGCAAGGACATTATCAGAGAATGGGACAAATATCACCTTGGAGTGGGTACCAAGTCACTCAGATATCCTTGGAAATGAAGAAGTAGATCAACTAGCTAAAGACGCAGCATCTAAATCACCTGATGGTGATTATCCCTCAAGCTTTGCCTATTTAGCACAGATGATACAACAAGTAAAGAATGAAGAGTGGATGAATAGATTGACTGAGATAAAAGCAAAGAGTCCAATTTCAACTAGTTCTTATGGATCCATCTTTCCTTGGCAGATAAGAAAGAAGTTATGGACACCAAGAGGAACAAGAAAAGAGATTTGCTCAGCCTTTTTTCAATTGAAACTTGGTCATGGATATTTCAAATCATACTTAAAAAGAGTAGGAAAAAGAGACAATGATGAATGTACTTGTGGTGCAAAGCAAACACCAAGGCATCTTCTACTGGGGTGTAAAAGATATAGAAAGGAAAGAGAGAGAGTAGAAGACAAGCTGTGTACCAAGAGACTCACACTTCCCCAGCTCCTCCATACAAATAAGGGTGTCGAAGCTACCGTGGAATATATTATGAAGACGAAAATAGCAACTCGAAAATGGTATCTAGGTGATACTGAGGATGAGAACTTTTGGAATGAATCATAAAGTTTAGAAATTTCTTTTGTTTGGTTTGGGTTGAGTTATTTTAGGGGGTATTTTATAGGGTTTGTTTTGATTTTTTGTGGTAGGAATAAATAGAGTCTAGGGCACTCGAGATGTTCAAATGCATAAGACTGGAAAATAAAAATTGGAGCTGCTGTTATTTAGCTAAATATAGAGAATGCACTCCTAAGGGAGTGCACATCCTCCGATAGTCGTAGACTTATATAGGATGAAAATGGATTTAAAAAAAAAAAAAATGATTGAAATCAATATCATGCAAGTGACAAAGCTTATTTTGACAAATAAAATATACAAGGGGTCAAAATATGGTTTGGTTGAAATGTACCAGGGGTTAGATAATGCATGAGTATGTTCTAGGATATAGACTTTGGCATGGGTCTAGATAAGACAAGGGTTTATAAATGTTGAGGTGTTGGATCGCGCTTTGACGCTAACTAACTAGCTTGTGCATTAGCGCAACTAGTGGAAAAGATGTGGCTATCTGGACGCTAAGAGTGATCGTCGGTGGGATATTTTTTTTTTTTTTTTTTTTTTCATCCATTTACATCCTATATAAGTCTAAGACTATCGTAGGATGTGCACTCCAAAGCAGTGCTTTCTATACTACTTGTTACTTACAAGTTTATCCAATTTGTTTATTCCAGTCTTGTGCATGTATACAATTTGAGTGCACTTGACTCTTTAAGTAAATAAAATCAATCCCCAACTCAAGCAAAACTCCCCCCAAACCCATAACAAAGGAAATAATAACTTGTACAATTTTAATAAGCATCCCAGAAATCCTCTTCCCCAGTCTCTCTGAGGTGCCATCTTCTGGTTGAGATTTTTGTCATTCTTATATATTCCAAGGTTGCATCTACCCCCTTCTTAGTGTGAAGGAGTAGTGGTACTGTCAGCCTTGTACAACAAAGCTTGTCCTCCAACTTCCTTCTCTCTTTTCTATATCTTCTACATTCAAGCAGAAGGTGACTTGGTGTTTGCCTAGCTCCACAAACACACTGATCATTATCCAATTTGCCAATTCTTTTTAGATAGGATTTGAAATACCCATGACCAAGTTTCAGCTGAAAGAAGGAAGAGCATATCTCTTTCTTGCTGCCTCTGGGCGTCCATAATTTCTTTCTTAACAGCCACGGAAAGCGGTTAATATAGGACCCTGAATTCCCAGTATAGCTTTCCTTTAATTTGGTGAGACTCTTCATCCATTCTTCCTTTTTCTTATTCTCCAACATTTGACTGACATAAGCTAGACTGGTAGGATAGTTTATGTCAGGTGGCTCTAGTGAGGCGTCCTTAGCAATCTGATCAACGTCTATATTTCCAGAAATATCTGAGTGGCCAGGAACCCATTCTAAGATCACTTTGACACCTTTTTCATTTAGTTTTTTTGCAACAATTCTAGCCCTAGTAGCACAGAACTGTCCAGGTTTATCTTTTAGGGAACTAAGTCGAAGTAATGCTGCTTGGCTGTCTGAATATATAATTATCTGATTTCTTAATTTGTCTATTCTGTTGGCGTGTTCAAGGGCGCTTGTAATTGCTTCAAGTTCACCATTAAATATCAAATTTTTTTTTCCAATATTATTATACTCCATCCAGGTTTCTGAGCTTAGTTGGTCAAAGGCCGTGAATGCTACACCAATTCCATTTGATTCTGTATGATAAGAAGCATCTGTATAGTACAAAATAGCAGAGCTTCCTGATAACTCTCTTATTTTTCCCAGATGAATCAGGGCTTCCTCCTCTTTTGGTTGCTTACCAATATAAATATTATAAGGTAAACTTTCCTTCCATGGTGGGCTTTCATAGTTGATTATAGGTTCAACATTTTCTAGATCAGCTTCTATATCCACTGATTGGTTAATGAGATTTAGCTGCTTTCCTTGATAGGTGGTGTCATTTCCTAGGTCAGAAGAAGCTAAGTATTCCTTTAATAAATAAGCCACAGGGTGGCTAGGTCCCAGTTGATAATTTCTCAAAGCATATTTTCTTCTGCAATGATTAAGTCGAGTATCTGGAGAACATAAACATGCCTCCACCTCCATTGGTCTTATTGGTGTTGTTCTAAAACAACCTAGAATTTTCCTTAATGCCAAGTTTTGTAAATTTTGTAACAAAACTAAGAAGTTCTTTTGGCCTTTCCACCAAACCTGACTTGCGTAGTCACAAACACTGGTAACGCTTGCAAGGTATAGCTGCCTCATGGCTACAGGGCTTAGGCCTTTTTCTGAATTAGTTAGTCTTGCCATTCTATAGAAGGCAGCCTTTGCTTGTCCAACTCTTATTGTAACATGCTGCTTAAAGGTAAGTCTATTGTCAAACCAGATCCCTAGCCATTTAACCACTGGAGAAGGCTCCTTTATAGTGCCATCAGGTAATTTAATTGACCATTGTCTGGCAGCTTTTGAATCTTCAAAATGTATTAGTTCTGTCTTTGCAATATCAAATTGAACAGCATTTTTCCTTCCAAGATCTTCCAGGATTTGAACTTCCCTCTCTAGTATTTGGATATTTTTCTTAAAGCTAGGAGATGAGACTGTCAGGGAGATATCATCAATACATGAGAGAAAAGTCACTGCCTTTGACTTGAACATATCTCTGAGATAAATTAGGAACAAGATAGGTGAGATAGGACTTCCTTGAGGAATCCCTGTATGTATTGGTGAAAATCCCTCTGTTTTTCCATCAAATGTCAGTCTCAGTACTCGCTGGCTGAGGAATGATGAGACCCATGATAGGAGGCTGAGGGGTAGTCCAAGTTTACTCATTTTAGCCAAAAGTTGGTTCTTTGAAACATGATCAAATGCTCCTTTGACATCTAAGAATAATGTAGTTGTTTTTCTTTTTGCACCCTTTTCTGATTCAATCTTAGCTTGAAGCAGTAAGCAAGCATCCACAGCAGACTTCTTTAATCTTCCACCTATCTGTGAGGGATCTAGAAGGTTAGATGTTTCAGCCAAGTAACCCAATCTCTGGGCTAGGATCCTTTCCAAGGCTTTACCTAAAGAGTTAAGTAGGGAAATTACCCTATATGCCTTTGGCTGGGAATAGTCTGGTTTTGCTGGCTTCCTTAGCACAATTCCTGTGGCTTGTCTCCAGCATTTTGGTTGGTATCCTAGATTAAAGTAAAGTGAATAGATTTGGACAAATATTTCCTTATTTGCCTTATATGCTTGCTCAATCATAGACCAGCTGATACCATCTGATCTAGGTGCTTTTCCTTTAGAAGGCCGGCAGCAGGCTTTTTCTACTTCCTCAGGTGTTAGCTCAGGCCATTCCCAATTTCCCTCCACATGTTGGCTCCAATCCATAGGAGTTGACTCTGGAGGTGCTGGAAATAACTTGTCTTTAAATGCCTTAGCTTTCTCTTCAAAATCTTGTGCAAGTTCTCCATTTCCATCTTGTATACTAGGCATTTTTGTTATCTGCTTATTTTTAGTATAAGATAAAGCCTTAAAAATTGAGCCTGGGTCTTCTCTCTCTAAGAACTCATTCCAATGGTTCTTCTTTGCAGTTTTGATTGCCTGGAAGTATGCATTCCTTGCATTCAAGTACCCCTGCTTTAAAGACCCTTCTTTAATTTCTATGCCCATCTTCCTTTGCTTCCTCATCATTGTTTTCCTTAGATTTTTAAGGTCATCAGACCACCATGGCTTAACTTTTGCACCACCCTTGATCTTTGGGATAGTCTTTTCAGATGCCATAAGAATGATTCTATTAAGTTCCTCACCCACTTCATCTAATTGCCTAGTAAGCGTGTTTCCGTCTAGAATATCCTTAGTTTTTCCCTTGCTCAGGCTTTGTAGGTATGTAGGATTGAGAATTTGTGATTGAAATAAGGACTTCTTAATTTCCTTCTTATATTCAGACCAGTTGGCTTGGTCTGTATTAAACCTTCTTGATGTGGAAGGCTCATCTTGTATGTCACAATTTCTCCTATTTCTAATAGTAAATAGGATACCTTCATGATCTGATCCTGTGGTTAAGGTTTGCCAGTCTTCTACTAGCTTGCCAGTACTTTCTGTTGCCAAAGTTAGGTCAAGAACTGATTGGAGTTCCATACCAGCCCTATAGAAGGTTCCTTTTCCAATCTTATTCATTAGAGAGAGACCCTGCTCCTCAAACCAAAACTTCAAGTCCTCTGCATTAGTAGATCTTGGAGAGTAGGGATCCCAGTCTGGATGGTGCTCATTGAAATCTCCTACAACTATGCAATTTTGAGGTATTGTAAGATAATTTTTGGTCCTTTCAATAGTCTTCAAATTGTCGCCTCTTTGATTTTTCTGGTTGTAGATATTGACTAATGTTAATATCTGTCCATGGTGTTTCAAATTTACCCCTATTATATCTGAATCTTTTGGACAATCTTCCCATTGAGAAACCATGGACTCTCTGCCTCTTGATATATAGTACATGGCCCTAGGTCTGGGGTAATCTCCTTGAATTGTTGGAAAAAGTTGAATAAAAGAGTTGTGGCTTATAGATTGAATATCTCTATATGTTGTGTTCCCTCTAACTTGTGGAAGCCAAGGTTCTTGGACTGCTAATATTTCAATATTTAGCTCTACTGCTAATTGTAGAGCATTTTCTGTGGCCTGTATACTTCTGTTCAAGTTGCATTGGAGGATTTTAAGTTCCCCAATCATAAAACCTCTATGTCTTCACCTCTAGTTTGTGCTTCATTTGTACTTGCTGTCCTTGCTAGGATAGCAACTCTAACTTAACAGCTGTCCTTGTCAGCTGTATGTGCCTCTCCACAATTAGCACACTTTGGAATCAGGTGGACACATTTTTTCCCAATACTATTGCACTGTGTACAGACATGCTGCTTAGTATTGTGGAGTCCTGCACAGTACTGGCATTTGGCCTCCCATCTGCATTTAATACTTAGATGTCCAAGTCCCTGGCATCTATTGCATTGTGTAGAGGAAGGAATATTCATATATTTTTCTGCTTTAAGTGATCTCCCTGCAACAATCAGTTTCTTTGCGATTGCTAGTCTGGCTTGATCTTCAGTTTCAAAGGCCACAACTATTGAACCTGCTACTTGGTTCTTTCTTTTTTCCTCTGGGGTAATCCAGTAAGGTTGACCAATGACTTTCAGCCCATGATTAAAGGTTGCAATTTCCTCAGGAATAGTGCTTAAGTCTTCAATAGTTTGGAATTCTGTAGTAGGGATTCCATGGATAATGACTTTATGCCATGCTTCATCCTTCATAGCTATTTCATGTGGAGCCAAATTTCTCCAAATATCCACTTTTTCTAATAGGTAGTCAGCTGAGTATGGTCCAGTTGTAGTTAAAGCAATGTTCTCCTTTCTTGTTTGTGATACAATAGCCACAACTGGTCCATTTACACCCCTGGCCTTAAATGCTTGGTTAATCTTATCTCTGGTTTGAAGGGGAGAGAATGGTTGCCTAGTATTTGGGTCTTGAATAAGGATAAGTCTGTTATTTGTCTTTGATTTAGCAGTGGTGGATCTTTTCTTTTCCTGAACCACTGTCCACTCAGTACTCTTGGCTTGGCCTTGTTGTGGACCAGCTACAGAGGCCCATGTTTTCTTCTCTGGAATAGCCTGGGTATTTCCTTGACCTTTATTAACTTTTTGTGATTGGGATATATCAGGCCTCACAGTTTGCTGAGGAATGATTTTTCCATTTCCATTCCCTTTGGATTGTCTGACTGCTGTTTGCAGGACCTGGGTTGTCTGCTCAAGTCGTTGCAGTTGTGCAGTCAGTACTGAAGCGTCCCTTGGTAAGTTTCCATCTCTTTCTATAAACTCTCTAAATATATTTAGCAAGTCTAGGATCTTAGTTTGCTTAGCTCTGGATTCAGCTAGATGAGCTGCCTTGATTAATAAATCTCTGGCAGTTGCAATGCATTCCTCTGATTTATTTATTTCATCCAATATTATGGCTGGACCCTTTCCCTTATTTCTCTTTACAGGTTGATCATTTGTATAGAATGATCTCTTGGGTCTATTTCCAGGTACAAAATCAAAATTTTCTAATAGGATTGGTCCACTAGTCCCTGAAAGCTCTGGTTGTAGTTTTATTTTTATTTCTTCTGGGCTCAGATAGTGTGTTCTGTCCCTTTCTTTGTTTAGGAGATCAGATATGCCTTTATTAGCCATGTCCTGGTCAAAGCCCTCAGATTGCTCTCCATATTTCCCAGACAGTGGAAAAGCATAACTCTCCTCATGGAAATCTGCATCTTCCAGATCATCTAAATGTTGAACTTTATCGAGTGCCATATAATCTGGATCATTAGCTAATGGATCTGGAGAATCAGATCTAGCCATATTATTTTTATTTTTTTTTTTTATTTTTTTTTTATTTTTTCTTCCCTGTTGATAGACTATAAATAAAAATTCAAGTTTTTTTTTTTTTTTTTTTTTTTTTTTTTTTTTTTTTAAAAAATTAGCTGACTGGTTGGTTGTAATGCAAAATTTGAAATTATGATTCTGTGGGAAAAAATTTTTCTCGCTTAATGGCGACCCAAAGAGACCAAATGCGCAGAAGTTCGGCACACACAAATAATTCAATCTTTGATCCCTAATTACTCTTTCAAAATTTGTCGTATTATGCTGAAAATCTTTCTGATGAAAGAGGTTAATTTTCTCACCCAATAGTGTTAAAATCAGCTTAAACAGGTAAGGTTTGGGGTTGTTGTTGTTGGAAGAGGTTGGCTCCCCTTATGAAAAATTGAGAATAACCCTTGTCGAATTTTTAAAATCCAATAACTTTGGAACCTGATATGTTCTTGAGATAAAAATTATATACTCAGAATGCGCTCGTCAATTTGTATATAATAATACCAAAATCAAGTTGTTATCACGATTTTTGAATTTTCGAAAAGGTTGATTTTTTATTCCAAAAAATCTCCCGTCGGTGGGATAGTTTGGGTCTCCCACATTTGTATTTTTCTCATTCACTTCACTTTCTCTTCTTATTAACCCTGTCACCCAATATGTATATAGTCTGGTGTTCCCACCACTTTCCTTCATCATCTTCACAACCATAATCACTTATTATCAAGATTACCAAATCGTCTTTATACTCTGACACCATTGTTCACTATCATCTACTTTATAAAATATAATTCTACTACTTTACGGTGAATATAATTTTATAACCTTTAATAATAGCATCCAGAGCATGTTTGATCATAGTCCAGTCAATAGAGTCCTTTCCAGGGGAAGTCTTTTTGTCTGGTACTGCTTTGTAGAGCTCTGTCAGGCTAAGGAAAGGCCAGGTATATTGATTTGAATCTTTTATATCTGGAGAAGCATGCAAAGAAAGTGAATTTAGCTTTAAATTAGGAGATATAGATGATAAATAACTTGTCTCTTCAAATGGATCAGAAGGCACTCCAGCATCAACTAATGCTGTATTTCCTGCTCCAGTGTTTACATCTGTTCGCATTGGGTTTTTTTGAGGAAACAGAGATTCGACTAATGCATTACACTTATCTGCAAAACTTGAAGCAATTACTTGCCACCCATCAGGGCTTTTGTAAACTAGAGTTGGAATAAGGGAAGGCTGATGAAATTTTGGATTTGAGTAATTAAAGGCAGTAAATAGACTTCTATCTTTGGCCTCAGCAAGAAAAGATTCCCAATGCTCTTTTTTGGTAAAGGAGATACTTCTGAAATGGTGATTTCTTGATACCCTTGCATTTTCAATGTCTTCAGGTGACCAAGACTTCTTGGCTTTTCTTTTCAGGGCATGATATTCTTTCCTAAGAGAAGTTAGTTCATCTGTCCACCAAGCCTTAGAATACTTAGATGGTTTTGATCTAGGGATTGCATTTTGTGTTGCCTCTAAAATGATATTCTGAAGTAACTTAGCCACTAGGTCATGATTTTTTGTCAGAATGGCATTTTGGAGAAGTAGGCTGAATCTCACTTCACTAGATTTAAGATTTTGCCTATAAGCTTTCCAATCAGCCTTTTTGAGGTTAAATTTTGCTGGTAAACATGAAACTTGATTTTGTGAAATTTGGAACCTAGCTTCAAAGAAGATAACTTCATGGTCTGACCCAGTGCTCTCTCCATAATGCCAATTATACCAGGATACATTTTTAAAATTAGAAGCAAAAGCCAAGTCAATGATTGAAATATTTTTAGAGTTAGATCTATGAAAGGTGCCTCCAAACTCTTCTATAACCTCTGACTCAACCAGCAGACTTGCTTTATGGTACTGAAGAAAGTTATAGAGTTTGGTAGCTTGAGATACTGGATTGGTAATCAGGGGATTCCACCAAGGATGGTGAAGATTCATATCACCTAAGAAAAGGAATGGTTTGTCTAGAGAAAGGTCAAGTTCAAGAAATCTTTGGAAGGTAGTCTGACTAACTCCTTCTATATTAGATTTCTCATTATATATGTGAATAATGTAAAAACTTTCTACTGTTGATGTACATTCAAACAATTGCATGTCAGGATCAGAGATTAGATCAGTCCTAGCTGAAATATCATAGGAAGAAGTCTTGTTAATATATGTAACTACCCTTGGCTTCACACTTGTGTTACTGTTGGGTAAAATCATGTGGTAATTTGGATGGGATAGGGAGGTAAAGGATTGTATTGAAGAGTTGAAGTAAACATATGGCTCTTGTACACAAACTATTGTAGCTTTCCCTTGCATTGAAACTTCAAAGAGGGATTGAGTAATGTCTTTGCCGAGACTCTTGTCGGCTTACAGAAAGAAGATGAGGGCTGTTTATCTTCAGGAATAAATGATCTTGTCTATGTTTCCTTTGAGGAGTCAGGAATTGGTACTTGACAGTTGGTATACTGAATGGTGGTCTCGAATTGACAGCAACCTTTTTCCAAACATGGTTCCCCAAAAGTAATAGTATGTTCATTCCAATTTACATATGGCTCATGTTTCCCCAACCAGGGAAGACCAAGAATAAGTTTGTACTTAACTTTTTCAGTAACAAATGCAGAGAGTTTCTCGACATGGCCCCTAAGAGTAAAATGAAAAGATACCTTGTGGGTAATTTGAGAGCCTTGATTTCCCTCAAATCCTACGAGAGCAATGAGAGAAGAGAGAGGCGTCTGAATGAGGCATAGCCAATCACAAAAAGATTTTGAGACAAAAGCATAACCAGATTCGCCAGTGTCAACGAGGGCAGTTAGGTTCTCATTATCTATCTGTCCATGTACATACATATGACAGGAAGCTAACAAGCCTAAAACTCCTGCGTGACCAACTGATATTGACTCCAATATGAGACTTACTGTTGGAGTTCCCCTTTTAAATTTTCTGGTGCAGTTGGAGGTTCAATAGTGGCTGTGGCAATGTTACGTGATCCGAGTGGATAGCTAGGAGCCATGTGTCCTAACCTGTTGCACCAAAGGCATCGACCAAGGGCTCGACGGGCGTCTTTGGCTTGAATAGTCAGGTGGCCGTCTGGTCCTTTTTGTCTAGAGAGGACATCCAAATCCATTGTTGATCCTCCCTGTGATACCGTAAGTTCGGGTGTGTGAGGAATTCTTGTTGGTGGCGTAGGAAAATTGAAAGTTCTTTGGAATGTTGGAGGCGGTGTGGGTGAAGGAACTGTGGTTCGAGGCTCCCTTGAAGCGCTTGGGAAAGTTGCCTTCAACTCGTGAACGCGATCATCTTTAACCCGCAGGTACACGACAAATTTATCATAATCTGTAGGTACATCAGAAGCAGACAAGAGGATTTCTGAGAGTTTGTATGATAGTCAAAGTTCCAGCATTTTCTTCCAGGTTGATTTATCAACATCAGCATACGTTGAATCGGCCATATTTTCATGGAAAAGAGTTATGAAATCATGAAACCTCATATTGCCTTGGGTCATCTTTTCTACCGCGCGTGTAGCTCTCCCTTGTAGGCCAGGGTCGCCACATTCCTGCCGCAAAGCATCTAGGAATTCGGATAATGTTGTAATTTTGGGAGCAACTGAAGGGTCTTCCAGGTGGCGGAAGTGGGATCTCATTTTCTGCAAAGCTCCGGGCCCGAGACACTTGTACGCGGAACGCACTTTAGACATTTCGGTTGGGAATGAGTAGTCATCATCCTGTAATTGATTCGCCATTTGAGAGCAAAAGGGGCGTAAGTTACCGTGGGTGCCATCATACAATGACATTGGTGGTGCTGAAATTCTGGCAAAGGATGTATTTTTTGGAGCTGAGGTTGATGCAGAGGAGCTAGGCATCTCCTGTGAAGCAAATAGTTGTGCAATACGGGAATCGTCATGGTTTATTGCATATTCCATGGCTCCAGGAGCCTGCAGGAGGTACGGAACACTCCAAAGGTGGGACGGAAGAAATCTCAGAGTTGGCATGTCTTTGGGGAACTCATCCATGGGCTCTGAAGACGGTGACTCGAAAGTATTTCCCATCTCCATGGGAACTGATTAGACGCTTTATAATGTCACGTTGGTGGGTGGATATTGTGACTTTTAGATACCCGTGCTGTTGGGAATGTTATGGGAGATAGAGGAGTAGAGAATAAAGAAAGTGACAAGGCAAAGTGAGAAGAAATGAATGTGGACTGAGGTAAGTGGTATCTAAGGTGGTAGACTTCTAAGGTAGTTGATTTCAAAGGTGGTTGATTTCTAAGGTAGTGATAGGATGACAGAAAAGACAAAGCGTGAAGAGAGAAGGGAAGGCTACAACTCCTTATGTACAGTAGAATCCAAATTGCTAGAACCATCATCCTGAAGATTTGCCATAAATTATTCAACCCAAGCAAGTTAAAAATAACGAAACAAAAATAGAATATCTAAATAAAGCTTGTTGCGAAGATTATTATTAATGTGTCGGTCCTAAAATAGATCGGCATAACAGTTCTTCAGGGTCCAGCAAGGAGATATTCAATTTGAAAGTACCGGGGCCTGACAAGTTCTGACAGACGGACAAACAGAGAGGGCTAATAAAACTCTTGAAGTATATTTGCGCTATTATGTTAATTATGACTAGGATGATTGGGTTAAATACCTACCACTGGCAGAATTTTGTTGTAACAATCACGCAAATACATTGACAGAAGTATCGCCTTTTTAGCTAGTTTCGGACATCATCCCCAGATGAACTTTATTCCAGAGTCTGAAAATGCCGAGCCTCATGACACCCCATAATTTGTCAAACGCATGGAGAGCCTAGTTAAACATTGCACGGAACAAATTACACTCGCACAAGCCTATCAATCAACATACGCAAACAAAAGAAGCCTCCCAGCACCCAGATATAAGGTTGGAGATATGGTTTACTTATCCTTAAAAAATTTGGTTCTAGCAAGACTGTCTAAGAAATATGATAACGTTCACGCAGGCCCATGGCAGATCACGGCAATGAAGACACCTCATGTTGCAAAGCTCGATTTACCTTTTCAGCTCAGAATCAACAATAATTTTCATGTTAGCCTATTTTGTCCTGCTTATATTGGATACCCATCCCAACATTTTGTTGAATTTAATCATATAAGTGACAAACTGTGAAATCACTTAATACATTGTAATAATTAATTTGTTGAAATTAATTATGCAAGTAATATTTATGCAAACTTATGCACAAATATTATGGAAGAAGTTTATGCAAAGTATAAGACTTATGAATACTATCTAGGATCAGATCATGCAAAGCTGTGTATAGGGTTTAATAATCTAGCAAGGATCTGAGATTGACATCAATAGTCTGTTGGAAAATTGATATTAGGATTGACATAAATGTTGTGTTGGAAAATTGATATTAGGATCAACATCAATATTGTGTTGGAAAGTTAATATTAGGATCGGCATCAATATTGTGTTGGAAAGTTAATATTAGGATCGGCATCAATAGTTTGCTTTGACACTAACAAACTAGTTTGTGCCTAAGCGCCACTAGTGTAAATTATGGGGCTTGCTAGGCGCTAAGAAAGATCGTCGTTGGGATAGTTTTGGTTTCCCACTTTTGTATTTTCCTTATTCACTTCACTTTCTCTTCTCACAAACCTTGTCACACAAAATGTATACAATCTGGTGTTCCCACCACTTTCCTTCATCATCCTCAACTATCACTACTACTTTATTTATCTTCCATTATAATTATACTTGTTCAAACAATTATCTCCTCACATATAAAATATAATTCCTATCATTATTAGTGAATATAATTTTATCATTTTAACACATTTGGAGTCTCCAGAACCACTTGAAATAGCTCCATCTGGTCACAAAGTTCACAAAGTGGAAGCAATACTGGATTCCCGGATTTGTCAAATTAAAGTACAATACCTAGTGGGAATGACAGGCACAAACAATACCACATGGGAACCCTGTGAGCTTCTGGATAATTGTTGAGAATTTCTAAAAGATTTCCATAATGCATACCCAGAAGCACCTCGCTCAGAGGACCTCGCGTCCTGAAAAAAAGGGGGGTAATGTAAGGTTTTGCCCTAAGATTTATTAAAGGTTATAAAATTATATTCACCGTAAAGTAGTAGAATTATATTTTATAAAGTAGATGATAGTGAACAATGGTGTCAGAGTATAAAGATAATTTGGTAATCTTGATAATAAGTGATTATGGTTGTGAAGATGATGAAGGAAAGTGGTGGGAACACCAGACTATATACATATTGGGTGACAGGGTTAATAAGAAGAGAAAGTGAAGTGAATGAGAAAAATACAAATGTGGGAGACCCAAACTATCCCACCGACGATCACTCTTAGCGTCCAGATAGCCACATCTTTTCCACTAGTTGCGCTAATGCACAAGCAAGTTAGTTAGCGTCAAAGCGCGATCCAACACCTCATTATTTATAAACCCTTGTCTTATCTAGACCAATGCCAAAGTCTATATCCTAGAACATACTCATGCATTATCTAACCCCTGGTACATTTCAACCAAACCATATTTTGACCCCTTGTATATTTTATTTGTCAAAATAAGCTTTGTCACTTGCATGATATTGATTTCAATCATAAGTCCTTGCTAGATTATTATATCCTGTACACAGCTATGCATGATCTGATCCTTGATAAAATTCATAAGTCTTATACTTTGCTTAAACTTATTCCATAATATTTGTGCATAATTTTGCACAAATATTTCTTGCATAATTAATTTCAATAGATTAATTATTGCAATGTCTTAAGTCATTTCACAGTTTGTCACTTAAATGATTACATTTAACATTTATAACCCTACACATGTAGGGATATGGCTAGCATGGCCAATTTGAACTCCGAATCAGTGTAGGGATATCCCTATTTCGATTCATTCTTATGCAGACGAGCCATCATGGATATCCCTGACAATGATATTTTTCAAAAAATTGATTACCCAAGGGATATCCCAGTCTGTTAGATGATTTATGCAAAACAATGTTAGGGATATCCTTGAATATTTAACTTTATATGCTAAAATGCTAATTATATCACCCCTGACGTAAGTACAACCTATTCTCGGTTGTTTGCATGGATAAACCTAATAAATTATTTTTTAAGGTATTATGCCCGAGGGTATCCTTGATGGGATTATGAATTATGCATCCTGTTATATTGATGGATCCCTGACAACCAATTGCCCCATGTATGCACGCCAGCATGGCAATCCCAGGGTCGGATGGTGCAGTGGTACACTATCCGGGCCGTTCTTCCAAGTAGAGTCTGGGTAGCTTGGACACATGCCCCACTTGAGACAGGAGAAAGCTGGTTCGAATCCAGCAAGACCCTCACACCACTTCTCTCGCGGTGATACTGTATTCGTAGAATGACGAAAGCATGCTCAGATAGCCACAGGTTTTTCTCGCTTTTCCCTGTGGTGGGTATTCACGGAAGAGGGTACATGTCGTAAGGCGTTATTCTTGTAGTGGTATCTGCAAATGAAATCTGAGTATGAGTGTTCCAAACGTCAAACAGAGTTATTCTGCGTCACATACATATCTTCCGTAATCATTCGCGTCATAGTCTCAGGCTGCATACGCAAAAATGATTTAAAAAAAAAAAAAAAAAAAAAATGGCAATCCCAGATATATTATTGAGCTTTTATAACAAATATGACAGCATTTCGTACCTGAATCGAATTTTACTTTATGCATTTTCACAAGTATGGGTATGCAATTAGGAACTTTTAAATAGTATAGAATTATTTAACTCATTCAATTATCATCTGCATAGACAATCGACCACTGAAACAGTCATCCCTCTAATTACTTGAATGATCGGTCGTAGTGAATTAATTAATTATCAGAGGCATGACTATACCCTTCTACACCCGAAAAAGTAATTCGCATAACTGCCGCAACTCAGAATGTAATCCCCCATCGTATATTTGAAATTCACAGTTGTTTCAACATGGTTATGGGAATTGTTTGTCGCGACGTGCTGTCGTTATCACGAGTGTCAAGTGTAGGAAACAACTCTAGGGATAATTTTATGTGAATTTGTCAATGCGGAAGTCGACCAGCAGACTATAAGGTGAAGGGGATGTAATAAGCGCAACAAGGACACGAACACCAACCTTTTCGAAAATTCAAAAATCATGATAACAACTTGATTTTGGTATTATTATATACAGATTGACGAGCGCATTCTGAGTATATAATTTTTATCTCAAGAACATATCAGGTTCCAAAGTTATTGGATTTTAAAAATTTGACAAGGGTTATTCTCAATTTTTCATAAGGGGAGCCAACCTCTTCCAACAACAACAACCCCAAACCTTACCTGTTTAAGCTGATTTTAACACTATTGGGTGAGAAAATTGACCTCTTTCATGAGAAATATTTTCAGCATAATACGACAAATTTTGAAAGAGTAATTAGGGATCAAAGATTGAATTATTTGTGTGTGCCGAACTTCTGCGCATTTGGTCTCTTTGGGTCGCCATTAAGCGAGAAAAATTTTTTCCCACAGAATCATAATTTCAAATTTTGCATTACAACCAACCAGTCAGCTAATTTTTAAAAAAAAAAAAAAAAAAAAAAAAAAAACTTGGATTTTTATTTATAGTCTATCAAGAGGGAAGGAAAAATAAAGAAAAAAAAATAAAAAAAATAAAAATAATATGGCTAGATCTGATTCTCCAGATCCATTAGCTAATGATCCAGATTATATGGCACTCGATAAAGTTCAACATTTAGATGACTAGGTCCTGGCCCTGCGGCCCTGCGCTTCGCTCTGGGGCAGGGTTCCTCGCGTTGCTTCGGAAGGGGTGGCTTTTGTATTGAGTTGGATGTAGTTAGTTGGAGTTAGTCTGGGGAGCATTACAGGTCTTTGTCACATGAAGCGGAGGCAGGTAGTTTGATTTTAGATATTACGAAAACCTTGCTTCAAGTTTAAGGGGACATGATGAGTGTAATGAGTTACGGTTATTTGTATGGTTCACATAAAGAGGAAGGAGAATGGTCAATATGTTAAGCTGCGTTAGTCGGCTTTGTCAACATGCAGTGAAAGGGAAGATTTTGCCTTTTATACAGCCAGATTAGAAGTGTGGAGTATGTGCCTTCAATCTGGTACTTGCGAAGGCGTGTAAATATTTTGAGTCACACCTGAGCAAGAGTTAGTTTATATTCAAGATGGAGAATGGCAAAGGTTAACCTCGTGAACCCATTCGAGAACGTGTAGATGAGAAGTGAGTTAGTTGATCTATAACTTATAGATGTCGATCGAAGAGCATGGCTTCAGTACATGTTTCACTTTCTTTGTGAGAGCAGTTAGTTATTCTCAATTAAAGGCATGAAGCAATTCATCATGTTATTGATGAATTCTAATCAGTTTACGTGAAGCAGAACGAAGACAATCATTCCAGATTACGGTTTAATTGATTCACATTAATTGGAAATAATGATTTTGCCTTTGTCAGAGCCAGATGAGAAGCGTAGAGTTGCTAACTTCTATCTATACCTTGAAAGAGGCGTATAATTGTTTGGGCCAACCTCATGTGGAAGTTGGAATGTTTTGCATTATAATAGCAGATAATTATGTTCTTCGAGATGTCAGATGATTTATTGGACAGGGAATGGTTAGTCTTTCTCCTGAACATGATATGTCAACTGGATTGCGCAACAGGTCATGTTGCATTATGTTGAAGGCCTATGTCCTTTCCAAACAGGTAATATAAGCGGGCATTGGATGGATATATCAAGATCTCCTGTGTAAAATGTAGACCATTAGTGTCTGTCGAGATGAAACAGAGCGGTAGTTAGTATGATTAAATGATTTAAGGTGGTAATAATTTAAATCCTCGATGTTGATGGAGATGGCAGGAAGGGTCGAGTAAACAAATGCATGTTTAGTATAAGGTCTTGTACTGGTAGAGTGGGATTCCAGACATGTTCAGATCGTGAAGAATATGTGAGGTTCACGACGATATAGGAATAGTGGCTGAGCTTTTGCATCGTATGCTCCAGTAGGAGTGTAGTGACACAGCCTTCTTTAAGACATTTGTGGCACACGTTAAGTTAATGGTAGAAGATCGTGGATGAAGATTGTTTCTTTTTGAAGATAACCCTGATGATAATATTCTGTTTTCGAAGAACATTTTTCGTTCGTATTTAATTTTGTTTGCGTCCAATAACGTCTCTTGTATTGTATATCTGAGGTATTGCTTCCAGTTGCGTACACAGCTACCGCATGTAGGATGATAGAATACGCGTTGTGTTTTATGTTTCTAGATAGATTTTAACTTGTCTTTAATTGCAACGTTTTTCTGTAGCGTCTGTGGGCTGTCTTTGTAGCCTTGACTTTCTTCTCTTTACATGTCAATGATAGGTCTTAATTTGTCTCATACACGTAGCCAGCGGAGCATATGTTTTATGCGTAGACAGAAGACTGTCGTCTTGAGGTCGTCGATACAGGTTAGATCAGTATAAAGGGTGTGTGGTGTACTATCAATGAACTTGTTAGATAAGTATTTTAATCGGAGTACAAACTTACCTGTCGTTGGTTGAAAATTTATGGTGAAACTGTTTGAAATGAAATTGGTTGTGAAAAATTTGGGATGGTTAAGGGACAATAGATGGTTGATGGGAAATATTTATAGTTTGTGCGAGTGGGGACTTGCTAGCGTCGAAAAAAAAGCGATTCGCAATCATTACATAAGAATTATCAAAAAGTTCAAAAAAAAAACATGAAGAAAGTCGCGTGACCGTTTGCTGAATAACGTATTTTTTTTTTAAAAAATAAAAAATATTACAGTTTCAGCAGTAATATGTGTGGAATATGTCTCACTAAGTGACATCAATTCAATACATCGCATTTTAATGACTATGAGCCACAAACTGATCCTTATGATTGCACTGGAAGAATAGCGCAACTTTGTGTTAAATGTAATCATTTAAGTGACAAACTGTGAAATGACTTAAGACATTGCAATAATTAATCTATTGAAATTAATTATGCAAGAAATATTTGTGCAAAATTATGCACAACTATTATGGAATAAATTTAAGCAAAGTATAAGACTTATGAATTCTATCTAGGATCAGATCATGCATAGATGTGTACAGGGTATAATAATCTAGCAAGGACTTATGATTGAAATCAATATCATGCAAGTGACAAAGCTTATTTTGACAAATAAAATATACAAGGGGTCAAAATATGGTTTGGTTGAAATGTACCAGGGGTTAGATAATGCATGAGTATGTTCTAGGATATAGACTTTGGCATGGGTCTAGATAAGACAAGGGTTTCTGAATGTTGAGGTGTTGGATCGCGCTTTGACGCTAACTAACTAGCTTGTGCATTAGCGCAACTAGTGGAAAAGATGTGGCTATCTGGACGCTAAGAGTGATCGTCGGTGGGATAGTTTGGGTCTCCCACATTTGTATTTTTCTCATTCACTTCACTTTCTCTTCTTATTAACCCTGTCACCCAATATGTATATAGTCTGGTGTTCCCACCACTTTCCTTCATCATCTTCACAACCATAATCACTTCTCATTAAGATTATCAAGTTATCTTTATACTCTGACAACATTGTTCACTATCATCAACTTTATAAAATATAATTCTACTACTTTACGGTGAATATAATTTTATAACCTTTAATACTTTGACCTTGCCATCTAATTGTGTAGAAAAGATTCGATTTGTTTTTCAAAGATATCCATATATTGGGTCATTGACTCGCGTTGTACTGAGCATTCAAAGTGTGGCCCTCGTAAGTACAATAACCACAAACTACGTGTTTCGAATGGAGGGCATAATTGAGTATGTTTGCAATACGACAACTAATTATCACATCTTATATCTTTGTATCCGATTATCCAATACCTTAAATCATTATCACGGCATGCGTTCATGTTACGTGTCGAAGGTGAGAATTGAAAACCATTCTTAAAACACTCGATCCACAAACTGACATTTTAGTAGGTGTGGCGTAATGACGTCGCAATGGTTATGCCAAAATCTACAGGTGTGAATCTATTGGACGCGTTGATGGATACAAAAAAATGCATCCTTGTAAGTCAATCTGTTGAGATGACGGGTTAATAATGAAGGATCCATGTTCATATCGCCGCTATAGCCCTTTAGCTTATTGTAGCATGGGTGTAAACTACCCTTGATTTCCCAGGTCCTTTTCAGCGATAATACTTGTTATATAAGAATTTATTTTACGTGAATGGCTCCACAGTATAGTATCCCTGTGGATGAATTCTGACCATGCAAGCCCTGATTACTATCTGCAAGGGGCGGAACTCAGCTTCAACTTGATGCATCGCGCTTAATTATGCAGCGTTGTGCAATATCGTTATTGACAAACTGCCGCGTTGGTGGATCCTTAACCATGTATTCCTGTGATAGTATACTGCCAATAAAAGCCCTGCTTACACCTTATCAAACATACAGCAACCACACATAACCACAACTCCCCCATTTATCGTTCAAAATTTCTCTAAATCGAATCACAGATATATAACATAAATCCGACATCGAAACAATTTAAAAATTGAATCTGCGACATCTCGTTGCGGAGATATTGATAAATTTGTTTCTGGTGGTTGGAATATTCCTCACCTTATCAAACATACAACAACCACACATAACCACAACTCCCCCATTTATTGTTCAAAATTTCTCTAATTCGAATCACAGATAAATAATATCAATCCGACATTGAAACAATTTAAAAATTGAATCTGCGACATCCCGTTACGGAGATATTGATAAACTTGTATTAGTGGTTGGAACATTCATCAACCTGCCAATTCACAACAACCTACCTCCACATTCATTATCAAACAAGCATTCCTGTATAACAACTATGGCCACTCCCAAAACCCCATCTGAGGATAACATGGAGATAACAACCTCTGCAGACATTGATTTAGCCAGCCAGCCCAGACTTGATTCCTCAATCTGGGCAAATAAAAGCAACAATATCAATAGTACTCCCACAACTCCCAAATCCAAGAGTAAAACATCTGGACCCACTGTTAAGTCAAAGACATCAAAGAAAGAAGGACCTAGTAAGCCTGGCAAGGTTACAAAGTCTAAGTCAAAGAAAAAGACTTCCCCCCCACCCCCTCCTATGGTTCAGTTCAACAACATTGACTTAAGTAGTGATCCCATATCCTCCCTAGACTTTACTCAAGGACCAAATTTATTCATGGAGCCAAGAATACCTCATAATAAGAAAAGACCACTCTACATTTCAACTGAAGGCTCTCAAACACCAAGAAAAGTCCTAAAGATGATTACTGCAGAAGACACAACCAAACAGTGTGGCTGTCTATGTCTACTTCATAGTAGCCAAAACATAGACCTTAACATGGATAGTACACCTCACCCTGTGACGACAACAGAGAGCAACAAGCCTACAAACAGCTATGTGTCTCCTACCTCCCCTTCTTCACCTTCTTTAAGTCCATGCCTCCACACTCCTACTAATACAATCTGCCCTCCTTCCAAGACAAAACCCTCATCCACAACCCTATCTACCTCAAGCCCTGCTAGCACTATAACTTCTTGCTCATCTTCTACCACTGCTACCTCCACTGTCACTCCTTCTCCCTCTGGTCCTACTAAGAGAAATCTAAATACTAATAGAACAGGTTTTAACAGTGCGGATGAAGCCCTCTTTGCTGCAAGAGATAATATTGTTGAAGCATACAAGCTAACTTCTGATAGAGATCTCAAAACTCAAATTCTAGACTTCCTGAACATCTTCAGGGAATACACTGAGAATAACTTCAAATCACTACCCCTCCATAAGAAAAATTATACAAATACCAATGAACCATATAACTTACCTCCCCCCAAAGACCATACAGCCCATCCAAGTCAATCCAACAATAACTGGAGGTTTAGTCATGGTGCTAGGGACATAGGACAAAGTTTTGCCCAAGTACTAGCTAAAGGACCTAATATGGTCCCACAACTAGGTAAGGCCCCTGCCCAACAATTAGCTAATAAAAACACAGTTCCTCTCTTAAGGACAAATTCTCGAATAATAAAACCATCTGAAGATAAGAAGGTCATCACCTTGGTCATCACAAAAGGGAGTTCAGTGCCAGTGCACCAGCCCAATTTGATAAGAGACAAGATCAATAAGGCAATGGGCAAAGTTGCCATATCAAGAATCCATACCTCCCCTAAGAATAACATTGTCCTCACCTGTTTTAAGTCCACCCCAGAGGAAATGATTTCCAATAAACCCAAGTGGGAAAATGTCTTTCATGACTGGCCTATTAGCAAGATCCAACAAGTTGAGTGCTGGCCCACTGTGGTAGTCCATAGTGTCCCCAGTTACCTTCCAATAACATCTTTTGCAGAAGAAGTTACAACCTTTAATGAGAATATAACTATCCAGGGTGTGCCAAGATGGCTCACTGGTACACCTAAGGCAGCCCATGGCTCCTTGGTACTTACATTAGGATCTGAAGAACAAAAAGATAGAATCCTGAAGTCCGGAATCTTGATTGCAGGCTTACTTCTCAAGACTGTCAATTATGCTCCAAATACTTCCAAAGTTCTTTGCAAGAATTGTATGAAATATGGCCACTTTTCCTTAACATGCAAAAGGAAACCAGTGTGTGCTTTCTGCAAAGGCAATCATCTCACCTCTAGTCATATCTGTTTAACTTGCAAAGCATCCACTAATTGTGAACACCACCCCTCTCTATGTTTCAATTGCAACTCTTCCTCACACAATACCTTGGATAAACAAAATTGTGAATTTTATAAGGCACTTATATGATAGAACAACTAATTATTTGCCAACACAATACTGCCAAGGGCAAAGACATTACTCAATCCCTCTTTGAAGTTTCAATGCAAGGGAAAGCTACAATAGTTTGTGTACAAGAGCCATATGTTTACTTCAACTCTTCAATACAATCCTTTACCTCCCTATCCCATCCAAATTACCACATGATTTTACCCAACAGTAACACAAGTGTGAAGCCAAGGGTAGTTACATATATTAACAAGACTTCTTCCTATGATATTTCAGCTAGGACTGATCTAATCTCTGATCCTGACATGCAATTGTTTGAATGTACATCAACAGTAGAAAGTTTTTACATTATTCACATATATAATGAGAAATCTAATATAGAAGGAGTTAGTCAGACTACCTTCCAAAGATTTCTTGAACTTGACCTTTCTCTAGACAAACCATTCCTTTTCTTAGGTGATATGAATCTTCACCATCCTTGGTGGAATCCCCTGATTACCAATCCAGTATCTCAAGCTACCAAACTCTATAACTTTCTTCAGTACCATAAAGCAAGTCTGCTGGTTGAGTCAGAGGTTATAGAAGAGTTTGGAGGCACCTTTCATAGATCTAACTCTAAAAATATTTCAATCATTGACTTGGCTTTTGCTTCTAATTTTAAAAATGTATCCTGGTATAATTGGCATTATGGAGAGAGCACTGGGTCAGACCATGAAGTTATCTTCTTTGAAGCTAGGTTCCAAATTTCACAAAATCAAGTTTCATGTTTACCAGCAAAATTTAACCTCAAAAAGGCTGATTGGAAAGCTTATAGGCAAAATCTTAAATCTAGTGAAGTGAGATTCAGCCTACTTCTCCAAAATGCCATTCTGACAAAAAATCATGACCTAGTGGCTAAGTTACTTCAGAATATCATTTTAGAGGCAACACAAAATGCAATCCCTAGATCAAAACCATCTAAGTATTCTAAGGCTTGGTGGACAGATGAACTAACTTCTCTTAGGAAAGAATATCATGCCCTGAAAAGAAAAGCCAAGAAGTCTTGGTCACCTGAAGACATTGAAAATGCAAGGGTATCAAGAAATCACTATTTCAGAAGTATCTCCTTTACCAAAAAAGAGCATTGGGAATCTTTTCTTGCTGAGGCCAAAGATAGAAGTCTATTTACTGCCTTTAATTACTCAAATCCAAAATTTCATCAGCCTTCCCTTATTCCAACTCTAGTTTACAAAAGCCCTGATGGGGGGCAAGTAATTGCTTCAAGTTTTGCAGATAAGTGTAATGCATTAGTCGAATCTCTGTTTCCTCAAAAAAACCCAATGCGAACAGATGTAAACACTGGAGCAGGAAATACAGCATTAGTTGATGCTGGAGTGCCTTCTGATCCATTTGAAGAGACAAGTTATTTATCATCTATATCTCCTAATTTAAAGCTAAATTCACTTTCTTTGCATGCTTCTCCAGATATAAAAGATTCAAATCAATATACCTGGCCTTTCCTTAGCCTGACAGAGCTCTACAAAGCAGTACCAGACAAAAAGACTTCCCCTGGAAAGGACTCTATTGACTGGACTATGATCAAACATGCTCTGGATGCTATCCCCCAATTCTTCTTAACAGCATATACATTTCTATTCCAATGTGGCAAACATCCATCAGTATGGAAAGAGTCAATTGGCATTATCATACCTAAGAAAAACAAGCCTGATTACTCAGTTCCTAAAGCATATAGACCGATATCACTAATTCCTTGCCTCTCAAAACTTTTAGAAAGAATATTTTCACAAAGAATTTCATTTTTAGCAAATATTCATCCCCATATCCTCCATCCTAGTCAGATGGGAGGTAGAAAACAAAGGTCTGCTATTGATGCAGTCCTGCTACTCCAAAACTTTACAGAAAACAGTTTTTCTAAGAATAAGGTTGTTTCCTCTGTTTTTCTGGATATAATGGGGGCATTTGATCAATTGCAGCCAAGTAAGCTCATAGACATCCTCCAGAGAAAAAAACTCCCAACATGCTTTATTTCCTGGGTTGATTCTTTTCTTTCTCATAGAAAAATTTCTCTTCTGTTCAATGGGCAACTTAGTCATGTTTACTCTGTAACTGGTGCTCCACAAGGAAGCCCTATCTCACCTCTCTTATTTCTCATTTCAATTAGTGAACTCTTCTCTAATACTCCAATGAGCAATGCCCTTGAAGTTTCCTATGTTGATGATATTTGTATCTCTTACAGTTCTTATTCAGTTTCAAAGAATATTAGAGAGCTTCATAAATATCTTCGTTCCTTTTTTGCAAGAGCTGATTCCCTATCCATTGTTTTTGAAAAATCCAAATCAGAGCTTATCCATTTTTCTAAAGGTAAGAAAACACTTAGCAATGCTCTCCAAACTGAAGATTTTTCCTTAGAACCTAAGTCTACAGTCAAGTGGCTTGGAATATGGTTACAAAACAATCTCAAATTTAAAACCCATGTGGAAAAAAGAGTGCATCTTGCCCAAGGGGCTATGCAAAGACTTTTTCAACTTTCTTCCAAATCCAAAGGCTTAGGATTCAATGCATTCAGACAGCTCTACCTTAGTTGTGTCATCCCTGTGTTAGACTATGGCTCAGTACTATGGTATAGCAAGTATGGCACAGAGAAGCTTTCTAATATGTGTGATAAAATCCAGAAGCAAGCCATTCCAAGAATAACAGGAGCCTTCAGATCTAGTCCAAGCAAGGCCTTGGAAGTTGAGGCAGCCCTGCTCCCAACTAGAGTCAGGCACTATAAGTTAGCTTCATTTTATGCAATGAGAATTCTTAAATTTCAAACCAATCATCCACTATATCTTACTCTTTCATCTAATCTTACTGATGAGCTTGCACTACCCACTGAAAAGACTGAAATAGGCATGCTTGCATTCTTAGAAGATAAGCCTAGTGGTCAACTTCAAAGAATAGCTAGTATACTCAAACCAAGTTCCAAGTTGCTAAACCTAGAGCCCCTCAATGCCAAGTGGATGCCTCCTTGGAGGACAGAGAACATTTCTGTATCTGTTAGCAGCTCTGACAAAACAAAAGCAAAAGAAGAACACCTTTTACTATTCAGTTCCATTCCTTCTTCATTTTATATCATCTATACAGATGGCTCCTTAGTCAAGGACAAGGGCTGTGGTATAGGTATAGTCATGTACCTTCCATACACAAGGGAGCTCAAGTGTCTCTCATTTTTCCTAGGGAAGAACATTGGCATTGCTGATGCAGAGACTTATGCAATATATAAAGCACTTAAACATCTCATTTCTTTAAAACAAAATGCTAAATGTTATATTTTTTCTGACAGTCAAGCAGCTTTGCAGAAAATAACCACAGCTACCAACTTTCATTCATTCAAAATAAGATCTCTGTGCAGCAAATTGGAAGTCCAGCTACATTGGTGTCCCGGACATCAAGGAATCCAAGGCAATGAACTTGCTGACAACCTAGCAAGGAAAGGTTTAGATCAACAAGCACTGAGCAAGGATCAATTTTCATCCCACTCCTTTTTAAAAGAAGAAATTAGAAAGAGAATCAAATTAGCCTGGAACTCTGACTGGACTAAGCAAGTGCTTAGGGAGGAAGAGGGCAGAAAGGCTGTGGGCTTAGGGAGATTTTACAGGATTTCTGCAAGGAAAACCATTCCTATTCTTAATTTCAAATCAATTAAACTTCAAAAATACTCCAGGGGAACTCAGTCCTCATATTTCCAGGCAAGAACAGGGATTGGCAACACCCTGGCCTATCTTAAGTTGATTGGAAAAGTGAGCAGTGACATTTGCAACTTCTGTCACAGGAAGAAGCAAACAATGCAACATCTGCTATTACACTGCCCCCACTTCTTAGCAGATAGGAAAATGGTTTATGAAGGACTGGAACCTTTTAATTTACAAATACTCTTTAATACTAATGTTGGCAGGGAAAAACTACTTAGATTCCTCGAGGTATCTAAGTGCTTATCTCTGGAAAAACAGCAAATACAAATTTAACCATTACTTATTACTCAAAAAATAAATAATCACCAAAAAAATATTAAACTAAATTAAATGAAATGCAAATAAATGAAGATAATTTCATTGGAACAGAATGAAGGAATTACATATTACTGAAGTGGAATCTGAATGTTATGTTAATTCATTTGTGGAGTTGGTTTGGGAGTTTGGCAGGGTCATTAATAAAGTTATGAGCTATGCGGACCTTTGCATAGGGGAATTAAGTCAAATCATTTTGTATAATTTTGTGTATAATTTTTTTTAGATCAATTGTCATAGCTTTAAGGCTCAATACAAAATGATTTAAAAAAAAAAAAAAAAAAAAAAAAAAAAAGCCCTGCTTACTATTCGCAAGGGGCGGAACATCGCTCAAATATCCGTGTGGTGCATATTTCATCCTTGTCGTCTTATTCTCTACTAATCGACCTTCCGCATTGAAGAATTCGCATTAATTTATCCCAACAGATGTCTCCTGCACCTGCACTGATGATAACGACAGGTCGTCGCTACAAACCATTCCCGCAACCACGTTAAAACTACTTCGAGTTTCAAATGTACGATGGACGATTGCTTTCTGAGTTGCAGCAGTAATGCGAATTACTTTTTCGGGTGTAGAAGGGTATAGTCATGCCTCTGATAATCAACTAATTCACTACGACCGAACATTCAAGTAATTAGAGGGATGACTGTATCAGTGGTCGATTGTCTATGCAGATGATAATTGAATGAGATAAAATAATTCTATACTATTTAAAAGTTCCTAGTGGCATACCCATGCTTGTAAAAATCCATAAAGTAAAATTCAATTCAGGGTACAAAATAGTGCCATATATGTTATAAAAGCATAATATCTTGTCTGGGATAGCCATGCTGGCGTTTGTACATTAAGCAAATGCTAGTCAGGGATCCATCAACATAGCAGGTTGCATAATTCATTATCCGATCAGGGATACCCTCAGGCATAATACCTTGAAAAAACTTGTAAGGTATATCCATGCTAAAAATCGATAATGGGTTGTAGCTATGTCAGGGTTGATATAATAAGTATTTCTGCATATTAAAAAATGCTTTCAAGGATATCCCTAACACTGTTTTGCATAAATCTTTTAACAGACTGGGATATCCCTCGGGGTAATCATTCTAGAAAAAAAGACATTGTCAGGGATATCCATGATGGCTCCTCTGCATAAGAATCTATCGAAATAGGGATACCCCTACACTGATTCGGAGTTCAAATATGGCCAGGCTAGGCATATCCCTACATGTTTCGGGTCAAAAATATTATTATTACAGGGTCGCTCATGGATAAACCCAGGCAAAAAGTCCGAGCTAACAATCGTTATCCCTAATTATGAATTATTTGAATACAACTATCTTTCAGGGATATCCATACTTAAAAGATCTGATATTCTTAAATTTCAATCATGGATACCCCTGAGACATAATTGACGTAAAAGATTAAAAGTCAGGGGTATCCATGGTTATATACACGTTGATTAAAATAATGTCGGCATAAATCGAAAATGCATTTATGTAAAATATTATAATATGTCTGGGGTACCCTTGTTAACATATTAACCGAATAAAATATGTTGCCATGGAGATCAATTTAACCGAATAAATATGTTGCTATGGATACCAATTTAACCGAAGACGAAAGTTGCCATGGTTACAACAGCACAAATATATGTATTTCATATTATTTGTGTCTGCACAAACTATTTTCATAACTATTATGCTGGAATAATTGTGTATACTATCTTGTATAATTATGTTCAATTCACTATTTGCATAAATAATTTGTGATTTATTATAAATAGCATCATATTTGTGTTTCTTTCTACTAATTCATTGTAAAATTACATAACATTTATAATCTTTGATTACAATTGTGCTGTTACTACAATTACAAATCACAATTTATATTTAGACACAATGCAATTAATTTCAACACCTTTACTTGTTAGTTTCACAATTTTCAGATAATTGGTTTTACGTTGTAAAAAGCTTCGCTTTTACGTCAGTATGGCAAATTTAAAAGTCATTGGGAAAAATCATTACGAATGTCCTTCCAGAGTCCGAGACTTGGTGAAGTTGGAAAGTGTGTCCTCCTGGAGGTAGTTCTGGGTATAGTTGAGGCGCCAATGGTATCCAGTCGAGTCCTATAAGGAATTTGTTCTAATTTCCTACTCATTAATTGTCAGTGATACGTCTCGAATGAAGTTTTTCAAATGAAGCATGTTCTAAACGTCCTTTCGATAATTTCGACCATGATATTTGTCAGATACCTGAAATAAGAAGTTCCTCTGGAAGGATGCGACTGGTGTCTCTGTGGAGATCTTTTGATAGCGGTTTAAATACAATATCTGAAGCTTTCGAAGTTGAATGTAATTTTTAAGTGACGAATGTGTCTTAAGTATGTATTAGCAGTCGTTTTCTTAACAGGATGGGTTGAATTTGATCTTCAGATTCTCTATACTTCTCAAACTTATCGGTTTTCTATCGCTCTTTAGTTGATGCATCGGCTGTTTCCAATTATCGTTTTACTAATTTTAATGGGTAATTGGGTTTGTTCTGCATTAAGCTTTGATGAGAATCGTTGGCATCGCGAATAAACTTTGTCTAAAGCTTGTTAATGACTGTTTTAGAACCCGACTTGAAACGTGACTGGTAATATTGCGATCTGTTCAAAGAACTATCAACTGATGAATGTCATTGGATCGAATAAGGTGATGTCTGATATTTTAAGCAGCGGTGAATTCGATTCTAAAGCTTGTTAGTTGAGTGTACTATGGTTTTTGGATTCGTACCTGAGCAAATGCGGTATATTGTTCGTTGCCTTAATTTATTGGATTGCGAAGATGCTGGTGTCAAACATTTATTGGTTTCGTGAGTGATAGTTCTGAGACAGTTAATATGACTTCTGGAAGCTATTCGGAGACTTACCTGAAAGTTATCGCAGTATGAAGGGCAGGAACGACCTAAAACTGTCAGTGAAGCAATTTGTGTGAGGATGTTTCTTACATTTGAAATTTTCGCTGATGATTTCGATTTAGGAGCCTGTGAAGAATTATCAGCTTGATTTGAAAACGTACCTGATCTAGTAACGATGAAATGATGTTGCGGCGACCTGTTTAATTGTCAGAGTTCACGATTAGAGTGGGGGTCACTCATCTGAGGCTTTCTGTAGATTGTCAGCGATGAAAAATGGACGACGTACCTGATTTCGAATTATTACAGCTGCGACGATGACCTGTGGTTTTGTCAGTAATATAAATGGGGCCATTTACTCACCTGAAGCCATGTGTAATACTGTTTCCTGTGAAATTGTCAGCAATCAGCGTTGTAGACGACGTACCTGATTCAAAAGCGATGGAATTCAGACGCAGTGACCTGTATAATTGTCAGAATTCAAAAACGGGGTCGCTGTCACTTACCTGAAACTGCCTGTAGATTGTCAGCGATGAAAAATGGACGACATACCTGGTTTCGGGATGAATACTGATGCGACGACGACCTGTATGTTTGTCAGCGTATCAAAATGGATCCATTTACTCACCTGAAGCAGTGTGTAATTTTTTATTCCTGTGAAATGGTCAGCGATGCGGATAGGACGACGTACCTGGTGGTGGTGGAAGATTCGACGACGACGATGATGGATGTAAAAGAGAAAGAAGAAATGGATTGTGGGAGGTGATGAAAAATTTTCTTAGCGTGGTCCAGACGCTAGCGGCGACGAAGGAGCATTCACGGATTCTCACTTGGTATCCACATTTAGTCTGATGGGCTTTAGTCAGCCGGAACGATGCTCTGTGAGCCAATGGAACCGCTTCATTCTATCTAGCGCGCGCATTTTCTCATGGTATCCACATTTAGCCCTCTGCGCTGAGTCAGCCATCCGACGCTCTGCGAGCCAACCATTACTGCCGTTTTCGGGCGGTCAGCCGAAATGACGTCGCCCCTTGCTTGCCCGACCAACCACCGTCGGCCCCCCCCCTCCCCCAACCAATCAGGGCCAACGCAAAACTGAAATGGGATCCACAAATGCTCCAATACATTATAGACTAGGTCCTGGCCCTGCGGCCCTGCGCTTCGCTCCGGGGCAGGGTTCCTCGCGTTGCTTCGGAAGGGGTGGCTTTTTTATTGAGTTGGATGTAGTTAGTTGGAGTTAGTCTGATGAGGTTTACAGGTCTTTGTCACATGAAGCGGAGGCAGGTAATTTGGTATTTGGTAATACGGTAACCTTACTTCACGTATATGGGTACATGTGGATTGTTTTTAAGTGCGGTTGTTAGTGTGGTTTACGTGAAGTGGAGAGTCAGTATTCGTTAAGTTGAACTGCGTTGGTCAGCATTGTTCACATGCCATGAAAGGGAAGTTTTTGCCTACAGTAAAGTCAGATGAAAAGCGTGGAGTGTGTGGCTTCCATTTGGTACTTGGGAAAGGCGTGTAAATATTTTGAGTCAAACCTGAACAAAAGTTGGTCTATACTCAAGATGGAGAATAGCGAATGTTAATCTTATGTAACCATTCGAGAACATGTAGATGAGGTATGAGTTAGTTAATCTCATCACTTAAAGAAGTCGATCGAAGAGCATGAGTTCAGTACATGTTTCACTTTCTTTGTCAGAGCAGTTATTCTCAAATAAGTGCATGAAGCAATTCATCATGTTAAGGATAAATTATAATCAGTTTACGTGAAGCAGAACGAAGATAATCATTGCAGATTATGGTTTAATTGATTCACATGAATTGGAAATGGTGATTTAGCCTTTATCAGAGCCAGATGAGATGCGTGGAGATGCTAACTTCTATCTGTACCCTGAAAGAGGCGTAAGGTTGTTTGGGCCAACCTCATGTGTAAGTTAGAATGTTTTTCAGTATAACGGCAGATAAGTATGTTCTGCCAGATTCCAGATGATTTATTGGACAGGGAATGGTTGGTCTTTCTCCTGAATAAGAGATGTCAAGTGGGCTGCGAGACGACAGATCATGTTTCATGTCGTTAAAGGCCTATGTCCTTTCCAAACAGGTATTGTAAGCGGGCATTGGACAGGACATGTCAAGGTCTTCTGTGTAAAACGTAGACCAATAATGTCTGTCGAGATGAAACAGAGTGGTAATCTGTAGGATTAAATAATGAAAGAGGGTTATAAATTAAGGTCCTCGATATTGATGGAGAATTATGATAGATAGGGTGGAGAACACAACATGCGTGTGTAGTATAAGGATCTTGCACTGGCGGAGTGGGATTCCACAGATATGTTCAGATCGTGAAGAGTCTGTGAGGTTCACGACGATATAGCAATAGTACCTGGGCTTGTGCATCGTATACCTCTAGGAGTGTAATTTCATAGCCTTCTTTAAGACATTGGTGGCACACGTTAAGCGAGTGGTAGATGATCGTGGATGAAGATTGTTTCTTTTGTAAGATAACCCTGACGATACTATTGTGTTTTTGTAGAACATTTTTCGTTCATGTATAATTTTATTTGCGTCCGATAACGTCTCTTGTGTTGGATGTCTGAGGTATTGATTCCAGTTGGGTGAACGGCTACCGCTTGTAGAATGATAAAACACTCGTTGTGTTATACTTTTTAATAGATTATATCTTTTCTTTAATTGCAACGTTTTCTGCAGCGTCGGTGGGCTGTCTTTGTAGCCGTGACTTTCTTCTCTTTACACGTCAATGATAGATCTTAATTTTTGTCTCATACACGTAGCCAGCGGAGCATATGTTTTATGCGTAGACAGAGGACTGTCGTCTTGAGGTCGTCGATACAGGTTAGATCAATATAAAGGTAGTGTGGTGTACTATTAATAAACTTGTTAGATAAGTATTTTAATCGGAGTACAAACTTACCTGTCGTTGGTTGAAAATTTATGGTAAAACTGTTTGAATTATTGTTTGAGAAAAGTTTGGGATGGAGCAAGGACAACGTTAGGATGATGGGAAATATTTATAGTTTGTGCGAGTGGAGATTTGCTAGCGTCGAAAAATAAGCGATACGCGATCATTACATAAGAATTATCAAAAAGTTCAAAAAAAAAAAGATATGAAGAAAGTCGCGTGACCGTTTGCTGAATAATATATTATTTTTAAAAAATAAAAAATGTTACAGTTTCAGCAGTAATATGTGTGGAATATGTCTCACCAAGTGACAACAATTCAATACATCGCAATTTAAAGACTATGAACCACAAACTGATCCCTATGATTGCGCTGGCAGAATAGCGCAACTTTGACCTTACCATCTAATTGTATAGAAAAGATTTGTTTTTTTTTTTCAAAGATATCCATATACTGGGTCATTGACTCGCGTTGTATTGAGCATTCAAAGTGTGGCCTCGTAAGTACAATGACCACAAACTACGTGTTTCGAACGGCGGGCAAAATTGAGTATGTTTGCAATACGATAACTGATTATCGTAATTTATATCCGCATACCGGATTATCCTATACCTATAATCATTATCATGGCATGTAGCTTGCTCCATATTGTAGGTGTGAATTAATAAGTCAATTTTAAAGACTCGATCCACAAACTGCCAATTTTAGTAGGTGTGGCGTAATGACGTCGCAATGAGTATTCCAAAATCTACAGGTGTGAATCTATAGGACGCGTAGATGGATCCAGAAAGATGCATCCTTGTAAGTCACTCTGTTGCGATGACGGATTAATAATTAAGGAACCATGTTCATATCGCCACTATAACCCTCAAGCTTGTTGTAGCATGGAAGTAAACTACCCTTGATTTCCCAGGGCCTTTTCAGCGATAATGCATGTTATATAAGAAGTTGATTTACGTTAATGGCTCCACAGTATAGTATCCCTGTGGATGAATTCCGAACATGCAAGCCCTGATTACTATCAGCAAGGGGCGGAACTCGGATTGAACTTGATGCATCGCGCTTAATTATGCAGCATCGTATGATATCGTTACTAACGAACTGCCGCGTTGGTAGATCCTTGTCCATGTATTCCTGTGATAGTATTCTGCTAATAAAAGCCCTGCTTACTATACGCAAGGGGCGGAACTTCGCTCAAATATCCTTGTTGCGCTTATTACATCCCCTTCGCCTTATAGTCTGCTGGTCGACTTCCGCATTGACAAATTCACATAAAATTATCCCTAGAGTTGTTTCCTACACTTGACACTCGTGATAACGACAGCACGTCGCGACAAACAATTCCCATAACCATGTTGAAACAACTGTGAATTTCAAATATACGATGGGGGATTACATTCTGAGTTGCGGCAGTTATGCGAGTTACTTTTTCGGGTGTAGAAGGGTATAGTCATGCCTCTGATAATCAACTAATTCACTACGACCGAACATTCAAGTAATTAGAGGGATGACTGTATCAGTGGTCGATTGTCTATACAGATGATAATTGAATTAGATAAAATAATTTTATACTATATGAAAGTTCCTAGAGGCATACCCATGCTTGTAACAATGCATGTAAAAATTCGATTCCGGGTACGAAATGCTGTCATAACTGTTGTAAAAGCTCAATAAATATCTGGGATAGCCATGCTGACGTGTATACATGGGTCAACTGGTTATCAGGGGTCAACAACATAGCATGATGCATAATTCATAGTCCGATCAGGGATACCCTAAAGCATAACACCTTGAAAAAATCCTTGTCAGGTTTATCCATGCTAACAACTGGGAATGGGTTGTAACTGCGTTGGGGGTGATATGATAAGTATTTCTGCAAATTAAAAAATGCTTTCAAGGATATCCCTAACACTGTTTTGCATAAATCATTTAACAGACTGGGATATCCCTCGGGGTATTCATAATAGAAAAAAAGACAATGTCAGGGATATCCATGATGGCTACTCTGCATAAGAATATTTCGAAGTAGGGACATCCCTACTCTGATTCGGAGTTCAAAGTATCCATGCTAGGTGTATCCCTACATGTGTAGGGTCATAAATATCAAAATTACAGGGTAGCCCATGGATAAACCCAGGCAAAAAGTTGGAACTTATGAACGTTATCCCAATTTATGAATTATTTGTATACAACTTTAGATCAGGGATATCCATACATGCAAATATAATATTCTTAAATTTCAATCATGGATGCCCCTGGGTCTCAAACGTTAGAAAAAATTACAGAATCAAGGGTATCCATGGTTATATTTATGAGTTGATTAAAATAATGTTGGCATAATTCGAAAATGAATTTATATAAAATATCATAATGTGTCTGGGGTACCCATGTTATTATATTGACCGAATAAAATATGTTGCCATGGAGACAAATTTAACCGAATAAATAGGTTGCCATGGATACCAATTTAACCGAAGGCTGAAGTTGCCATGGTTACAACAGCACAAAACTATGCATTACATATATATTATGTCTGCACTGTCAATTTCATAAATAATATGCTTGACTAATTGTGTGAATTAAATTTATACTAAATTGTTCATTTTCATACTTACATAAATAATTTGTGATTTATTATTCGTAGCATAAATTTTGTGTTCCTTTCTATTTGTACATTGTAAAATTAGATTACTTTCATAATCTTTGCTTACAATTGTGCCGTTACTACAATTAGAATTCACGATGTTATTTTAAGCCACAATGCAATTAATCTTTACACCTTTACTTGTTAGTTTCACAATGTTCAGATAATTGGTTTTACGTTATTGAAGCTTCGCTTTTACGTGAGAATGGCAAATTTAAAAGTCATTGGGAAAAATCATTACGAATGTCCTTACAGAGTCCGAGACTTGGTGAAGTTGGAAAGTGTGTCCTCCTGGAGGTAATTCTGGGTATAGTTGAGGTGCCAGTTGTATCCAGTAGAGTCCTATAAGGAATTTGTTCTAATTTCCTACTCATTAATTGTCAGTGATACGTCTCGGATGAAGTTTTTCAAATGAAGCATGTTTTAAATGTCCTTTCGATAATTTCGACCATGATATTTGTCAGATACCTGAGATAAGAAGTTCCTCTGGAAGGATGCGACTGGTGTCTTTGTGGAGATCTTTTGATAGCGGTTTAAATACAATATCTGAAGCTTTCGAACTTGAATGTAATTTTTAAGTGACGAATGTGTCCTAAGTATGTATTAGCAGTCGTTTTCTTAATAAGATGGGTTGAATTTGATCTTCAGATTCTAAATACTTCTCAAACTTATCGGTTTTCTATCGCTCTTTAGTTGATGCATCGGCTGTTTCCAATTATCGTTTTACTAATTTTAATGGGTAATTGGGTTTGTTCTGCTTTAAGCTTTGATGAGAATCGTTGGCATCGCGAATAAACTTTGTCTAAAGCTCGTTAATGACTATTTTAGAACTCGATTTGAAACGTGACTGGTAATATTGCGATCTGTTCAAAGAACTATCAACTGATGAATGTCATTAGATCGAATAAGATCATGTCTGATATTTTAAGCAGCGGTGAATTCGATTCTAAAGCTTGTTAGTTGAGTGTACTATGGTTTTGGATTCGTACCTGAGCAAATGCGGTATATTGTTCGTTGCCGTAATTTATTGAATTGCGAAGATGCTGGAGTCAAACATTTATTGGTTTCGTGAGTAATAGTTCTGAGACAGTTAATTTGACTTCTGGAAGCTATTCAGAGACGTACCTGAAAGTTATCGCAGTATGAAGAGCAGGAACGACCTAAAACTGTCAATGAAGCACTTTGTGTGAGGATGTTTCTTACATTTGTGGCTTTAGCTAATGATTTCGATCTAGGAGCCTGTGAAGAATTATCAGCTTGATTTGAAGACGTACCTGATCTAGTAACGATGAAATGATGTCGCGGCGACCTGTTTAATTGTCAGAGTTCACGATTAGAGTGGGGTCACTCATCTGAGGCTTTCTGTAGATTGTCAGCGATGAAAAATGGACGACGTACCTGATTTCGAATTATTACTGTTGCGACAACGACCTGTGGATTTGTCAGTAATATTAATGGAGCCATTTACTCACCTGAAGCCATGTGTAATACAATTTCCTGCGAAATTGTCAGCAATCAGCGTTGTAGACGACGTACCTGATACAAAAGCGATGGAATTTTGTCGCAGCGACCTGTAAAGTTGTCAGAATTCAAGAATGGCGCTGCTGTTACTTACCTGAAACTACCTGTAGAATGTCAGTGATGAAAAATGGGCGACATACCTGGTTTCAAGATGAATACTGCTTCGACGACGACCTGTGAATTTGTCAGTGATTGAGAATGGAGCCATTTACATACCTGACGCTTCCTGCGGTTTCCTGTAGATTGTCAGCGATGAAAAATGGACGACATACCTGGTTTCGGGATGAATACTGATGCGACGACGACCTGTGGGTTTGTCAGAATGGAGCCGTTTACTCACCTGAAGTCATATTTAATTCTATAATCCTGTGAAATGGTCAGCGATGGTGATAGGACGACATACCTGTTGGTGGTGGAAAATTCGACGACGACGATGATGGATGAAAAAGAGAAAGAAGAATTGGATTGTGGGAGGTGATGAAAAGTTTTCTTAGCGTGGTCCAGACGCTAGCGGCGACGAATGAGCACTCACGAATTTTTAAATGGTATCCACATTTAGTCTGATGGGCTTTAGTCAGCCGGAACGACGCTCCGTGAGCCAATGGAACCGCTTCATTCTATCTAGCGCGCGCATTTTCTCGTGGGATCCACATTTAGCCCTCTGCGCTGAGTCAGCCATCCAACGCTCTGCGAGCCAATCATTACTGCCGTTTTCGGGCGGTCAGCCGAAATGATGTCGCGCCTCGCTTGCCCGACCAACCACCGTCCGCCCCCCCTTCTTGCAGCCAATCAGGGCCAACGCAAAACTGAAATGGTATCCACAAATGCTCCAATACATTATAGACTAGGTCCTGGCCCTGCGGCCCTGCGCTTCGCTCCGGGGCAGGGTTCCTCGCGTTGCTTCGGAAGGGGTGGCTTTTTTATTGAGTTGGATGTAGTTAGTTGGAGTTAGTCTGGGGAGCATTACAGGTCTTTGTCACATGAAGCGGAGGCAGGTAGTTAGATTTTAGATAATACGATAACTTTGCTTCTCATGAAAAGGGGCATGTTGATTGTAATCAGTGACGATTGTTAGTATTGTTCACGGAAGTGGAGAGTCAATATTCGATTTGTTAAACTGCGATGGTCGGCATTGTTCACATGCCATGAAAGGGAAAATTTTGCCTTTTGTTAAGTCAGATGAGTAGCGTGGAGAGTGTGGCTTCTATCTGGTACTTGGGAAAGGCGAGGATATATTCCGAGTCAAACTTAAACAAAAGTTGGTTTATACTCAAGATGGAGAATGGCAAAGATTAAACTTAAGGACCGATTCGAGGACGTGAAAATGAGGTATGAGTTAGTTGATTTCATCACTTAAAGAAGTCGATCGAAGAGTATGGCTTCAGTACATGTTTAACTTTCTTTGTGAGAGCAGTTTGTTATTCTCAATTAAAGGCATGAAGCAATTCATCATGCTAAGGATGAATTTTAATCAGTTTACGTGAAGCAGAACGATGATATCATTCCAAATTACGGTTTACTTGATTCACATGAATTGGAAATGATGATTTTGCCTTTGTCAGAGCCAGATGAGAAGCGTGGAGTTGCTGACTTCTATCTGTTCCTTGAACAGAGGCGTATGATTGTTTGGACCAACCTCATCTGGAAATTGGGATGTTATCATTATAATAACAGATAATTATGTTCTTCGAGATGTCAAATAATTTATAAGACAGGGAATGGTTTGTCTTTCACCTGAACATGAGATTCAAGTGGGCAGCGCGTCGACAGGTCATGATGCATAATGTTGAAGGCCTCTGTCCTTTCCAAGCAGGTATTATAAACAGGCGTCGGAAAGTATATGTCAAGTCTTCTGTGTAAAATGTAGACCAATAGTTTCCGTCGAGATGAAACAGAGCGGTAATCTGTGGCATTATATGTAGAGGGGTATATATTAAGATCCTCGATGTTGATGGAGGATGGTGACAGATCGGGTCTAGATCACAACATGCATATGTAGTATAAGCACCTTGCACTGGTGGAGTGAGATTCCAGACATGTTCAGATCGTGAAGAGTATGTGAGGTTCACGACGATATAGGAATAGTGGCTGGGCTTGTGCATCGTATGCTCCAGTAGGAGTGTAGTGACACAGCCTTCTTTAAGACATTTGTGGCACACGTTAAGTTAATGGTAGAAGATCGTGGATGAAGATTGTTTCTTTTTGAAGATAACCCTGATGATAATACTCTGTTTTCGAAGAACAATTTTCGTTCGTATTTAATTTTGTTTGCGTCCAATAACGTCTCTTGTATTGTATATCTGAGGTATTGCTTCCAGTTGCGTACACAGCTACCGCATGTAGGATGGTAGAATACGGGTTGTGTTTTATGTTTCTTGATAGATTTTAACTTTTCTTTAATTGCAACGTTTTCTGTAGCGTCTGTGGGCTGTCTTTGTAGCCTTGACTTTCTTCTCTTTACATGTCAATGATAGGTCTTAATTTGTCTCATACACGTAGCCAGCGGAGCATATGTTTTATGCGTAGACAGAAGACTGTTGTCTTGAGGTCGTCGATACAGGTTAGATCAATATAAAGGGTGTGTGGTGTACTATCAATAAACTTGTTAGATAGGTATTTTAATCGGAGTACAAACTTATCTGTCGTTGGTTGAAAATTTATGGTGAAACTGTTTGAAATGAAATTGTTTGTGAAAAGTTTCGGATGAACATGGGACGATGGATGGGTGATGGGAAATATTTATAGCTTGTGCGAGTGGAGACTTGCTAGCGTCGAAAAATAACCGATACGCGATCATTACATAAGAATTATCAAAAAGTTCAAAAAAAAAAAACATATGAAGAAAGTCGCGTGACCGTTTGCTGAATAACATATTTTTTTTAAAAAATAAAAAATGTTACAATTTCAGCAGTAATATGTGTGGAAGATGTCTCACTAAGTGCCAACAATTCAATACATCGCAATTTAAAGACTATGAACCACAAACTGATCCCTATGATTGCGCTGGCAGAATAGCGCAACTTTGACCTTACCATCTAATTGTATAGAAAAGATTTGTTTTTTTTTTCAAAGATATCCATATATTGGGTCATTGACTCGCGTTGTATTGAGCATTCAAAGTGTGGCCTCGTAAGTACAATGACCACAAACTACGTGTTTCGAATGGAGGGCATAATTGAGTATGTTTGCAATACTACAACTAATTATCGCATCTTATATCTTTGTATCCGATTATTCTATACATATCCTGTACATTAAATCATTATCACGGCACGCGTCTATGTTGCGTGTCGAAGGTGAAAATTAATAAACCACTTTTAAAGACTTGATCCACAAACTGCCAATTTTAGTAGGTGTGGCGTAATGACGTCGCAATGAGTATTCCAAAATCTACAGGTGTGAATCTATAGGACGCGTAGATGGATCCAGAAAGATGCATCCTTGTAAGTCACTCTGTTGCGATGACAGATTAATAATTAAGGAACCATGTTCATATCGCCACTATAACCCTCAAGCTTGTTGTAGCATGGAAGTAAACTACCCTTGAATTCCCAGGGCCTTTTCAGCGCTAATGCATGTTATATAAGAAGTTGATCTACGTGAATGGCTCCACAGTATAGTATCCCTGTGAATGAATCCGACCATGCAAGCCCTGATTACTATTAGCAAGGGGCGGAACTCGGATTGAACTTGATGCATCGCGCTTAATTATGCAGCATTGTATGATATCGTTACTAACGAACTGCCGCGTTGGTAGATCCTTGTCCATGTATTCCTGTGATAGTATTCTGCTAATAAAAGCCCTGCTTACTATACGCAAGGGGCGGAACTTCGCTCAAATATCCTTGTTGCGCTTATTACATCCCCTTCGCCTAATAGTCTGCTGGTCGACTTCCGCATTGACAAATTCACATAAAATTATCCCTAGAGTTGTTTCCTACACTTGACACTCGTGATAACGACAGCACGTCGCGACAAACAATTCCCATAACCATGTTGAAACAACTGTGAATTTCAAATATACGATGGGGGATTACATTCTGAGTTGCGGCAGTTATGCGAATTACTTTTTCGGGTGTAGAAGGGTATAGTCATGCCTCTGATAATTAATTAATTCACTACGACCGATCATTCAAGTAATTAGAGGGATGACTGTTTCAGTGGTCGATTGTCTATGCAGATGATAATTGAATGAGTTAAATAATTCTATACTATTTAAAAGTTCCTAATTGCATACCCATACTTGTGAAAATGCATAAAGTAAAATTTGATTCAGGTACGAAATGCTGTCATATTTGTTATAAAAGCTCAATAATATATCTGGGATTGCCATGCTGGCGTGCATACATGGGGCAATTGGTTGTCAGGGATCCATCAATATAACGGGATGCATAATTCATAATCCCATCAAGGATACCCTCGGGCATAATACCTTAAAAAATAATTTATTAGGTTTATCCATGCAAACAACTGAGAATGGGTTATACTTACGTTAGGAGTGATATAATTAGCATTTCTGCATATTAAGTTAAATTTCAAGGATATCCCTAACATTGTTTGCATAAATCATCTAACAGACTGGGATATCCCTTGGGTTATCAATTTTTTGAAAAATATCATTGTCAGGGATATCCATGAAGGCTCGTCTGCATAAGAATGAATCGAAATAGGGATACCCCTACACTGATTCGGAGTTCAAAAATGGCCATGCTAGGCGTATCCCTACATATGTAGGGTTCTAAATATTAATATTTCAGGGTAGCCCATGGATAAACCCAGGCAAAAAGTTTTAACTTATGAACGTTATCCCAATACATGAATTATTTGTATACAACTTTAGATCAGGGATATCCATACATGCAAATATGATATTCTTAAATTTCAATCATGGATACCCCTGGGTCTCAAATGTTAGAAAAAATTACAGAATCAAGGGTATCCATGGTTATATTTATGAGTTGATTAAAATAATGTTGGCATAATTCGAAAATTAATTTATATAAAATATCATAATGTGTCTGGGGTACCCATGTTATTATATTAACCGAATAAAATATGTTGCCATGGAGACAAATTTAACCGAAAAAATCTGTTTCCATGGATACCAATTTAACCGAAGACGAAAGTTGCCATGGTTACAACAGCACAAATCTATGCATTTCATATAAATACGTCTGCACAATCCTTTTCATAAATATAATGCTGGAATATTTGTGTATATTAATTGTGTATTAATTTGTTCATTTTGATATTTGCATAAAAAATATTTGATTAATGATAATTAGCATAAATATTTTGTTTCATTCGATTCATTTATTGTGAATTACATAATTTTTATAATTTTATCTTGCAATTGTGCCATTTCTACGATTACAAATCACGATTTTATTTTAAGCCACATTGCAATTAATTTCAACACCTTTACTTGTTAGTTTCACATTTTTCAGATAATTGGTTTTACGTTATGAAAAGCTTCGCTTTTACGTCAGTATGGCAAATTTAAAAGTCATTGCGAGAAATCATTACGATTGTCCTTGTATGGTCCGAAATTGGTGTTGGATGTGTGTCCTCCTGGAGGTGGTTCTGAGTATAGTTGAGGCGCCAATGGTATCCAGTCGAGTCCGTTAAGGAATATGTGCCAATTTCCTACTCATAAACTGTCAGTGATACGTCTCGGATGAAGTTTTTCAAATGAAGCATGTTTTAAATGTCCTTTCGATAATTTCGACCATGATATTTGTCAGATACCTGAGATAAGAAGTTCCTCTGGAAGGATGCGACTGGTGTCTCCGTGGAGATCTTTTGATAGCGGTTTAAATACAATATCTGAAGATTTCGAACTTGAATGTAATTTTTAAGTGACGAATGTGTCCTAAGTATGTATTAGCAGTCGTTTTCTTAACAGGATGGGTTGAATTTGATCTTCAGATTTTATATACTTCTCATACTTATCGGTTTTCTATCGCTCTTTATTTGATGCATCGGCTGTTTCCAATTATCGTTTTACTTATTTTAATGGGTAATTGGGTTTGTTCTGCATTAAGCTTTGATGAGAATCGTTGGCATCGCAAATAAACTTTGTCTAAAGCTCGTTAATGACTGTTTTAGAACTCGATTTGAAACGTGACTGGTAATATTGCGATCTGTTCAAAGAACTATCAACTGATGAATGTCATTAGATCGAATAAGATCATGTCTGATATTTTAAGCAGCGGTGAATTCGATTCTAAAGCTTGTTAGTTGAGTGTACTATGGTTTTTGGATTCGTACCTGAGCAAATGCGGTATATTTTTCGTTGCCGTAATTTATTGAATGGCGAAGATGCTGGTTTCAAACATTTATTGGTTTCGTGAGTGATAGTTCTGAGACAGTTAATTTGACTTCTGGAAGCTATTCAGAAACGTACCTGAAAGTTATCGCAGTATGAAGAGCAGGGACGACCTAAAACTGTCAATGGAGCACTTTGTGTGAGGATGTTTCTTACATTTGTGGATTTAGCTAATGATTTCGATTTAGGAGCCTGTGAAGAATTATCAGCTTGATTTGAAGACGTACCTGATCTAGTAACGATGAAATGATGTCGCGGCGACCTGTTTAATTGTCAGAGTTCACTATTAGAGTGGGGGTCACTCATCTGAGGCTTTCTGTAGATTGTCAGCGATGAAAAATGGATGACGTACCTGATTTCGAATTATTACTGTTGTGACAACGACCTGTGGATTTGTCAGTGGTATTAATGGAGCCATTTACTCACCTGAAGCCATGTGTAATACAATTTCCTGCAAAATTGTCAGCAATCAGCGTTGTAGACGACGTACCTGATTCAAAAGCGATGGAATTCAGACGCAGCGACCTGTTTAATTGTCAGAATTCAAAAACGGGGTCGCTGTCACTTACCTGAAACTGTCTGTAGATTGTCAGCGATGAAAAATGGACGACATACCTGGTTTCGGGATGAATACTGATGCGACGACGACCTGTGGGTTTGTCAGAATGGAGCCGTTTACTCACCTGAAGTCATATTTAATTCTATAATCCTGTGAAATGGTCAGCGATGCGGAAAGGACGACGTACCTGATGGTGGTGGAAAATTCGACGACGACGATGATGGATGTAAAAGAGAAAGAAGAAGCGGATTGTAGGAGGTGATGAAAAGTTTTCTTAGCGTGGTCCAGACGCTAGCGGCGACGAATGAGCACTCACGAATTTTTAAGTGGTATCCACATTTAGTCTGATGGGCTTTAGTCAGCCGGAACGACTCTCCGTGAGCCAATGGAACAGCTTCATTCTATCTAGCGCGCGCACTTTCTCATGGGATCCACATTTAGCCCTCTGCGCTGAGTCAGACATCCAACGCTCTGCGAGCCAACCATTACTGCCGTTTTCGGGCGGTCAGGCAAAATGACGTCGTCCCTCGCTTGCCCGACCAACCACCGGCCTCCTCCCCCTCGCCCAGCCAATCAGCGATGCGCAAAACTAAAAATTGGTATCCACAAATCTCTCAATACTATATAGATCTGGAAGATGCAGATTTCCATGAGGAGAGTTATGCTTTTCCACTGTCTGGGAAATATGGAGAGCAATCTGAGGGCTTTGACCAGGACATGGCTAATAAAGGCATATCTCATCTCCTAAACAAAGAAAGGGACAGAACACACTATCTGAGCCCAGAAGAAATAAAAATAAAACTACAACCAGAGCTATCAGGGACTAGTGGACCAATCCTATTAGAAAATTTTGATTTTGTACCTGGAAATAGACCCAAGAGATCATTCTATACAAATGATCAACCTGTAAAGAGAAATAAGGGAAAGGGTCCAGCCATAATATTGGATGAAATAAATAAATCAGAGGAATGCATTGCAACTGCCAGAGATTTATTAATCAAGGCAGCTCATCTAGCTGAATCCAGAGCTAAGCAAACTAAGATCCTAGATTTGCTAAATATATTTAGAGAGTTTATAGAAAGAGATGGAAACTTACCAAGGGACGCTTCAGTACTGACTGCACAACTGCAACGACTTGAGCAGACAACCCAGGTCCTGCAAACAGCAGTCAGACAATCCAAAGGGAATGGAAATGGAAAAATCATTCCTCAGCAAACTGTGAGACCTGATATATCCCAATCACAAAAAGTTAATAAAGGTCAAGGAAATACCCAGGCTATTCCAGAGAAGAAAACATGGGCCTCTGTAGCTGGTCCACAACAAGGCCAAGCCAAGAGTACTGAGTGGACAGTGGTTCAGGAAAAGAAAAGATCCACCACTGCTAAATCAAAGACAAATAACAGACTTATCCTTATTCAAGACCCAAATACTAGGCAACCATTCTCTCCCCTTCAAACCAGAGATAAGATTAACCAAGCATTTAAGGCCAGGGGTGTAAATGGACCAGTTGTGGCTATTGTATCACAAACAAGAAAGGAGAACATTGCTTTAACTACAACTGGACCATACTCAGCTGACTACCTATTAGAAAAAGTGGATATTTGGAGAAATTTGGCTCCACATGAAATAGCTATGAAGGATGAAGCATGGCATAAAGTCATTATCCATGGAATCCCTACTACAGAATTCCAAACTATTGAAGACTTAAGCACTATTCCTGAGGAAATTGCAACCTTTAATCATGGGCTGAAAGTCATTGGTCAACCTTACTGGATTACCCCAGAGGAAAAAAGAAAGAACCAAGTAGCAGGTTCAATAGTTGTGGCCTTTGAAACTGAAGATCAAGCCAGACTAGCAATCGCAAAGAAACTGATTGTTGCAGGGAGATCACTTAAAGCAGAAAAATATATGAATATTCCTTCCTCTACACAATGCAATAGATGCCAGGGACTTGGACATCTAAGTATTAAATGCAGATGGGAGGCCAAATGCCAGTACTGTGCAGGACTCCACAATACTAAGCAGCATGTCTGTACACAGTGCAATAGTATTGGGAAAAAATGTGTCCACCTGATTCCAAAGTGTGCTAATTGTGGAGAGGCACATACAGCTGACAAGGACAGCTGTTAAGTTAGAGTTGCTATCCTAGCAAGGACAGCAAGTACAAATGAAGCACAAACTAGAGGTGAAGACATAGAGGTTTTATGATTGGGGAACTTAAAATCCTCCAATGCAACTTGAACAGAAGTATACAGGCCACAGAAAATGCTCTACAATTAGCAGTAGAGCTAAATATTGAAATATTAGCAGTCCAAGAACCTTGGCTTCCACAAGTTAGAGGGAACACAACATATAGAGATATTCAATCTATAAGCCACAACTCTTTTATTCAACTTTTTCCAACAATTCAAGGAGATTACCCCAGACCTAGGGCCATGTACTATATATCAAGAGGCAGAGAGTCCATGGTTTCTCAATGGGAAGATTGTCCAAAAGATTCAGATATAATAGGGGTAAATTTGAAACACCATGGACAGATATTAACATTAGTCAATATCTACAACCAGAAAAATCAAAGAGGCGACAATTTGAAGACTATTGAAAGGACCAAAAATTATCTTACAATACCTCAAAATTGCATAGTTGTAGGAGATTTCAATGAGCACCATCCAGACTGGGATCCCTACTCTTCAAGATCTACTAATGCAGAGGACTTGAAGTTTTGGTTTGAGGAGCAGGGTCTCTCTCTAATGAATAAGATTGGAAAAGGAACCTTCTATAGGGCTGGTATGGAACTCCAATCAGTTCTTGACCTAACTCTGGCAACAGAAAGTACTGGCAAGCTATTAGAAGACTGGCAAACCTTAACCACAGGATCAGATCATGAAGGTATCCTATTTACTATTAGAAATAGGAGAAATTGTGACATACAAGATGAGCCTTCCACATCAAGAAGGTTTAATACAGACAAAGCCAACTGGTCTGAATATAAGAAGGAAATTAAGAAGTCCTTATTTCAATCACAAATTCTTAATCCTACATACCTACAAAGCCTGAGCAAGGGAAAAACTAAGGATATTCTAGACGGAAACACGCTTACTAGGCAATTAGATGAAGTGGGTGAGGAACTTAATAGAATCATTCTTATGGCATCTGAAAAGACTATCCCAAAGATCAAGGGTGGTGCAAAAGTTAAGCCATGGTGGTCTGATGACCTTAAAAATCTAAGGAAAACAATGATGAGGAAGCAAAGGAAGATGGGCATAGAAATTAAAGAAGGGTCTTTAAAGCAGGAGTACTTGAATGCAAGGAATGCATACTTCCAGGCAATCAAAACTGCAAAGAAGAACCATTGGAATGAGTTCTTAGAAAGAGAAGACCCAGGCTCAATTTTTAAGGCTTTATCTTATACTAAAAATAAGCAGATAACAAAAATGCCTAGTATACAAGATGGAAATGGAGAACTTGCACAAGATTTTGAAGAGAAAGCTAAGGCATTGAAAGACAAGTTATTTCCAGCACCTCCAGAGTCAACTCCTATGGATTGGAGCCAACATGTGGAGGGAAATTGGGAATGGCCTGAGCTAACACCTGAGGAAGTAGAAAAAGCCTGCTGCCGGCCTTCTAAAGGAAAAGCACCTGGATCAGATGGTATCAGCTGGTCTATGATTGAGCAAGCATATAAGGCAAACAAGGAAATATTTGTCCAAATCTATTTTTTTTTTAAATCCATTTTCATCCTATATAAGTCTACGACTATCGGAGGATGTGCACTCCCTTTGTCCAAATCTATTCACTTTACTTTAATCTAGGATACCAACCAAAATGCTGGAGACAAGCCACAGGAATTGTGCTAAGGAAGCCAGCAAAACCAGACTATTCCCAGCCAAAGGCATATAGGGTAATTTCCCTACTTAACTCTTTAGGTAAAGCCTTGGAAAGGATCCTAGCCCAGAGATTGGGTTACTTGGCTGAAACATCTAACCTTCTAGATCCCTCACAGATAGGTGGAAGATTAAAGAAGTCTGCTGTGGATGCTTGCTTACTGCTTCAAGCTAAGATTGAATCAGAAAAGGGTGCAAAAAGAAAAACAACTACATTATTCTTAGATGTCAAAGGAGCATTTGATCATGTTTCAAAGAACCAACTTTTGGCTAAAATGAGTAAACTTGGACTACCCCTCAGCCTCCTATCATGGGTCTCATCATTCCTCAGCCAGCGAGTACTGAGACTGACATTTGATGGAAAAACAGAGGGATTTTCACCAATACATACAGGGATTCCTCAAGGAAGTCCTATCTCACCTATCTTGTTCCTAATTTATCTCAGAGATATGTTCAAGTCAAAGGCAGTGACTTTTCTCTCATGTATTGATGATATCTCCCTGACAGTCTCATCTCCTAGCTTTAAGAAAAATATCCAAATACTAGAGAGGGAAGTTCAAATCCTGGAAGATCTTGGAAGGAAAAATGCTGTTCAATTTGATATTGCAAAGACAGAACTAATACATTTTGAAGATTCAAAAGCTGCCAGACAATGGTCAATTAAATTACCTGATGGCACTATAAAGGAGCCTTCTCCAGTGGTTAAATGGCTAGGGATCTGGTTTGACAATAGACTTACCTTTAAGCAGCATGTTACAATAAGAGTTGGACAAGCAAAGGCTGCCTTCTATAGAATGGCAAGACTAACTAATTCAGAAAAAGGCCTAAGCCCTGTAGCCATGAGGCAGCTATACCTTGCAAGCGTTACCAGTGTTTGTGACTACGCAAGTCAGGTTTGGTGGAAAGGCCAAAAGAACTTCTTAGTTTTGTTACAAAATTTACAAAACTTGGCATTAAGGAAAATTCTAGGTTGTTTTAGAACAACACCAATAAGACCAATGGAGGTGGAGGCATGTTTATGTTCTCCAGATACTCGACTTAATCATTGCAGAAGAAAATATGCTTTGAGAAATTATCAACTGGGACCTAGCCACCCTGTGGCTTATTTATTAAAGGAATACTTAGCTTCTTCTGACCTAGGAAATGACACCACCTATCAAGGAAAGCAGCTAAATCTCATTAACCAATCAGTGGATATAGAAGCTGATCTAGAAAATGTTGAACCTATAATCAACTATGAAAGCCCACCATGGAAGGAAAGTTTACCTTATAATATTTATATTGGTAAGCAACCAAAAGAGGAGGAAGCCCTGATTCATCTGGGAAAAATAAGAGAGTTATCAGGAAGCTCTGCTATTTTGTACTATACAGATGCTTCTTATCATACAGAATCAAATGGAATTGGTGTAGCATTCAAGGCCTTTGACCAACTAAGCTCAGAAACCTGGATGGAGTATAATAATATTGGAAAAAAAAATTTGATATTTAATGGTGAACTTGAAGCAATTACAAGCGCCCTTGAACACGCCAACAGAATAGACAAATTAAGAAATCAGATAATTATATATTCAGACAGCCAAGCAGCATTACTTCGACTTAGTTCCCTAAAAGATAAACCTGGACAGTTCTGTGCTACTAGGGCTAGAATTGTTGCAAAAAAAACTAAATGAAAAAGGTGTCAAAGTGATCTTAGAATGGGTTCCTGGCCACTCAGATATTTCTGGAAATATAGACGTTGATCAGATTGCTAAGGACGCCTCACTAGAGCCACCTGACATAAACTATCCTACCAGTCTAGCTTATGTCAGTCAAATGTTGGAGAATAAGAAAAAGGAACAGTACACCAAACTTTTCGAATTTTCAAAAATCGTGAAAAATTATTTTTGATTATACCATTATATGCAGAATACAAAGGCGATTACAGATATTTCTTCCAAATTCTGATCCGACACCTCAGCGACGAGTTATCAAGGAGGAAAGGTGGTCCGGTTGTGAAAAGCTTTTTTTGGAAGGCCCAGCTCCCTTCTTCATCAGCGCACGACGCTAACCATCTCTGTTCGTTACGAAACTTAGGAAACCATCATTAAATAATTATTTAAGACAGCCTACAAATTTTCAGCATCTGCGAGCGATAAATACAGGAGATATAATTCCTCAAAGTTGCGAATTTGCTGTGTGGGAGAAAACTGCACTCCTGGTCTGCGACGGCCACCATTAAGCGAGAAAAACGGGATTAGCTTCTTTTTCGACCGAATTTAAGCGAGGTCACGTGACCTAGAAAAAAAATCGGAAAAAAAAAAAAAATTAAAAATTCAGAAACAACTAGAAAAAATTTAAAAAAATAATCATAAAATTTAACAAAAATATTTTTTTTTTTTTTTTTTTTTTTTTTTCAATATTCCAACATCTATAACAAAAAATTGAAAAAAAAAATCGAAAAATAAGGATCAAATATTAAAAAATATTTTGAAAATATTTAAATTATGCAGAGGTCTGAATCACCAGACCCTTTGACCCAAATGTCTGAGGGCTTAGATATTAAAAGAAAAGACAAGAAACCTACCAATCAAGATGTGGAAATGGTGATTGAGGAGAAATATATGGATAATAATCACCAACATCTAGATGATTATGATACTGATTTCACACCTGGTGGATATGGACAACTTACTGGAGCCGACATTCCTAAGCTTTTAGAAGCTCCCAAAGCAATTGATTTCAACCATCATCATGTAGAATACACTGATGAAGAAAGAGCTAGGATTTATGTTGAAAGACATGGACCTATAATGACAGAAAACTTTGAGTTTGTTCCTAGGAATGGACCAAAAAGATCCTTTAATATGAAAGATCAACCTGTGAAGAAAAGCAAGGGAAAGAGCCCAGCTGTTATACTAGATGAAATAAATGAATCAGAAGAGTGCATTGCCACTGCAAGAGACTTACTGATAAAGGCAGCCCACCTAGCTAACTCTAGGACAAAACAGACCAAGATCCTGGACTTGCTAAATGTATTCAGAGAATACATAGAAAGAGATGGGAATCTACCCAGAGATGCCTCTGTGCTTACTGCACAATTACAGAGACTTGAGCAGACAGCTCAAGTACTACAGAGTACTGCTAGACAAACCAAAACCATCAATCATGAAAAGCAGAATATACAAGGACAAAATATGCTTTACAAAGCTATGAATGAAAATGTGTCTAGCAAAGAGAAACCAAGTTTAACTTCTATAAACAGTAAAACATCAGGAGCAAACCCTTTACCAGAAAAGAAAACTTGGGCATCTGTTGTTGGACCATCACAGGGATTGGACAAGAGCAAGGAGTGGACCTTTGTACAAGGGAAGAAAAAACCTAGTACACTAAAGCCAAAGACTACTAAAAGAGTGATTTTAATTCAAGACATAAATTCTAGGCAACCATTTTCACCTCTCCAAACAAGGGACAAAATCAATCAAGCTTTTAAATCTAGAGGTGTAGATGGGCCAGTAGTAGCAATAGTCTCGCAGACTAGGAAGGAGAACCTTGCTCTAACAACAACTGGACCTTACTCGGCAGACTTTCTCCTTGAAAAAGTGGATATCTGGAAGAATATTGCACCACATGAAATTGCAATGAAAGATGAAGCATGGTTCAAAGTCATAATCCATGGAATTCCAACAACAGAATTCCAGACAATAGAAGACTTGAGCACCATTCCAGAGGAGATTGCAACTTTCAATCATGGTCTGAAGGTTATTGGACAGCCATACTGGATAACTTCTGAGGATAAGAGGAGAAATCAAGTAGCAGGATCAGTTGTGGTTGCTTTTGAAACTGAGGATCAAGCTAGACAGGCTATAGCCAAGAAGTTGATTGTGGCTGGTAGATCCCTCAAAGCAGAAAAATATATGAACATTCCAGCCTCAACTCAATGCAACCAGTGTCAAGGATATGGACATATCAGCACTAAGTGCAGATGGGATGCCAGATGCCAGTTTTGTGCAGGACCACATAATACAAAACAACATGTTTGTAATCAATGTAATGTCATTGGAAAGAAATGTCTGCATTTGGTCCCAAAGTGTGCCAATTGTGGAGAAGCTCACACTGCAGACAAAGAAAACTGCCAAGTTCGAGTTGCTAGTCAAGCCAAGGCTGCAGCAGCTAAAGAATCACAAGCTAGGGATAGTAACATGGAAATTTTATGATTGGAGGTCTTAAAATTCTCCAATGTAACTTGAACAGATCAATTCAGGCCACAGAAAGCGCTCTACAACTAGCAGTAGAGCTAAACATTAACATCATAGCAGTACAAGAACCTTGGCTTCCAGCATTTCGAGAAACACTAACTTACGAGGGCGTTCAGTCTATAAGGCACACCTCTTTTTCTCAATTATTCCCAACTTCTGGACAACATCAACTTCGACCTAGGACAATGTTCTATGTTTCAAGGAGCATAGAGAAACTAATAAAAAAAAAAGAGGAATATCCAAATGACCCTGATGTCATTGCAGTGAACTTTAGTTCAAGAGGGTACAAAGTTGATATTATTAATATCTATAATCAGAAAAATCAAATGGAGGATAACAATTTCATGACTATTGACAGGATCAAGGATAGAATAAGGATTTCTCATCACTGTGTAATCGTTGGAGACTTCAATGAGCATCATCCAGATTGGGATCCCTACTTCCCAAAATCATCCAATGCAGACATCCTACAAACCTGGTTTGAGGAGCAAGGCCTCTCTATAATGAATAAGATTGGACAAGGGACCTTTTTCCGAGCGGGAATGGTATGTTCTTCTGTTCTTGATCTTACTCTGGCTACAAAGTGGTCAGAGGGACTAATAGAAGACTGGCAAACCCTCTCCACTGGATCTGACCATGAAGGAATTTTGTTCACTATTAAAGGAAGTATAGAGATTGGATTTCATTTTGAACCTACAATAGCCAGTCGATTCAATACAGAGAAAGCAAATTGGACTGATTTTGAAAAGAGTTTAAGAGAATTGATTTCTAAATCCAAGTATCTAGAGTTTTCAAATCTTCAATCCCTGAGCACAAGACATTCAAAAGAAATTGTTGATGGAAATTGTGAACTACTCCAACAACTTAATAAGGTTGGTGAAGAGCTTACTAATATAATTAGTAAGGCTGCAGAAGGCACAATACCAAAATTTAAGCAAGGAGCTAAGGTCAAGCCCTGGTGGACAGAGGAGCTTAAGGCCCTAAGGAAAAATATGATGAGGGCTCAGAGGAAATTAACCAAAGATTACCATGCAGAAACTTCGAGGCGAAAATACCTGGATGTCAGAAACAAATACTTCCAGGAGATTAAAATAGCAAAAAAGAATCATTGGAATGAGTTTTTAGAGAGGGAAGATCCTAAGTCTATATTCCAAGCACTTTCATACACCAAAGAAAAGCAGGTGACAACACTTCCTGCAATTCAGGATGAGAGAGGAGGTCTAGCTCACACCTTTGAAGAGAAATCACAGGCACTCAGAGCAAAACTCTTCCCTAAACCACCAGAATCCTCCATCATAGACTGGAATAATTTTAAAGAGCAGAAATGGGAGTGGCCTAAGCTTACTTCTGAGGAAGTAGAGGAGGCTTGTTGTCGTCCGTCTAAAGGAAAGGCACCTGGATCAGATGGCATTGATTGGAAGATAATTCAGAAAGCTTATAGGTCAAATAAGGAGGTATTCATGCAAGTCTACTCCTTGTTTTTCAACATTGGATACCAACCACTTTGCTGGCGACAAGCTACAGGAATTATACTTAAGAAGCCATCAAAACCTGATTACTCACAACCCAAGGCCTATAGGGTTATATCTTTGCTTAATTGTCTGGGTAAAGCCTTGGAAAGAATGATAGCTAAACGACTGGGATACCTGGCAGAAACTACTAACATGCTTCATCCATCACAGATTGGAGGAAGATTGAAAAAGTCTGCTGTTGACGCCTGCCTACTCCTTCAAGATAAGGTTGAATCAGAAAAGGCAGCAAAAAGAAAAACCACAACACTTTTTCTAGATGTAAAAGGGGCATTTGATCATGTCTCAAAGAATCAACTCTTAGGCATTATGGCTAGACTTGGGCTTCCTCTGAGCCTACTCTCATGGGTTTCCTCTTTCTTAAGCCAGAGAGAGCTGAGATTATCATTTGATGGATTAACTGAGGGATTCACATCACTTGATACTGGGATTCCACAAGGCAGTCCAATCTCACCAATCCTATTCTTGATTTATCTTAGAGAAATGTTCACTTCTAAGGCAGTTATGTTCCTGTCATATATTGATGATATTTCCTTGACTGTCTCCTCAACCAGCTTCAAAAAAAATATACAAATACTAGAAAGAGAAGTTAAAATCCTAGAAGACCTAGGAAAACAAAATACAGTTCAATTTGACATAGCAAAGACAGAGCTAATTCATTTTGAAGACTCAAAATCTGCTAAACAGTGGCAATTAAACCTCCCTAATGGATCACTGGTAAAACCTTCTCAAACTGTGAAGTGGTTGGGTGTTTGGTTTGACAATAGATTAACTTTCAAACAACATCTTACAACCAGGATTGCCCAAGCAAAGGCAGCATTCCAGAGAATATCAAGACTAACAAATACAGAGAGAGGATTAAGTCCACAGGCAATGAGGCAGCTCTATCTAGCATGCGTGTCCAGTATTTCTGACTATGCAAGCCAAGTATGGTGGAAAGGTCAGAAAAACTTGTTAGACTTACTCCAAGGTCTACAGAATCTGGCACTGAGGAAAATCTTGGGATGCTTTAAGACAACTCCTATAAGACCAATGGAAATTGAGGCATGCTTGTGTCCCCCGGATGTTCGCCTAAATCATAGCAGAAGAAAATATGCTATGAGAATACTTCAACTACAGTCAAATCATCCAGTGGCAAAACTTCTTAGACAACACCTAGATTCTTTCAATTCAGATAGTGACAAAATCTTTCAAGGTACCCAACTTAGAGTTGTTGCAGAATCAATACCAATTGAGATTGATACAGACAATATAGAAACTGTCGTGAACAACTTATACCCACCCTGGAAGAGAAAACTCCCATATAGAATAAAAATTGATAAAAATACAAAAGAGCAGGAGGCATTGAACCACATGACAAAAATAAATCAGACAGCTTGGGAATCATCTATCTTATACTACACAGATGCTTCATATTACCCAGAGGCAACTGGGATCGGCATTGCCTTTATTGCCTATGATCAATTGAGCTCAGAAACATGGGCTGAATACAATAATATGGGATTAGAAAATGTTATTTATAATGGTGAACTAGAGGCAATTACAAGAGCCCTAGAACATGCTGAAAGAATGGGAGGATACAGAGAGAAGGTAACAATCTTTTCAGACAGTCAAGCAGCTTTACTTTGTCTAAAAACATTCCTAGACAAACCTGGACAGTTTTGGGTACAGAGATCTATTACTGCTGCAAATAAATTGGTGGAAAAAGGAGTTAGGGTTTCCTTAGAATGGATTCCTGGACATTCTAACATACCTGGTAATGAAGAAGTTGACAGTCTAGCTAAGGAGGCTGCAATGAAGCCTCCAGATAACTACTATCCAACAAGCCTAGCCTATTTATCTCAGTTGATAAGGGATATAAAGAATGCGGAATGGGGTTGCAATTTAACAGAATATAAAAATAAACACCCTGGAAACCCTAGTTCATACTTAAGTATGTTTCCATGGCTAAACAGAAAGAGACTATGGACCCCAAGAGGAACAAAAAAAGAGATTTGCTCTGCTTATTTCCAGTTGAAAAGTGGACATGGTTATTTCAAATCATATCTTAAAAGGATTGGAAAAATACTAGATGATGATTGTGTTTGCGGTAGAAAGCAGACACCCAGTCACCTCTTACTAGAGTGTAGGAGATATAGGAAGGAGAGGATTAAAATAGAGGATAAGCTTTGCATCAAGAGACTCACACTACCATTAGTCCTCAACACTAACAAGGGAGTTGAAGCCACATTGGAATTTATCAAGGAGACAAAAATAGCAACAAGGAAATGGTATCTGGTAGATACAGTGGATGAGAATTTTTGGAATGACTAAGAAATAGAAAAACTTGAATATATTGTAATTTTCTTTGTTCTGATATTTGTTGGGTGGATGGTGGAGTTATTGGTTGATTTTGGTTTTTGATATAAGAGTCAAGTGCACTCAAATTGTCTACATGCATAAGACTGGAAGATATAAATTCGATAAGCTTGTAATTAGCAAGTACTATAGATTGCACTCCTTTGGAGTGCACATCCTACGATAGTCTTAGACTTATACAGGATGTTAATGGGAAAAAAAAAAAAAAAAGAATCGAACGAAACACAATATTTATGCTAATTATCATTAATCAAATATTTTTTATGCAAATATCAAAATGAACAAATTAATACACAATTAATATACACAAATATTCCAGCATTATATTTATGAAAAGGATTGTGCAGACGTATTTATATGAAATGCATAGATTTGTGCTGTTGTAACCATGGCAACTTTCGTCTTCGGTTAAATTGGTATCCATGGTAACAGATTTTTTCGGTTAAATTTGTCTCCATGGCAACATATTTTATTCGGTTAATATAATAACATGGGTACCCCAGACGCATTATGATATTTTATATAAATTCATTTTCGAATTATGCCAACATTATTTTAATCAACTCATAAATATAACCATGGATACCCTTGATTCTGTAATTTTTTCTAACATTTGAGACCCAGGGGTATCCATGATTGAAATTTAAGAACATCATATTTGCATGTATGGATATCCCTGATCTAAAGTTTTATACAAATAATTCATAAATTGGGATAACATTCATAAGTTAAAACTTTTTGCCTGGGTTTATCCATGGGCTACCCTGAAATATTAATATTTATAACCCTACATGTGTAGGGATACGCCTAGCATGGCCATTTTTGAGCTCCGAATCAGTGTAGGGGTTGTTAAATGTAATCATTTAAGTGACAAACTGTGAAATGACTTAAGACATTGCAATAATTAATCTATTGAAATTAATTATGCAAGAAATATTTGTGCAAAATTATGCACAACTATTATGGAATAAATTAAAGCAAAGTATAAGACTTATGAATTCTATCTAGGATCAGACCTAGCATAGATGTGTACAGGGTATAATAATCTAGCAAGGACTTATGATTGAAATCAATATCATGCAAGTGACAAAGCTTATTTTGACAAATAAAATATACAAGGGGTCAAAATATGGTTTGGTTGGAATGTACCAGGGGTTAGATTATGCATGAGTATGTTCTAGGATATAGACTTTGGCATGGGTCTAGATAAGACAAGGGTTTATAAATGTTGAGGTGTTGGATCGCGCTTTGACGCTAACTAACTAGCTTGTGCATTAGCGCAACTAGTGGAAAAGATGTGGCTATCTGGACGCTAAGAGTGATCGTCGGTGGGATAGTTTGGGTCTCCCACATTTGTATTTTTCTCATTTACTTCACTTTCTCTTCTTATTAACCCTGTCACCCAATATGTATATAGTCTGGTGTTCCCACCACTTTCCTTCATCATCTTCAAAACCATAATCACTTATTATTAAGATTACCAAATTATCTTTATACTCTAACACCATTGTTCACTATCATCTTCTTTATAAAATATAATTCTACTACTTTACGGTGAATATAATTTTATAACCTTTAATAGGTTATGAGCCCGGCTAGCTCTACCTCTGCCTCTCATAAATAATCTATCATAGTTGAACAATCACTGACCTTTTGACAAACCAGACTCAGATCATTGAACTCAGAATGGATCCAACAAGAAGTTCTTTTGCCAAACTCAATGGCTCCTCAAACTACCAAGTTTGGTCTATTAAGATGAGATCATACCTTACTGCGCAAGACCTCTGGGATGTTGTCGACATATCTTCATCCAAATCCTTAGCACAGAATCTGATGTCTTCAAACTCAAAGGCAACGTCAATGATTATCCTATCTTGTGAAGATCATATTCTTCAACTTCTCGATCCTAATGATTTAGCTGCAAAAATATGGAGAAAGTTGGAAAAACTCTATGGACAAGTTGGCTTCAGTGCCAGACATCTTGCATTTCAATCTCTTGTTTCAACCACCATATCCTCTTGTGACTCTATTGATCAATACATGGATCAGTTCCGAAGCAAAGTTAACAGTCTATCTCAATTGACATCATCACCTCTGCCACAATGGCTATTACTGTCAATATTCATCAATAATGTCTCAAGCCAATATGAAGCTTGGGTTCAATCAGTCATGCAGCAGGTACGAAGCCAAAAAATATCTGAAGACTCACATTCATACCTTGATGAAGTCATTGCAAGCTTGCTAGATGAGGCAAGAAGATTAGGATACACAAAGGTTGAACATGAAGGAGGGACTACTGCTTTGACTGCTCGGAAGCCAGCTAAAGCAAAGCCAATATGCAGATATTGTGGAAAAATACACAAGTCAGAAAATTGTTGGCAGGAATTTCCGGATAAAAGACCAACAGCCAGACTTACTACAACTGCGCAACTTGGGAACCAAAGGCAGACAAACAATACAGATATCTCATACAGCATAGCTTTCCTGACAAAATCACATCAACAAAATTGCAACACTTGGATATTAGATAGTGGGGCAACACAACATATGTGCAATGACAGGACTCAATTTACCATGTTAGAAAATTATACAACAACCATTACTACAGCTAATAATACTAACATGAAGGCCTGTGGCAAAGGAGATATACGGCTGGTTACTCGGAATAGGACAACTTTCACATTGCTGAATGTTCTATATGTACCAGAACTTGCTTCAAACCTCCTGTCAGTCTGCTGTGCAATGACAAATCCACATATGAGATTTAATTTTCTACAAGGTGAATGCCAAATCATGTTCAAGGACACTCTTCTTGCTACGGCAACTCAAAAAGATTCACTTTTGGTCTTAGAAACAATACGTCCTACTGCAAATCTTACAAAGTCAACTGACAGTCAAACCTGGCATAAGCGACTTGGGCATCTAAATAGGGAATATATGTCAAAGCCAACAATTCAAGCAGTCACTAATGGCGTTAGTGAATTCTCGTGTGATACATGCCTAAAAAACAAGTCAACTCGCATTGTATCAAGAGCCACAGTTACCAAAGCTATAAGACCACTTGAAAAAATCCACTCTGATCTAGCTGGTCCAATAACTCCAGAATCACTAGGTGGAAATAAGTACTTAGTTACATTTACTGATGATTTTAGTCGATTTTCTTGGGTGTTTCCTTGTGCTAAGAAATCACAGTGCTTGGATATTTTTAAGATGTTCAAAAAGGCAGTTGAGAATGAATTCAATCAAAAAATTGCCTTCTTGCATTGTGATAATGGGGGCGAATATACTAGTCAGGAATGGAAAAAATTCTCACAACAAGAAGGGATTCAGTTACTCTATACTGTTCCATACACGCCTGAACAGAATGGTGTTGCAGAAAGATTAAATCGAACCTTGTTTACCACAGCTCGCTGTTTTGTGAATGACACACCAAACCTCAACAAGTCACTATGGGCAGAGCTTATTCGTACGGCTTGTTACATCAAAAATCGTGTTCCATCCAGCTCTAATAAGGACTTCAAATCATCATATGAAATTTTGTTCAATAGATCACCAGCTCTAGACCATTTACGCATCATTGGATCAGCATGTTATACAAACAAAACTGGGAAACAATTGGGCAAACTTGATGAAAGGGCCAGTGAAGGATTTCTAGTTGGATACGAGTCGGAAAATATCTACAGAGTCTATGATCCTTCAACTAACAAAGTTTTTCGAAGTCGAGATGTTGTCATTAAAGAAATGACAGAATCAAGGGAAAATCAAGATATTATTTCTCAGAAATTAACTACAACAAACGAGCACAATTTTGTTTCAATGAATAACAACATCTTTGATAACAATGTTGAATCAAAAAACTCCAATAGTCTAAGCAGATCTCCTGAGCAAGAAGAACAATCACCTTCTATGAATCAATACCACACAGCTCAGTCTATTCAACTTCCTGAAGTCGAATCATATGATGAATCATCAATTGATGAACTTGCAGACCCCAAGTACGAAAGATATGCAACCTCTTATAGAGATCCATTCCTCCCAAGAGCTTTTGTGGCCAAGTGTCTGGCAGCTGCTGACTCAAATAACAACTTTGTTCCTGACACTCTTGAGCAAGCAATGCAATGTCCTCAATCTAGGCTATGGGCGTCGAGTATGAGAGAAGAGATAAGATCAATGTATGAAAATTCAACATGGTCATTGGTTAATATATCAAACAATAATACCAATGTGATTCAAGGAAGATGGGTATTTAGGACAAAATCAGATGTAAATGGAAACATTATCAAATACAAGTCAAGATGGGTTGTTCGTGGCTTTCAGCAAAAAGATGGAACTATCTCTGACACATATGCAAGCGTGGTCAAACCAATGTCATACAAAATACTTTTCAGCCTTGCTGCATCACTAGATTTGGACATTGAGCAAATGGATGTCAAAACAGCATTCTTAAATAGTCCAATTGAAGAGGATGTCTTTGTGGAACAGCCACATGGTTTTGAAGTGGAATCTCAAAATGACCTCAGCATATTGAAGAAAGAATTATTTCAACAGACAAAATCAAGTAATGAATCATATATCTATCCAACACAAAAAAGAAAAAATGTTAAATTAGTCTGCAAATTGGACAAAGCCTTATATGGATTGAAACAGGCACCACGTGCATGGTATAAGACACTTGCATCATTTATGGCAGAAGCCAAACTTAAACCACTGATGAGTGACTATGCTGTTTTTGCAAACAACAATCGAACTCTACTAGTTGCTGTTTATGTTGATGACCTTTTAATTTTTGGCAAAGACAAAGTTCAAATTCAAGATATTAAAAACAGGCTCAAGAATCGATTCCAGATGACAGACTTAGGACCAGCTCATTTATATCTTGGAATGCAAATCACTCGAGATAGAGTAAATCGGACATTACACCTTGACCAAAAGAAATACTTGGAAATTGTTTTAGAAAGATTTAATCTGTCTGATTGCAATCCTGTTAGCACACCAATGGAAACTGGACTTAAACTTCAGCAGAGAGAAGATCAAGCATCTCCTAAAGAAATTAATGAATATCAAAAATTGATGGGCTGTTTAGAATACGCAGCCATTGCCACTAGACCAGATATTACGTTTCCAGTTCACAAACTTGCTCAATTCGCATCCAATCCAGATTCAAGTCACTTTAACGCCGCAAAAAGGATTTTACGCTATATCAAAGGTTCCTTGAACTACTGCCTTGTATTCTGTGGGGGGAAGAAGAATGACAAGTTTGAACTTATTGGCTATACAGATGCAGACTGGGCTGGGGGTTCAACTGATAGGAAATCAATTGGGGGGTACTGCTTTTACCTCAATCATAATTTGATCTCACATATGTCAAAAAAGCAACCAACAGTAGCCCTAAGTAGCGCAGAAGCTGAAATGCATGCTGCTCTACAAGCATCAAAAGAAGCAATCTGGTTACGAAACATTTTGGAGGAAATAGGATGCAAACAACAAAACCCAACAACTATCTATTGTGACAATCAAGCAGCAATATCGCTTTCACGCAATCCTGAATTCCATTCAAGATCAAAACATGTAGACATCCATTATCAGTTTCTTCGTCTACAAGTTGAACAAAAGACAATCATATTGAAATTCATTGGATCAACTGATATGGCTGCTGATGGTCTAACTAAACCACTTAGTCGACAAAAACATGAAAAATTTTGTGAATTCATGCAAGGAAAAATTGTCGAAATTAAAGATCAAACAGATAAGAAAGAATGTCACTTAATGATTATGGGGGAGTGTTAAATGTAATCATTTAAGTGACAAACTGTGAAATGACTTAAGACATTGCAATAATTAATCTATTGAAATTAATTATGCAAGAAATATTTGTGCAAAATTATGCACAACTATTATGGAATAAATTAAAGCAAAGTATAAGACTTATGAATTCTATCTAGGATCAGACCTAGCATAGATGTGTACAGGGTATAATAATCTAGCAAGGACTTATGATTGAAATCAATATCATGCAAGTGACAAAGCTTATTTTGACAAATAAAATATACAAGGGGTCAAAATATGGTTTGGTTGGAATGTACCAGGGGTTAGATTATGCATGAGTATGTTCTAGGATATAGACTTTGGCATGGGTCTAGATAAGACAAGGGTTTATAAATGTTGAGGTGTTGGATCGCGCTTTGACGCTAACTAACTAGCTTGTGCATTAGCGCAACTAGTGGAAAAGATGTGGCTATCTGGATGCTAAGAGTGATCGTCAGTGGGATAGTTTGGGTCTCCCACATTTGTATCTTTCTCATTCACTTCACTTTCTCTTCTTATTAACCCTGTCACCCAATATGTATATAGTCTGGTGTTCCCACCACTTTCCTTTATTATCTTCACAACCATAATCACTTCTCATTAAGATTATCAAGTTATCTTTATACTCTGACAACATTGTTCACTATCATCTACTTTATAAAATATAATTCTACTACTTTACGGTGAATATAATTTTATAACCTTTAATAGGGGTATCCATATTTCGATTCATTCTTATGCAGAGGAGCCATCATGGATATCCCTGACATTGTCTTTTTTTCTATTATGAATACCCCGAGGGATATCCCAGGCTGTTAAATGATTTATGCAAAACAGTGTTAGGGATATCCTTGAAAGCATTTTTAATTTGCAGAAATACTTATTATATCACCTCCAACGCAGTTACAACCCATTCCCAGTTGTTAGCATGGATAAACCTGACAAGGATTTTTTCAAGGTGTTATGCTTAAGGGTATCCCTGATCGGACTATGAATTATGCATCATGCTATGTTGTTGAACCCTGACAACCAGTTGACCCATGTATACACGTCAGCATGGCTATCCCAGATATTTATTGAGCTTTTACAACAGTTATGACAGCAATTCGTACCCGGAATCGAATTTTTACATGCATTGTTACAAGCATGGGTATGCCTCTAGGAACTTTCATATAGTATAAAATTATTTTATCTAATTCAATTATCATCTCTATAGACAATCGACCACTGATACAGTCATCCCTCTAATTACTTGAATGTGCGGTCGTAGTGAATTAGTTGATTATCAGAGGCATGACTATACCCTTCTACACCCGAAAAATTAATTCGCATTACTGCTGCAACTCAGAAAGCAATCGTCCATCGTACATTTGAAACTCGAAGTAGTTTTAACGTGGTTGCGGGAATGGTTTGTCGCGACGACCTGTCGTTATCATCAGTGCAGGTGCAGGAGACAACTGTTGGGATAAATTAATGCGAATTCTTCAATGCGGAAGGTCGATTAGTAGAGAAAAAGACGACAAGGATGAAATATGCACCACAAGGATATTTGAGCGATGCTTCGCCCCTTGCGAATAGTAAGCAGGGCTTTTATTAGGAGAATACTATCACAGGAAAACATGGATAAGGATCCACCAACGCGGCAGTTTGTCAATAACGATATCACACAACACTGCATAATTAAGCGTGATGCTTTGAGTTCAAGCTGAGTTCCGCCCCTTGCTGATAGTAATCAGGGCTTGCATGGTCAGAATTCATTCACAGGGATACTATACTGTGGAGCCATTCACGTAAAATAAATTCTTATATAACAAGTATTATCGCTGAAAAGGACCTGGGAAATCAAGGGTAGTTTACTCCCATGCTACAATAAGCTTGAGGGTTATAGCGGCGATATGAACATGGCTCCTTCATTATTAACCCGTCATCTCAACAGATTGACTTACAAGGATGCATTTTTTTTGTATCCATCAACGCGTCCAATAGATTCACACCTGTAGATTTTGGCATAACCATTGCGACGTCATTACGCCACACCTACTAAAATTGTCAGTTTGTGGATCGAGTGTTTTAAGAATGGTTTTTAATTCTCACCTTCGACACGTAACATAGACGCATGCCGTGATAATGATTTAAGGTATTGGATAATCGGATACAAAGATATAAGATGTGATAATTAGTTATCGTATTGCAAACATACTCAATTATGCCCTCCATTCGAAACACGTAGTCTGTGGTTATTGTACTTACGAGGGCCACATTTTGAATGCTCAATACAACGCGAGTCAATGATCCAATATATGGATATCTTTGAAAAACAAATCAAATCTTTACTATACAAATAGATGGCAAGGTCAAAGTTGCGCTATTCTGCCAGCGCAATCATAAGGATCAGTTTGTGGTTCATAGTCTTTAAATTGCGATGTATTGAATTGTTGGCACTTAGTGAGACATCTTCCACACATATTACTGCTGAAACTGTAACATTTTTTATTTTTTAAAAAAAATATGTTATTCAGCAAACGGTCACGCGACTTTCTTCATATGTTTTTTTTTTTTGAACTTTTTGATAATTCTTATGTAATGATCGCGTATCGGTTATTTTTCGACGCTAGCAAGTCTCCACTCGCACAAGCTATAAATATTTCCCATCACCCATCCATCGTCCCATGTTCATCCGAAACTTTTCACAAACAATTTCATTTCAAACAGTTTCACCATAAATTTTCAACCAACGACAGATAAGTTTGTACTCCGATTAAAATACCTATCTAACAAGTTTATTGATAGTACACCACACACCCTTTATATTGATCTAACCTGTATCGACGACCTCAAGACAACAGTCTTCTGTCTACGCATAAAACATATGCTCCGCTGGCTACGTGTATGAGACAAATTAAGACCTATCATTGACATGTAAAGAGAAGAAAGTCAAGGCTACAAAGACAGCCCACAGACGCTACAGAAAACGTTGCAATTAAAGAAAAGTTAAAATCTATCAAGAAACATAAAACACAACGCGTATTCTACCATCCTACATGCGGTAGCTGTGTACGCAACTGGAAGCAATACTTCAGATATACAATACAAGAGACGTTATTGGACGCAAATAAAATTAAATACGAACGAAAATTGTTCTTCGAAAACAGAGTATTATCATCAGGGTTATCTTCAAAAAGAAACAATCTTCATCCACGATCTTCTACCATTAACTTAACGTGTGCCACAAATGTCTTAAAGAAGGCTGTGTCACTACACTCCTACTGGAGCATACGATGCACAAGCCCAGCCACTATTCCTATATCGTCGTGAACCTCACATACTCTTCACGATCTGAACATGTCTGGAATCTCACTCCACCAGTGCAAGGTGCTTATACTACATATGCATGTTGTGATCTAGACCCGATCTGTCACCATCCTCCATCAACATCGAGGATCTTAATATATACCCCTCTACATATAATGCCACAGATTACCGCTCTGTTTCATCTCGACGGAAACTATTGGTCTACATTTTACACAGAAGACTTGACATATACTTTCCGACGCCTGTTTATAATACCTGCTTGGAAAGGACAGAGGCCTTCAACATTATGCATCATGACCTGTCGACGCGCTGCCCACTTGAATCTCATGTTCAGGTGAAAGACTAACCATTCCCTGTCTTATAAATCATCTGACATCTCGAAGAACATAATTATCTGCTATTATATTTATAATATCCCAATTTCCAGATGAGGTTGGTCCAAACAATCATACGACTCTGTTCAAGGTACAGATAGAAGTCAGCAACTCCACGCTTCTCATCTGGCTCTGACAAAAGCAAAATCATCATTTCCAATTCATGTGAATCAAGTAAACCGTAATTTGGAATGATATCATCGTTCTGCTTCACGTAAACTGATTAAAATTCATCCTTAGCATGATGAATTGCTTCATGCCTTTAATTGAGAATAACAAACTGCTCTCACAAAGAAAGTGAAACATGTACTGAAGCCATACTCTTCGATCGACTTCCTTAAGTGATGAGATCAACTAACTCATACCTCATTTTCACGTCCTCGAATCTGTCCTTAAGTTTAATCTTTGCCATTCTCCATCTTGAGTATAAACCAACTTTTGTTTAAGTTTGACTCGGAATATATACTCGCCTTTCCCAAGTACCAGATAGAAGCCACACTCTCCACGCTACTCATCTGACTTAACAAAAGGCAAAATTTTCCCTTTCATGGCATGTGAACAATGCCGACCATCGCAGTTTAACAAATCGAATATTGACTCTCCACTTCCGTGAACAATACTAACAATCGTCACTGATTACAATCAACATGCCCCTTTTCATGAGAAGCAAAGTTATCGTATTATCTAAAATCTAACTACCTGCCTCCGCTTCATGTGACAAAGACCTGTAATGCTCCCCAGACTAACTCCAACTAACTACATCCAACTCAATAAAAAAGCCACCCCTTCCGAAGCAACGCGAGGAACCCTGCCCCGGAGCGAAGCGCAGGGCCGCAGGGCCAGGACCTAGTCTTTCTTTAAATATATCAGAGCATTTGTGGATACCTTTTCAGTTTTGCGAAAGCGCTGATTGGCCGGGCGAGGGGGGGGGCGGACGGTGGTTGGTCGGGCAAGCGAGGCGCGACATCATTTCGGCTGACCGCCCGAAAACGGCAGTAATGATTGGCTCGCAGAGCGTTGGATGGCTGACTCAGCGCAGAGGGCTAAATGTGGATCCCACGAGAAAATGCGCGCGCTAGACAGAATGAAGCGGTTCCATTGGCTCACAGAGCATCGTTCCGGCTGACTAAAGCCCATCAGACTAAATGTGGATACCAAGTGAGAATCCGTGAATGCTCATTCGTCGCCGCTAGCGTCTGGACCACGCTAAGAAAACTTTTCATCACCTCCCACAATCCGCTTCTTCTTTCTCTTTTACATCCATCATCGTCGTCGTCGAATTTTCCCCCACCACCCTCAGGTACGTTGTCCTATCACCATCGCTGACCATTTCACAGGAGTATAGAATTACACATGGCCTCAGGTGAGTAAATGACTCCTTTTTGATACGCTGACAAACATATAGGTCGTCGTCGCATCAGTATTCATCCCGAAACCAGGTATGTCGTCCATTTTTCATCGCTGACAATCTACAGGCAGTTTCAGGTAAGTGACAGCGACCCCGTTTTTGAATTCTGACAATTATACAGGTCACTGCGTCTGAATTCCATCGCTTTTGAATCAGGTACGTCGTCTACAACGCTGATTGCTGACAATTTCACAGGAAACAGTATTACACATGGCTTCACGTGAGTAAATGGCCCCATTTATATTACTGACAAACCCACAGGTCATCGTCGCAGCTGTAATATTTCGGAATCAGGTATGTCGTCCATTGTTCATCGCTGATAATATACAGGTAGTTTCAGGTAAGTAACAGTAGCCCCATTCTTGAGTTCTAACAATAAAACAGGTCGTTGCGTCTGAAGTCCATCGCTTTTGAATCAGGTACGTCTTCATATCAAGCTGACAATTCTCCACAGGATCCGAAATCGAAATCACCAGCGAAAGCTTCAAATGAAAGAAACATCCTCAAATTAATTACCTCACTGACAATTTTAGGCCTTCATTGCCCTTCATACTGCGATAACATTCAGGTACGTCTCCGAATAGCTTTCAGAAGTCATATTAACCGTCTCAGAATTATTACTCAAGAATCCGTCAAATATTTGACACCAGCATCTTCGCAATCCAATAAATTACGGCAACGAACAATATACCACATTTGCTCAGGTACGAATCCAAAAATCATATTACACTCTACTAACCAGCTTTAGAATCGAATTCACCGCTATTTAAAATATCAAATATCATCTTATTCGATCCAATGACATTCATCAGTCGTTAGTTCTTTGAACAGATAGCCATATTACCAGGTACGTTTCAAGTCGAGTTCCAAAACAGCCTTTAACAAGCTTTAGAAGATGTTTATTCGCAATGCCAACGAGTCTCAACAAAGAGTCAAGACGGAAATAACCCAATAATCCGTTGAAAAATAAGCAAAATGACTATTGGCTTCAGACGATGCATTAACTAAAGAACGACAGAAAAACGACATGCTTTATAAGCACAGAGAAAAGATCTAATTCAAACCATCCTGATTTGTAAGCGATTGCTAACACTCATCTAGAACACATTCGTCACTTAAAAATCACATTCAACTTCGATAGCTTAAGATCACTTTTTAAACCGTTACCAAAAGAGCTCCTCAGAGACAACAGTTGCATTTCTATCGAAAAGGAAACTTCTAAATCAGGAATTTTGACAAATATCATGGTCAACGTGATTGAGAAGTCATTAAGAACATCCGAGACGTATCACTGACAGTTTATGAGTAGGAAATTGGCACATATTCCTTAACGGACTCGACTGGATACCATTGGCGCCTCAACTATACCCAGAACCACCTCCAGGAGGACACACTTTTCAACTTCACAAAGTTTCGAACTCTGTAAGGACATTCGTAATGATTTCTCGCAATGACTTTTAAATTTGCCATACTGACGTAAAAGCGAAGCTTTTTATAACGTAAAACCAATTATTTGAAAAATGTGAAACTAACAAGTAAAGGTGTTGAAATTAATTGCATTGTGGCTAAATATAAATTGTGATTTGTAATCGTAGTAACGGCACAATTGTAATCAAAGATTATGAATGTTATGTAATTTTACAACGAATGAGTAGAAAGAAACACAAAAATTATGCTATTTATAATAAATCACAAATTATTTATGCAAGTATGGAAATGAACAAATTAATACAAATTTAATCTGCAAAGTTTTTCAAGCATAATATTTATGAAATGATTGTGCAGACATAATTTCCATGAAATGCATAGTTTTGTGCTATTGTAACCATAGCAACTTTAGCCTTCGGTTAAATTGGTATCCATGGCAACCTATTTTTTTGGTTAAATTTGTCTCCATGGCAACATATTTTATTCGGTTAATATAATAACATGGGTACCCCAGACACATTATGATATTTTATATAAATTCATTTTCGAATTATGCCAACATTATTTTAATCAACTCATAAATATAACCATGGATACCCTTGATTCTGTAATTTTTTCTAACATTTGAGACCCAGGGGTAACCATGATTGAAATTTAAGAATATTATATTTGCATGTATGGATATCCCTGATCTAAAGTTGTATACAAATAATTCATAAATTGGGATAACATTCATAAGTTAAAACTTTTTGCCTGGGTTTATCCATGGGCTACCCTGAAATATAAATATTTATAACCCTACATGTGTAGGGATATGCCTAGCATGGCCATTTTTGAACTCCGAATCAGTGTAGGGGTATCCCTATTTCGATTCATTCTTATGCAGAGGAGCCATCATGGATATCCCTGACATTGTCTTTTTTTCTATTATGAATACCCCGAGGGATATCCCAGTCTGTTAAATGATTTATGCAAAACAGTGTTAGGGATATCCTTGAAAGCATTTTTAATTTGCAGAAATACTTATTATATCACCTCCAACGCAGTTACAACCCATTCCCAGTTGTTAGCATGGATAAACCTGACAAGGATTTTTTCAAGGTGTTATGCTTGAGGGTATCCCTGATCGAACTATGAATTATGCATCCTGCTAAGTTGATGGATCCCTGACTAGCATTTGCTTAATGTACAAACGCCAGCATGGCTATCCCAGACAAGATACTATGCTTTTATAACAGATATGACAGCATTTGTACCCTGAATCGAATTTTTACATGAATTGTTACAAGCATGGGTATGCCTCTAGGAACTTTCATATAGTATAAAATTATTTTATCTAATTCAATTATCATCTGTATACACAATCGACCACTGATACAGTCATCCCTCTAATTACTTGAATGTTTGGTCGTAGTGAATTAGTTGATTATCAGAGGCATGACTATACCCTTCTACACCCGAAATAGTAATTCGCATTACTGCTGCAACTCAGAAAGCAATCGTCTATCGTACATTTGAAACTCGAAGTAGTTTTAACGTGGTTGCGGTAATGGTTTGTAGCGACGACCTGTCGTTATCATCAGTACAGGTGCAGGAGACAACTGTTGGGATAAATTAATGCGAATTCTTCAATGCGGAAGGTCGATTAGTAGAGAATAAGACGACAAGGATGAAATATGCACCACAAGGATATTTGAGCGATGTTCCGCCCCTTGCGAATAGTAAGCAGGGCTTTTATTAGCAGAATACTATCACAGGAATACATGGTTAAGGATCCACCAACGCGGCAGTTCGTCAATAATAATATTGCACGACGCTGCAAAATTAAGCGCGATGCATCAAGTTGAAGCTGAGTTCCGCCCCTTGCTGATAGTAATCAGGGCTTGCATGGTCGGAATTCATTCACAGGGATACTATACTGTGGAGCCATTCACGTAAAATAACTTCTTATATAACAAGTATTATCGCTGAAAAGGACCTGGGAAATCAAGGGTAGTTTACTCCCATGCTACAATAAGCTTGAGGGTTTTTTTTTTTTTTCTAAATCATTTTTGCGTATGCAGCCTGAGGCTATGACGCGAATGATTACGGAAGATATGTATGTGACGCAGAATAACTCTGTTTGACGTTTGGAACACTCATACTCAGATTTCATTTGCAGATACCACTACGAGAATAACGCCTTACGACATGTACCCTCTTCCGTGAATACCCACCACAGGGAAAAGCGAGAAAAACCTGTGGCTATCTGAGCATGCTTTCGTCATTCTACGAATACAGTATCACCGCGAGAGAAGTGGTGTGAGGGTCTTGCTGGATTCGAACCAGCTTTCTCCTGTCTCAAGTGGGGCATGTATCCAAGCTACCCAGACTCTACTTGGAAGAACGGCCCAGATAGTGTACCACTGTACCATCCGACCCCAGCTTGAGGGTTATAGCGGCGATATGAACATGGCTCCTTCATTATTAACCCGTCATCTCAACAGATTGACTTACAAGGATGCATTTTTTTTGTATCCATCAACGCGTCCAATAGATTCACACCTGTAGATTTTGGCATAACCATTGCGACGTCATTACGCCACACCTACTAAAATTGTCAGTTTGTGGATCGATTGTTTTAAGAATGGTTTTTAATTCTCACCTTCGACACGTAACATAGACGCATGCCGTGATAATGATTTAAGGTATTGGATAATCGGATACAAAGATATAAGATGTGATAATTAGTTATCGTATTGCAAACATACTCAATTATGCCCTCCATTCGAAACACGTAGTTTGTGGTTATCGTACTGACGAGGCCACACTTTGAATGCTCAATACAACGCGAGTCAATGACCCAATATATGGATATCTTTGAAAAATAAATCGAATCTTTTCTACACAATTAGATGGCGGGGTCAAAGTTGCGCTATTCTTCCAGTGCAATCATAAGGATCAGTTTGTGGTTCATAGTCATTAAATTGCGATGTATTGAATTGTTGTCACTTAGTGAGACATATTCCACACATATTACTGCTGAAACTGTAAAATTTTTTATTTTTTAAAAATAATACATTATTCAGCAAACGGTCACGCGACTTTCTTCATATCTTTTTTTTTTTGAACTTTTTGATAATTCTTATGTAATGATCGCGTATCGCTTATTTTTCGACGCTAGCAAATCTCCACTCGCACAAACTATAAATATTTCCCATCATCCTACCGTTGTCTTTTAGCCATCCTAAACTTTTCTCAAACAATTTTAATTCAAATAATTTTACCATAAATTTTCAACCAATGACAGGTAAGTTTGTACTCCGATTAAAATACTTATCTAACAGGTTTATTGATAGTACACCACACTACCTTTATATTGATCTAACCTGTATCGACGACCTCAAGACGACAGTCTTCTGTCTACGCATAAAACATATGCTCCGCTGGCTACGTGTATGGGACAAATTAAGACCTATCATTGACATGTAAAGAGAAGAAAGTCAAGGCTACAAAGACAGCCCACAGACGCTACAGAAAAACGATGTAATTAAAGAAAAGTTAAAATCTATCAAGAAACATAAAACACAACGCGTATTCTATCATCCTACATGCGGTAGCTGTGTACGCAACTGGAAGCAATACTTCAGATATACAATACAAGAGACGTTATTGGACGCAAATAAAATTAAATACGAACGAAAAATGTTCTTCGAAACGGAATAGTATCATCAGGGTTATCTTCAAAAAGAAACAATCTTCATCCACGATTTTCTACCATTAACTTAACGTGTGCCACAAATGTCTTAAAGAAGGCTGTGTCACTACACTCCTACTGGAGCATACAATGCAAAAGCCCAGCCACTATTCCTATATCGTCGTGAACCTCACATATTCTTCACGATCTGAACATGTCTGGAATCCCACTCCACGAGTACAAGACCTTATACTAAACATGCATTTGTTCACTCGACCCTTCCTGCCATCTCCATCAACATCGAGGATTTAAATTATTACCACCATAAATCATTTAATCATACTAACTACCGCTCTGTTTCATCTCGACAGACACTAATGGTCTACATTTTGCACAGAAGATCTTGACATATCCATCCAATGCCCGCTTATATTACCTGTTTGGAAAGAACATAGGCCTTCAACATAATGCAACATGACCTGTTGCGCAATCCAGTTGACATATCATGTTCAGGAGAAAGACTAACCATTCCCTGTCCAATAAATCATCTGACATCTCGAAGAACATAATTATCTGCTATTATATTGCAAAACATTCCAACTTCCACATGAGGTTGGCCCAAACAATTATACGCCTCTTTCAAGGTATAGATAGAAGTTAGCAACTCTACGCTTCTTATCTGGCTCTGACAAAGGCAAAATCATCATTTCCAATTAATGTGAATCAATTAAACCGTAATCTATATAATATTACAGCATTTGTGGATCCCTTTTCAGTTTTGCGAAAGCGCTGATTGGCTGGGGGAGGGGGGGGAGGCCGGTGGTTGGTCGGGCAAGCGAGGCGCGACGTCATTTCGGCTGACCGCCCGAAAACGGCAGTAATGGTTGGCTCGCAGAGCGTCGGATGGCTGACTCAGCCCAGAGGGCTAAATGTGGATACCGCGAGAAAATGCGCGCGCTAGATAGAATGAAGCGGTTCCATTGGCTCACAGAGCATCGTTCCGGCTGACTAAAGCCCATCAGACTAAATGTGGATACCAAGTGAGAATCCGTGAATGCTCATTCGTCGCCGCTAGCGTCTGGACCACGCTAAGAAAACTTTTCATCACCTCCCACAATCCGCTTCTTCTTTTTCTTTTACATCCATCATCGTCGTCGTCGAATTTCCCCCACCACCCTCAGGTACGTCGTCCTATCCGCATCGCTGACCATTTCACAGGAATATAGAACTACACATGGCTTCAGGTGAGTAAATGGATCCATTTTGATACGCTGACAAACATACAGGTCGTCGTCGCAGCAATATTCGTCCCGAAATCAGGTACGTCGTCCACTTTTCATCGCTGACAATTTACAGGAAACCGTAGGAAGCGTCAGGTATGTAAATGGCTCCATTCTCAATCATTGACAAATTCACAGGTCGTCGTCGAAGCAGTATTCATCTTGAAACCAGGTATGTCGTCCACTTTTCATCGCTGTCAATCTACAGGAAGCGTCAGGTAAGTAAGTAACAGCAACTATATTCATGAATTCTGACAATTTTACAGGTCGCTGCGTCAAAATTCCATCGCTTTTGTATCAGGTACGTCGTCTACAACGCTGATTGCTGACAATTTCGCAGGAAATTGTATTACACATGGCTTCAGGTGAGTAAATGGCTCCATTAATATTACTGACAAATCCACAGGTCGTTGTCGCAACAGTAATAATTCGAAATCAGGTACGTCGTCCATTTTTCATCGCTGACAATCTACAGAAAGCCTCAGATGAGTGACCCCCACTCTAATCGTGAACTCTGACAATTAAACAGGTCGCCGCGACATCATTTCATCGTTACTAGATCAGGTACGTCTTCAAATCAAGCTGATAATTCTTCACAGGCTCCTAAATCGAAATCATTGGCTAAAGCCACAAATGTAAGAAACATCCTCACACAAAGTGCTTCATTGACAGTTTTAGGTCGTTCCTGCTCTTCATACTGCGATAACTTTCAGGTACGTCTCTGAATAGCTTCCAGAAGTCAAATTAACTGTCTCAGAACTATCACTCACGAAACCAATAAATGTTTGACACCAGCATCTTCGCAATTCAATAAATTACGGCAACGAACAATATACCGCATTTGCTCAGGTACGAATCCAAAACCATAGTACACTCAACTAACAAGCTTTAGAATCGAATTCACCGCTGCTTAAAATATCAGACATGATCTTATTCGATCTAATGACATTCATCAGTTGATAGTTCTTTGAACAGATCGCAATATTATCAGTCACGTTTCAAATCGAGTTCTAAAATAGTCATTAACGAGCTTTAGACAAAGTTTATTCGCGATGCCAACGATTCTCATCAAAGCTTAAAGCAGAACAAACCCAATTACCCATTAAAATTAGTAAAACGATAATTGGAAACAGCCGATGCATCAACTAAAGAGCGATAGAAAACCGATAAGTTTGAGAAGTATTTAGAATCTGAAGATCAAATTCAACCCATCTTATTAAGAAAACGACTGCTAATACATACTTAGGACACATTCGTCACTTAAAAATTACATTCAAGTTCGAAAGCTTCAGATATTGTATTTAAACCGCTATCAAAAGATCTCCACAAAGACACCAGTCGCATCCTTCCAGAGGAACTTCTTATCTCAGGTATCTGACAAATATCATGGTCGAAATTATCGAAAGGACATTTAAAACATGCTTCATTTGAAAAACTTCATCCGAGACGTATCACTGACAATTAATGAGTAGGAAATTAGAACAAATTCCTTATAGGACTCTACTGGATACAACTGGCACCTCAACTATACCCAGAATTACCTCCAGGAGGACACACTTTCCAACTTCACCAAGTCTCGGACTCTGTAAGGACATTCGTAATGATTTTTCCCTATCACTATTAAATTTGCCATTCTGACGTAAAAGCGAAGCTTCAATAACGTAAAACCAATTATCTGAAGATTGTGAAACTAACAAGTAAAGGTGTAAAGATTAATTGAATTGTGGCTAAAAATAACAACGTGATTAGTAATTGTAGTAACGGCACAATTGTAAGCAAAGATTATGAAAGTAATGTAATTTTACAATGTATAAATAGAAAGGAACATAAAATTTATGCTTCTAATAATAAATCACAATTTATTTATGTTAATATGAAATTGAACAATTTAATACAGATTTAATTTACACAATTATTCAAGCATAATATTTATGAAATTGATTGTGCAGACATAATATATATGTAATGCATAGTTTTGTGCTGTTGTAACCATGGCAACTTCAGCCTTCGGTTAAATTGGTATCCATGGCAACCTATTTATTCGGTTAAATTTGTCTCCATGGCAACATATTTTATTCGGTTAATATAATAACATGGGTACCCCAGACATATAATGATATTTTATATAAATTCATTTTCGAATTATACCAACATTATTTTAATCAACTCATAAACATAACCATGGATACCCTTGATTCTGTGATTTTTTCTAACATTTGAAACCCAGGGGTATCCATGATTGAAATTTAAGAATATCATAATTGCATGTAGGGATATCCCTGATCTAAAGTTATATTCACATAATTCATTAATTGGGATAACGTTCATAAGTTCATACTTTTTGCCTGGGTTTATCCATGGGCTACCCTGATATCTTAATATTTATAACCCTACATGTGTAGGGATACGCCTAGCATGGCCATTTTTGAACTTCGAATCAGTGTAGGGGTATCCCTATTTCGATTCATTCTTATGCAGACGAGCCTTCATGGATATCCCTGACAATGATATTTTTCAAAAAATTGATAACCCAAGGGATATCCCAGTCTGTTAGGTGATTTATTCAAAACAATGTTAGGGATATCCTTGAAAATTCAACTTTATATGTTGAAATGCTAATTATATCACCCCTGACGTAAGTACAACCCATTCTCAGTTGTTTGCATGGATATACCTGATAAATTATTTTTCAAGGTATTATGCTTGAGGGTATCCCTGATGGGATCATGAATTATGCATCCTGTTATATTGATGGATCCCTGACAACTTATTGCCCCATGTATACATGCCAGCATGGCAATCCCAGATATATTATTGAGCTTTTATAACAGATATGACAGCATTTCGTACCTGAATCGAATTTTACTTTATGCATTTTTACAAGCATGGGTATGCCATTAGGAACTCTTAAATAGTATAAAATTATTTTATCTCATTTAATTAACATCCGTAAAACCAACGACGACTAAAACAGTTATACCTCTAACTACTTAAATGATCGATCGCAGTGAATTAATTAATCTATCAGAGGCTTGACTGTACCCTTCTACGCCCGAAAAAGTGATTCGCAATATTGCTTCAACTCAGATTGCAATCGCCCATCGTACATTTGAAATTCACAGTTGTTTCAACATGGTTGCAGGATAGGTTTGTCGCGGGTGCTGTCGTTATCATGAGTGTCAAGTGTAGGTTACAACTCTAGAGATAATTTTATGTGAATTTGTCAATGCGGAAGTCGACCAGCAGAGTATAAGGCGAAGAGGATGAAATATGCGCAGCAAGGGATTTCGAGCGATGTTCCGCTCCTTGCGAATAGTAAGCAGGGCTTTTATTAGCAAAATACTATCACAGGAATACATGGTTAAGTATCCACCAACGCGGCAGTTCGTCAACCACGATATCACACCACGCTGCATAATTAAGCGCGATGCATCAAGTTCAATCTGAGTTCCGCCCCTTGCTGATAGTAAGCAGGGCTTGCATGGTCGGAATTCATTCACAGGGATATCATGCTGTGGAGCCATTCACGTAAATCAACTTATTATATAACATGCATTGTCGCTGAAGAGGACCTGGATAATCAAGGGTAGCTTACTCCCATGCTACAATAAGCTTGAGGGTTATAGCGGCAATATGAACATGGATCCTTCATTGTAATTTCGTCATCTCAACCGATTGACATACAAGGATGCATCTTTCTGGATCCATCTACGCGTCCTATAGATTCACACCTGTAGATTTTGGAATACTCATTGCGACGTCATTACGCCACACCTACTAAAATTGTCAGTTTGTGGATCGAGTAATTTAAGAATGGTTTTTTATTCTCACCTTCGACACGCAACATAGACACATGCCGTGATAATGATTTAAGGTATTGGATAATCGGATACAAAGATATAAGATGCGATAGTTAGTTGACGTATTGCAAACATACTCAATTTTACCCGCCGTTTGAAACACGTAGTTTGTGGTCATTGTACTTACGAGGGCCACACTTTGAATGCTCAATACAACGCGAGTCAATGACCCAGTACATGGATATCTTTGAAAAACAAATCAAATCTTTACTATACAATCAGATGGCAAGGTCAAAGTTGCGCGATGTTGCCAACGTGGTCACAAAGGACAGTTTGTGGTTCATAGTCATTATATTGCGATGTATTGAATTGTTGTCACTTGGTGAGGCATATTCCACACATGTTACTACTGAAAATGTAACATTTTTTATTTTTATAAGAAAAATATGTTATTCAGCAAAACGGTCACGCGACTTTCTTCATATCTTTTTTTTTTTGAACTTTTTGATACTTCTTATGTAATGACCGCATATCGCTTATTTTCGACGCTAGCAAGTCTACACTCGCACAAACTATAAATATTTCTCATCATCACGTCGTTGCCCATCATCCACCTAAGTCTTTTCACAAACAATTTCATTTCAAATGGTTTCACCGTAAATTTTCAACCATCGACAGGTAAGTTCGTACTCCGATTCAAATACTTAACTAACAAGTTTATTGGCACTACACCACATACACCCTTTATATTGATTGAACCTGTATCGACGACCTCAAGTCGGCTGTTAGCTATCTATGCATAAACCATATGCTTCGCTGGCTACGTGTATAAGATAAAAATATAGACCTATTATCGACATGTAAAGAGAAGAAAGTCAAGGCTACAAAGACAGCCCACAGACGCTGCGAAAAAATCGTCGCTCCTAAAAAAAGAGATAATCTATCAAAAACTATGAAATATAACGAGTATTCTACCAACCTACACGCGGTAGCTGTGCGCGCAACTGGAATCAATACCTCAGACATACAATATAAGAGACGTTATTGGACGAAAATAAAATTATATATAAACGAAAAATGTTCTCCGAAAACAGAATTGTATCGTCAGGGTTATCTTCAAAAAGAAACATTCTTCATCCACGATCATCTAGCAATAACTTAACGTGTGCCACCAATGTCTCAGAAGGCTGTGTCACTACATTCCTACTAGAGCATACGATGCACAAGCCCAGTTACTATTGCCACATCGTCGTGAACCTTGCAGACTCTTCACGATATGAACATGTCTCTGGAATCCCATTCCACCAGAGCAAGATCCTTATACTACATACGCATGTTGTGTACTCCACCCTACCTATCATCATTCTCCATCAATATCGAGGATCTTAATTTGTAACCCTCTTTCATCATTTAATCCTACAGATTACCACTCATATTGACAGACACTATTGGTCTACATTTTACATAGAAGATCATGACATATCCTTTCCAACGCCCGCTTAAATACCTGTTTGGAAAGGACATAGGCCTTCAACGTCATGCAACATGACCCGTCATTGTGCAACCCACTTGACATCTCACGTTCATGAGAAAGACTAACCATTCCCTGTACTAAAAATCATCTGGACTATGGTAGAACATACTTATCTGCCGTTACACTGAAAAACAATTCAATTTCCACATGATGTTTGCCCAACAATCATACGCCTATTTTCAAGGTACAGATGGAAGCTAGCAACTCCACGCTTCTCATCTGGCTTTGATAAAGGCAAAATCATCATTTCCAATTCATGTGAATCAAGTAAACCGTAATCTTGAATGATTATCTTCGATCTGCCTCACGTAGATTGATTATGATTCATCCTTAACACGATGAATTGCTTAATGCCTTTATTTGAGAATAACTAACTGCTCTCACGAAGATAGCGAAACATGTACTTTAGCCATACTCTTCGATCGACTTCTTTAAGTGATGAGATCAACTAACTCATACCTCATCTTCACGTCCTCGAATTGGTCCTTAAGTTTAACCTTTGCCATTCTCCATCTTGAGTATAAACCAACTTTTGTTAAAGTTTGACTCGGAATATTTACACGCCTTTCCCAAGTACCAGATAGAAGCCAAACTCTCCACGCTACTCATCTGATTAACAAAAGGCAAAATTTTCCCTTTTATGGCATGTGAACAATGCCGACCATCGCAGTTTAACAAATCGAATATTGACTCTCCACTTCCGTGAACAATACTAACAATCGTTACTGATTACAATCAACATGCCCCTTTTCATGAGAAGCAAAGTTATCGTATTATCTAAAATCTAACTGCCTGCCACCGCTTCATTTGACAAAGAACTGTAAACCTCAATAGACTAACTCCAACTAACTGTATCACAAGCCAACGAATGAGCCCCCCCACTTCCGAAGCAACGCGAGGAACCCTGCCCCGGAGCGAAGCGCAGGGCCGCAGGGCCAGGACCTAGTCTGGAATGATTGTCTTTGTTCTGCTTCACGTAAACTGATTAAAATTCATCAATAACATGATGAATTGCTTCATGCCTTTAATTGAGAATAACTAACTGCTCTCACAAAGAAAGTGAAACATGTACTGAAGCCATGCTCTTCGATCGACATCTATGCGTTATAGATCAACTAACTCACTCCTCATCTACACGTTCTCGAATGGGTTCATGAGGTTAACCTTTGCCATTCTCCATCTTCAATATAAACTAACTCTTGCTCAGGTGTGACTCAAAATATTTACACGTCTTCGCAAGTACCAGATTGAAGGCACATACTCCACGCTTCTAATCTGGCTGTACAAAAGGCAAAATCTTCCCTTTCACTGCATGTTGACAAAGCCGACTAACGCATCTTAACATAACAACCATTCTCCTTCCTCTTTATGTGAACCATACAAATAACCGTAACTCATTACACTCATCATGTCCCCTTAAACGTGAAGCAAGGTTTTCGTAATATCTAAAACCTAACTACCTGCCTCCGCTTCGTGGGACAAAGACCTGTAATGCTCCTCAGACTAACTCCAACTAACTACATCCAACTCAATAAAAAAGCCACCCCTTCCGAAGCAACGCGAGGAACCCTGCCCCGGAGCGAAGCGCAGGGCCGCAGGGCCAGGACCTAGTCTATAATATATTACAGCATTTGTGGATCCGATTTTTAAAAAGGTTGTAAAGATGATTGGTCAGAGGGCGGCGGAGTGAGCGGTGGTTGGTCGGGAGGGCCAAGGGTGATGTCATTTCGTCTGACCGCCCAAAATTGGCAGTAATGATTGGCTCGCAGAGTGTCGGATGTCTGACTCAGCCCAGAGGGCTAAATGTGGATCCGAAGATAAAAGAGTGCCGCGCTGATTGGGCGGTGGGGGAGAGGTCCGCGCGCTAGATAGAATGAAGCGGTTCCATTGGCCCACGGAGCGTCGTTCCGGCTGACTAAAGCCCATCAGACTAAATGTGGATACCATTTAAAAATTTGTGAGTGCTCATTCGTCGCCGCTAGCGTCTGCACCACGCTAAGAAAATTTTTGATCACCTCCCACAATCCGTCGCTTCTTCTTTCTCTTTTACATTCATCATCGTCGTCGTCGAATTTACCGCCACCATCATCAGGTACGCTGTCCCATCCACATCGCTGACAATTTCACAGGAATCCAGAATTAGACATCACTTCAGGTAAGTAGATGGCTCCATTCTGATACGCTGACAAACCCACAGGCCGTTGTCGCAGCAGAATTCTTCCCGAAATCAGGTACGTCGTCCACTTTTCATCGTTGACAATTTACAGGTAGTTTCGGGTAAGTGACAACGACCCCATTCTTGAGTTCTGACAATTAAATAGGTCGATGCGTCTGAATTCCATCGCTTTTGAATCAGGTACGTCGTCTACAACACTCATTGCTAATAATTCCACAAGAACTATCATTACACATGGCTCAGGTTAGTAAATGGTTCCATTTATATTACTGACAAACCCTCAGGTAATTGTCGCAGCAGTAATAAACCGAAATCAGGTACGTTGTCCATTGTTCATCGCTGATAATCTACAGGAAGCCCCGGATTAGTGACAGTTACTTCATTTTTGAAACAGGTACGTCTTCATATCAAGCTAACAATCCTCCACAGGATCCGAAATCGAAATCACCAGCGAAAGCTTCAAATGTAAGAAACATCCTCACATTAATTACCTCACTGACAATTTTAGGCCTTCATAGCCCTTCATACTGCGATAACCCACAGGTACGTCTCCGAATAGCTTCTAGAAGTCATATTAACCGTTTCAGAATTACCAGTCGCGAATCCGTTCAAATTTGACACCTGCATCTTCGCAATTTAATCAATTACGCCAACAATCAATATACCACATTTGCTCAGGTACGAATCCAAAAATCATATTATTCTCTACTAACAAGCTTTAGGATCACATTCACCGCTGCTTAAAATATCAGACATCATCTTATTCGATCCAATGACACTCATCAGTTGTTAGTTCTTTGAACAGATCGCAATATTACCAGGTACATCTCAATTCGAGTTCTAAAACAGCCATGAACGAGCTTTTGATGAAGTTTATTAGCGATGCCGACGATTCTCATCAGAACTTAAAGACGAAACAAACACAATCACCCGTGAAAATAAGTAATATGATAACTAGCAACAGCCGATACATCAACTAAAGAAAAACAGAAAACCGATAAAATTGAGAAGTATAGAGAATCAGAAGATTAAATTTAAACCATCATGTTTTGAAAACGATTGCTAACACATACCTAGGTCACATTTAACTTCGAACGCTTCAGATAACGTTTTAAACCGTTACATAAAGATCTCCTCAGAGACACCAGTCGCATCCTTCCGGAGGAACTTCTTATCTCAGGTATCTGACAAAAATACCATGGTTGAAGTTATCGAAAATACATTAACATACTTTATTTGAAAATATTAGTTCGAGATGTATCACTAACAGCTTACGAGTAGGAAATTGGCACATTCCTTAACGGACTCGACTGGACACCATTGGCGCCTCAACTTTACCCAGAACCACCTCCAGGAGGACACACTTTCCAACTTCACCAAGTTTCGGACTCTGTAAGGACATTCGAACTGATTTTTCGCAATGAATTTTAAATTTGCCATACTGACGTAAAAGCGAAGCTTTCCATAACGTAAAACCAATTATCTGAAAATTGTCAAACTAACAAGTGAAGGTGTAGAGAGTAATTGCATTGTGGCTAAAAATGACATCGTAAATTGTAATCGTAGAATCGGCACAATTGGAAGCTAAAATTATAAATGTTATGTAAATTTACGAGTATAAACACAAATAAATACAAAATCATTGCTATTTATAATTTAATCAGAAATAAATTATGCAAATATTGAAATGAACAAATTAATTCACATTTTGTACACACAATTATTCTAGCATAATATTTATGAAATTGATTGTTCAAACATAATTTATATGAAATGCATAGTTTTGTGCTGTTGTAATCATGGCAACATTCGTCTTCGGTTAAATTGGTATCCATGGCAACAGCTTTATTCGGTTAAATTGATCTCCATGGCAACATATTTTATTCGGTTAATATGTTAACAAGGGTAACCCAGACATATTATTATATTTTATATAAATTCATTTTCGACTTATGGCGACATTATTTTAATCAACGCATATATATAACCATGGATACCCCTGGCTCTGTAATCTCTTATGTCAATTAAGTCTCAGGGGTATCCATGATTGAAATTTAAGAATATCATATATTTCATGTAGGGATATCCCTGATAGAAATTTGCATTCAAATAATTCATAATTAGAGATTACGTTCGTTAGCTCGGACTATTTGCCTGGGTTTATCCATGAGCTACCCTGTAATATTCATATTTATGACCCTACACGTGTAGGGATACGCCTAGCATGGCAATTTTTGAACTTTGAATCAGATTAGGGGTATCCCTATTTACATGCATTTTTATGCAGAGGAGCCATCATGGATATCCCTGACAATGAATTATTTCAAAAATTGATACCCCAAGGAATATCCCAGTCTATTAGATGAGTTATGCAAAACAGTGTTAGGGATATCCTTGAAAGCATTTTTAAATATGCAGAAATACTTATTATATCACCCCTGACATAGCTACAACCCATTATCAATTTTTAGCATGGATATACCTTACAAGATTTTTTCAAGGTATTATGCTTGAGGGTATCCCTGATCGGATAATGAATTATGCATCCTGCTAAGTTGATGGATCCCTGACTAGCATTTGCTTAATGTACAAACGCCAGCATGGCTATCCCAGACAAGATACTATGCTTTTATAACAGATATGACAGCATTTGTACCCTGAATCGAATTTTTACATGAATTGTTACAAGCATGGGTATGCCTCTAGGAACTTTCATATAGTATAAAATTATTTTATCTAATTCAATTATCATCTGTATACACAATCGACCACTGATACAGTCATCCCTCTAATTACTTGAATGTTCGGTCGTAGTGAATTAGTTGATTATCAGAGGCATGACTATACCCTTCTACACCCGAAAAAGTAATTCGCATTACTGCTGCAACTCAGAAAGCAATCGTCCATCGTACATTTGAAACTCGAAGTAGTTTTAACGTGGTTGCGGTAATGGTTTGTAGCGACGACCTGTCGTTATCATCAGTACAGGTGCAGGAGACAACTGTTGGGATAAATTAATGCGAATTCTTCAATGCGGAAGGTCGATTAGTAGAGAATAAGACGACAAGGATGAAATATGCACCACAAGGATATTTGAGCAATGTTCCGCCCCTTGCGAATAGTAAGCAGGGCTTTTATTAGCAGAATACTATCACAGGAATACATGGTTAAGGATCCACCAACGCGGCAGTTCGTCAATAACAATATTGCACGACGCTGCATAATTAAGCGCGATGCATCAAGTTGAAGCTGAGTTTCGCCCCTTGCTGATAGTAAGCAGGGCTTTTATCAGCAGAATACTGTCACAGGAATACATGGTTAAGGATCCACCAACGCCGCAGTTCGTCAATAACGATATCACACGACACTGCATAATTAAGCGCGATGCATCAAGTTCAATCTGAGTCCCGCCCTATGCTAAGAGTATTTTTTTTTTTTTTTTTTTTTTTTTCCCTCCATTTACATCCTATATAAGTCTAAGACTATCGTAGGATGTGCACTCCAAAGGAGTGCTTTCTATACTACTTGTTACTTACAAGTTTATCCAATTTGTTTATTCCAGTCTTGTGCATGTATACAATTTGAGTGCACTTGACTCTTTAAGTAAATAAAATCAATCCCCAACTCAAGCAAAACTCCCCCCAAACCCATAACAAAGGAAATAATAACTTGTACAATTTTAATAAGCATCCCAGAAATCCTCTTCCCCAGTCTCTCTGAGGTGCCATCTTCTGGTTGAGATTTTTGTCATTCTTATATATTCCAAGGTTGCATCTACCCCCTTCTTAGTGTGAAGGAGTAGTGGTACTGTCAGCCTTGTACAACAAAGCTTGTCCTCCAACTTCCTTCTCTCTTTTGCTATATCTTCTACATTCAAGCAGAAGGTGACTTGGAGTTTGCCTAGCTCCACAAACACACTGATCATTATCCAATTTGCCAATTCTTTTTAGATAGGATTTGAAATACCCATGACCAAGTTTCAGCTGAAAGAAGGAAGAGCATATCTCTTTCTTGCTGCCTCTGGGCGTCCATAATTTCTTTCTTAACAGCCACGGAAAGCGGTTAATATAGGACCCTGAATTCCCAGTATAGCTTTCCTTTAATTTGGTGAGACTCTTCATCCATTCTTCCTTTTTCTTATTCTCCAACATTTGACTGACATAAGCTAGACTGGCAGGATAGTTTATGTCAGGTGGCTCTAGTGAGGCGTCCTTAGCAATCTGATCAACGTCTATATTTCCAGAAATATCTGAGTGGCCAGGAACCCATTCTAAGATCACTTTGACACCTTTTTCATTTAGTTTTTTTGCAACAATTCTAGCCCTAGTAGCACAGAACTGTCCAGGTTTATCTTTTAGGGAACTAAGTCGAAGTAATGCTGCTTGGCTGTCTGAATATATAATTATCTGATTTCTTAATTTGTCTATTCTGTTGGCGTGTTCAAGGGCGCTTGTAATTGCTTCAAGTTCACCATTAAATATCAAATTTTTTTTTCCAATATTATTATACTCCATCCAGGTTTCTGAGCTTAGTTGGTCAAAGGCCTTGAATGCTACACCAATTCCATTTGATTCTGTATGATAAGAAGCATCTGTATAGTACAAAATAGCAGAGCTTCCTGATAACTCTCTTATTTTTCCCAGATGAATCAGGGCTTCCTCCTCTTTTGGTTGCTTACCAATATAAATATTATAAGGTAAACTTTCCTTCCATGGTGGGCTTTCATAGTTGATTATAGGTTCAACATTTTCTAGATCAGCTTCTATATCCACTGATTGGTTAATGAGATTTAGCTGCTTTCCTTGATAGGTGGTGTCATTTCCTAGGTCAGAAGAAGCTAAGTATTCCTTTAATAAATAAGCCACAGGGTGGCTAGGTCCCAGTTGATAATTTCTCAAAGCATATTTTCTTCTGCAATGATTAAGTCGAGTATCTGGAGAACATAAACATGCCTCCACCTCCATTGGTCTTATTGGTGTTGTTCTAAAACAACCTAGAATTTTCCTTAATGCCAAGTTTTGTAAATTTTGTAACAAAACTAAGAAGTTCTTTTGGCCTTTCCACCAAACCTGACTTGCGTAGTCACAAACACTGGTAACGCTTGCAAGGTATAGCTGCCTCATGGCTACAGGGCTTAGGCCTTTTTCTGAATTAGTTAGTCTTGCCATTCTATAGAAGGCAGCCTTTGCTTGTCCAACTCTTATTGTAACATGCTGCTTAAAGGTAAGTCTATTGTCAAACCAGATCCCTAGCCATTTAACCACTGGAGAAGGCTCCTTTATAGTGCCATCAGGTAATTTAATTGACCATTGTCTGGCAGCTTTTGAATCTTCAAAATGTATTAGTTCTGTCTTTGCAATATCAAATTGAACAGCATTTTTCCTTCCAAGATCTTCCAGGATTTGAACTTCCCTCTCTAGTATTTGGATATTTTTCTTAAAGCTAGGAGATGAGACTGTCAGGGAGATATCATCAATACATGAGAGAAAAGTCACTGCCTTTGACTTGAACATATCTCTGAGATAAATCAGGAACAAGATAGGTGAGATAGGACTTCCTTGAGGAATCCCTGTATGTATTGGTGAAAATCCCTCTGTTTTTCCATCAAATGTCAGTCTCAGTACTCGCTGGCTGAGGAATGATGAGACCCATGATAGGAGGCTGAGGGGTAGTCCAAGTTTACTCATTTTAGCCAAAAGTTGGTTCTTTGAAACATGATCAAATGCTCCTTTGACATCTAAGAATAATGTAGTTGTTTTTCTTTTTGCACCCTTTTCTGATTCAATCTTAGCTTGAAGCAGTAAGCAAGCATCCACAGCAGACTTCTTTAATCTTCCACCTATCTGTGAGGGATCTAGAAGGTTAGATGTTTCAGCCAAGTAACCCAATCTCTGGGCTAGGATCCTTTCCAAGGCTTTACCTAAAGAGTTAAGTAGGGAAATTACCCTATATGCCTTTGGCTGGGAATAGTCTGGTTTTGCTGGCTTCCTTAGCACAATTCCTGTGGCTTGTCTCCAGCATTTTGGTTGGTATCCTAGATTAAAGTAAAGTGAATAGATTTGGACAAATATTTCCTTATTTGCCTTATATGCTTGCTCAATCATAGACCAGCTGATACCATCTGATCTAGGTGCTTTTCCTTTAGAAGGCCGGCAGCAGGCTTTTTCTACTTCCTCAGGTGTTAGCTCAGGCCATTCCCAATTTCCCTCCACATGTTGGCTCCAATCCATAGGAGTTGACTCTGGAGGTGCTGGAAATAACTTGTCTTTAAATGCCTTAGCTTTCTCTTCAAAATCTTGTGCAAGTTCTCCATTTCCATCTTGTATACTAGGCATTTTTGTTATCTGCTTATTTTTAGTATAAGATAAAGCCTTAAAAATTGAGCCTGGGTCTTCTCTCTCTAAGAACTCATTCCAATGGTTCTTCTTTGCAGTTTTGATTGCCTGGAAGTATGCATTCCTTGCATTCAAGTACCCCTGCTTTAAAGACCCTTCTTTAATTTCTATGCCCATCTTCCTTTGCTTCCTCATCATTGTTTTCCTTAGATTTTTAAGGTCATCAGACCACCATGGCTTAACTTTTGCACCACCCTTGATCTTTGGGATAGTCTTTTCAGATGCCATAAGAATGATTCTATTAAGTTCCTCACCCACTTCATCTAATTGCCTAGTAAGCGTGTTTCCGTCTAGAATATCCTTAGTTTTTCCCTTGCTCAGGCTTTGTAGGTATGTAGGATTGAGAATTTGTGATTGAAATAAGGACTTCTTAATTTCCTTCTTATATTCAGACCAGTTGGCTTGGTCTGTATTAAACCTTCTTGATGTGGAAGGCTCATCTTGTATGTCACAATTTCTCCTATTTCTAATAGTAAATAGGATACCTTCATGATCTGATCCTGTGGTTAAGGTTTGCCAGTCTTCTACTAGCTTGCCAGTACTTTCTGTTGCCAAAGTTAGGTCAAGAACTGATTGGAGTTCCATACCAGCCCTATAGAAGGTTCCTTTTCCAATCTTATTCATTAGAGAGAGACCCTGCTCCTCAAACCAAAACTTCAAGTCCTCTGCATTAGTAGATCTTGGAGAGTAGGGATCCCAGTCTGGATGGTGCTCATTGAAATCTCCTACAACTATGCAATTTTGAGGTATTGTAAGATAATTTTTGGTCCTTTCAATAGTCTTCAAATTGTCGCCTCTTTGATTTTTCTGGTTGTAGATATTGACTAATGTTAATATCTGTCCATGGTGTTTCAAATTTACCCCTATTATATCTGAATCTTTTGGACAATCTTCCCATTGAGAAACCATGGACTCTCTGCCTCTTGATATATAGTACATGGCCCTAGGTCTGGGGTAATCTCCTTGAATTGTTGGAAAAAGTTGAATAAAAGAGTTGTGGCTTATAGATTGAATATCTCTATATGTTGTGTTCCCTCTAACTTGTGGAAGCCAAGGTTCTTGGACTGCTAATATATCAATATTTAGCTCTACTGCTAATTGTAGAGCATTTTCTGTGGCCTGTATACTTCTGTTCAAGTTGCATTGGAGGATTTTAAGTTCCCCAATCATAAAACCTCTATGTCTTCACCTCTAGTTTGTGCTTCATTTGTACTTGCTGTCCTTGCTAGGATAGCAACTCTAACTTAACAGCTGTCCTTGTCAGCTGTATGTGCCTCTCCACAATTAGCACACTTTGGAATCAGGTGGACACATTTTTTCCCAATACTATTGCACTGTGTACAGACATGCTGCTTAGTATTGTGGAGTCCTGCACAGTACTGGCATTTGGCCTCCCATCTGCATTTAATACTTAGATGTCCAAGTCCCTGGCATCTATTGCATTGTGTAGAGGAAGGAATATTCATATATTTTTCTGCTTTAAGTGATCTCCCTGCAACAATCAGTTTCTTTGCGATTGCTAGTCTGGCTTGATCTTCAGTTTCAAAGGCCACAACTATTGAACCTGCTACTTGGTTCTTTCTTTTTTCCTCTGGGGTAATCCAGTAAGGTTGACCAATGACTTTCAGCCCATGATTAAAGGTTGCAATTTCCTCAGGAATAGTGCTTAAGTCTTCAATAGTTTGGAATTCTGTAGTAGGGATTCCATGGATAATGACTTTATGCCATGCTTCATCCTTCATAGCTATTTCATGTGGAGCCAAATTTCTCCAAATATCCACTTTTTCTAATAGGTAGTCAGCTGAGTATGGTCCAGTTGTAGTTAAAGCAATGTTCTCCTTTCTTGTTTGTGATACAATAGCCACAACTGGTCCATTTACACCCCTGGCCTTAAATGCTTGGTTAATCTTATCTCTGGTTTGAAGGGGAGAGAATGGTTGCCTAGTATTTGGGTCTTGAATAAGGATAAGTCTGTTATTTGTCTTTGATTTAGCAGTGGTGGATCTTTTCTTTTCCTGAACCACTGTCCACTCAGTACTCTTGGCTTGGCCTTGTTGTGGACCAGCTACAGAGGCCCATGTTTTCTTCTCTGGAATAGCCTGGGTATTTCCTTGACCTTTATTAACTTTTTGTGATTGGGATATATCAGGCCTCACAGTTTGCTGAGGAATGATTTTTCCATTTCCATTCCCTTTGGATTGTCTGACTGCTGTTTGCAGGACCTGGGTTGTCTGCTCAAGTCGTTGCAGTTGTGCAGTCAGTACTGAAGCGTCCCTTGGTAAGTTTCCATCTCTTTCTATAAACTCTCTAAATATATTTAGCAAGTCTAGGATCTTAGTTTGCTTAGCTCTGGATTCAGCTAGATGAGCTGCCTTGATTAATAAATCTCTGGCAGTTGCAATGCATTCCTCTGATTTATTTATTTCATCCAATATTATGGCTGGACCCTTTCCCTTATTTCTCTTTACAGGTTGATCATTTGTATAGAATGATCTCTTGGGTCTATTTCCAGGTACAAAATCAAAATTTTCTAATAGGATTGGTCCACTAGTCCCTGAAAGCTCTGGTTGTAGTTTTATTTTTATTTCTTCTGGGCTCAGATAGTGTGTTCTGTCCCTTTCTTTGTTTAGGAGATCAGATATGCCTTTATTAGCCATGTCCTGGTCAAAGCCCTCAGATTGCTCTCCATATTTCCCAGACAGTGGAAAAGCATAACTCTCCTCATGGAAATCTGCATCTTCCAGATCATCTAAATGTTGAACTTTATCGAGTGCCATATAATCTGGATCATTAGCTAATGGATCTGGAGAATCAGATCTAGCCATATTATTTTTATTTTTTTTTTTTATTTTTTTTTTATTTTTTCTTCCCTGTTGATAGACTATAAATAAAAATTCAAGTTTTTTTTTTTTTTTTTTTTTTTTTTTTTTTTTTTTTAAAAAATTAGCTGACTGGTTGGTTGTAATGCAAAATTTGAAATTATGATTCTGTGGGAAAAAATTTTTCTCGCTTAATGGCGACCCAAAGAGACCAAATGCGCAGAAGTTCGGCACACACAAATAATTCAATCTTTGATCCCTAATTACTCTTTCAAAATTTGTCGTATTATGCTGAAAATCTTTCTGATGAAAGAGGTTAATTTTCTCACCCAATAGTGTTAAAATCAGCTTAAACAGGTAAGGTTTGGGGTTGTTGTTGTTGGAAGAGGTTGGCTCCCCTTATGAAAAATTGAGAATAACCCTTGTCGAATTTTTAAAATCCAATAACTTTGGAACCTGATATGTTCTTGAGATAAAAATTATATACTCAGAATGCGCTCGTCAATTTGTATATAATAATACCAAAATCAAGTTGTTATCACGATTTTTGAATTTTCGAAAAGGTTGATTTTTTATTCCAAAAAATCTCCCGTCGGTGGGATAGTTTGGGTCTCCCACATTTGTATTTTTCTCATTCACTTCACTTTCTCTTCTTATTAACCCTGTCACCCAATATGTATATAGTCTGGTGTTCCCACCACTTTCCTTCATCATCTTCACAACCATAATCACTTATTATCAAGATTACCAAATCGTCTTTATACTCTGACACCATTGTTCACTATCATCTACTTTATAAAATATAATTCTACTACTTTACGGTGAATATAATTTTATAACCTTTAATAATAGCATCCAGAGCATGTTTGATCATAGTCCAGTCAATAGAGTCCTTTCCAGGGGAAGTCTTTTTGTCTGGTACTGCTTTGTAGAGCTCTGTCAGGCTAAGGAAAGGCCAGGTATATTGATTTGAATCTTTTATATCTGGAGAAGCATGCAAAGAAAGTGAATTTAGCTTTAAATTAGGAGATATAGATGATAAATAACTTGTCTCTTCAAATGGATCAGAAGGCACTCCAGCATCAACTAATGCTGTATTTCCTGCTCCAGTGTTTACATCTGTTCGCATTGGGTTTTTTTGAGGAAACAGAGATTCGACTAATGCATTACACTTATCTGCAAAACTTGAAGCAATTACTTGCCCCCCATCAGGGCTTTTGTAAACTAGAGTTGGAATAAGGGAAGGCTGATGAAATTTTGGATTTGAGTAATTAAAGGCAGTAAATAGACTTCTATCTTTGGCCTCAGCAAGAAAAGATTCCCAATGCTCTTTTTTGGTAAAGGAGATACTTCTGAAATGGTGATTTCTTGATACCCTTGCATTTTCAATGTCTTCAGGTGACCAAGACTTCTTGGCTTTTCTTTTCAGGGCATGATATTCTTTCCTAAGAGAAGTTAGTTCATCTGTCCACCAAGCCTTAGAATACTTAGATGGTTTTGATCTAGGGATTGCATTTTGTGTTGCCTCTAAAATGATATTCTGAAGTAACTTAGCCACTAGGTCATGATTTTTTGTCAGAATGGCATTTTGGAGAAGTAGGCTGAATCTCACTTCACTAGATTTAAGATTTTGCCTATAAGCTTTCCAATCAGCCTTTTTGAGGTTAAATTTTGCTGGTAAACATGAAACTTGATTTTGTGAAATTTGGAACCTAGCTTCAAAGAAGATAACTTCATGGTCTGACCCAGTGCTCTCTCCATAATGCCAATTATACCAGGATACATTTTTAAAATTAGAAGCAAAAGCCAAGTCAATGATTGAAATATTTTTAGAGTTAGATCTATGAAAGGTGCCTCCAAACTCTTCTATAACCTCTGACTCAACCAGCAGACTTGCTTTATGGTACTGAAGAAAGTTATAGAGTTTGGTAGCTTGAGATACTGGATTGGTAATCAGGGGATTCCACCAAGGATGGTGAAGATTCATATCACCTAAGAAAAGGAATGGTTTGTCTAGAGAAAGGTCAAGTTCAAGAAATCTTTGGAAGGTAGTCTGACTAACTCCTTCTATATTAGATTTCTCATTATATATGTGAATAATGTAAAAACTTTCTACTGTTGATGTACATTCAAACAATTGCATGTCAGGATCAGAGATTAGATCAGTCCTAGCTGAAATATCATAGGAAGAAGTCTTGTTAATATATGTAACTACCCTTGGCTTCACACTTGTGTTACTGTTGGGTAAAATCATGTGGTAATTTGGATGGGATAGGGAGGTAAAGGATTGTATTGAAGAGTTGAAGTAAACATATGGCTCTTGTACACAAACTATTGTAGCTTTCCCTTGCATTGAAACTTCAAAGAGGGATTGAGTAATGTCTTTGCCGAGACTCTTGTCGGCTTACAGAAAGAAGATGAGGGCTGTTTATCTTCAGGAATAAATGATCTTGTCTATGTTTCCTTTGAGGAGTCAGGAATTGGTACTTGACAGTTGGTATACTGAATGGTGGTCTCGAATTGACAGCAACCTTTTTCCAAACATGGTTCCCCAAAAGTAATAGTATGTTCATTCCAATTTACATATGGCTCATGTTTCCCCAACCAGGGAAGACCAAGAATAAGTTTGTACTTAACTTTTTCAGTAACAAATGCAGAGAGTTTCTCGACATGGCCCCTAAGAGTAAAATGAAAAGATACCTTGTGGGTAATTTGAGAGCCTTGATTTCCCTCAAATCCTACGAGAGCAATGAGAGAAGAGAGAGGCGTCTGAATGAGGCATAGCCAATCACAAAAAGATTTTGAGACAAAAGCATAACCAGATTCGCCAGTGTCAACGAGGGCAGTTAGGTTCTCATTATCTATCTGTCCATGTACATACATATGACAGGAAGCTAACAAGCCTAAAACTCCTGCGTGACCAACTGATATTGACTCCAATATGAGACTTACTGTTGGAGTTCCCCTTTTAAATTTTCTGGTGCAGTTGGAGGTTCAATAGTGGCTGTGGCAATGTTACGTGATCCGAGTGGATAGCTAGGAGCCATGTGTCCTAACCTGTTGCACCAAAGGCATCGACCAAGGGCTCGACGGGCGTCTTTGGCTTGAATAGTCAGGTGGCCGTCTGGTCCTTTTTGTCTAGAGAGGACATCCAAATCCATTGTTGATCCTCCCTGTGATACCGTAAGTTCGGGTGTGTGAGGAATTCTTGTTGGTGGCGTAGGAAAATTGAAAGTTCTTTGGAATGTTGGAGGCGGTGTGGGTGAAGGAACTGTGGTTCGAGGCTCCCTTGAAGCGCTTGGGAAAGTTGCCTTCAACTCGTGAACGCGATCATCTTTAACCCGCAGGTACACGACAAATTTATCATAATCTGTAGGTACATCAGAAGCAGACAAGAGGATTTCTGAGAGTTTGTATGATAGTCAAAGTTCCAGCATTTTCTTCCAGGTTGATTTATCAACATCAGCATACGTTGAATCGGCCATATTTTCATGGAAAAGAGTTATGAAATCATGAAACCTCATATTGCCTTGGGTCATCTTTTCTACCGCGCGTGTAGCTCTCCCTTGTAGGCCAGGGTCGCCACATTCCTGCCGCAAAGCATCTAGGAATTCGGATAATGTTGTAATTTTGGGAGCAACTGAAGGGTCTTCCAGGTGGCGGAAGTGGGATCTCATTTTCTGCAAAGCTCCGGGCCCGAGACACTTGTACGCGGAACGCACTTTAGACATTTCGGTTGGGAATGAGTAGTCATCATCCTGTAATTGATTCGCCATTTGAGAGCAAAAGGGGCGTAAGTTACCGTGGGTGCCATCATACAATGACATTGGTGGTGCTGAAATTCTGGCAAAGGATGTATTTTTTGGAGCTGAGGTTGATGCAGAGGAGCTAGGCATCTCCTGTGAAGCAAATAGTTGTGCAATACGGGAATCGTCATGGTTTATTGCATATTCCATGGCTCCAGGAGCCTGCAGGAGGTACGGAACACTCCAAAGGTGGGACGGAAGAAATCTCAGAGTTGGCATGTCTTTGGGGAACTCATCCATGGGCTCTGAAGACGGTGACTCGAAAGTATTTCCCATCTCCATGGGAACTGATTAGACGCTTTATAATGTCACGTTGGTGGGTGGATATTGTGACTTTTAGATACCCGTGCTGTTGGGAATGTTATGGGAGATAGAGGAGTAGAGAATAAAGAAAGTGACAAGGCAAAGTGAGAAGAAATGAATGTGGACTGAGGTAAGTGGTATCTAAGGTGGTAGACTTCTAAGGTAGTTGATTTCAAAGGTGGTTGATTTCTAAGGTAGTGATAGGATGACAGAAAAGACAAAGCGTGAAGAGAGAAGGGAAGGCTACAACTCCTTATGTACAGTAGAATCCAAATTGCTAGAACCATCATCCTGAAGATTTGCCATAAATTATTCAACCCAAGCAAGTTAAAAATAACGAAACAAAAATAGAATATCTAAATAAAGCTTGTTGCGAAGATTATTATTAATGTGTCGGTCCTAAAATAGATCGGCATAACAGTTCTTCAGGGTCCAGCAAGGAGATATTCAATTTGAAAGTACCGGGGCCTGACAAGTTCTGACAGACGGACAAACAGAGAGGGCTAATAAAACTCTTGAAGTATATTTGCGCTATTATGTTAATTATGACTAGGATGATTGGGTTAAATACCTACCACTGGCAGAATTTTGTTGTAACAATCACGCAAATACATTGACAGAAGTATCGCCTTTTTAGCTAGTTTCGGACATCATCCCCAGATGAACTTTATTCCAGAGTCTGAAAATGCCGAGCCTCATGACACCCCATAATTTGTCAAACGCATGGAGAGCCTAGTTAAACATTGCACGGAACAAATTACACTCGCACAAGCCTATCAATCAACATACGCAAACAAAAGAAGCCTCCCAGCACCCAGATATAAGGTTGGAGATATGGTTTACTTATCCTTAAAAAATTTGGTTCTAGCAAGACTGTCTAAGAAATATGATAACGTTCACGCAGGCCCATGGCAGATCACGGCAATGAAGACACCTCATGTTGCAAAGCTCGATTTACCTTTTCAGCTCAGAATCAACAATAATTTTCATGTTAGCCTATTTTGTCCTGCTTATATTGGATACCCATCCCAACATTTTGTTGAATTTAATCATATAAGTGACAAACTGTGAAATCACTTAATACATTGTAATAATTAATTTGTTGAAATTAATTATGCAAGTAATATTTATGCAAACTTATGCACAAATATTATGGAAGAAGTTTATGCAAAGTATAAGACTTATGAATACTATCTAGGATCAGATCATGCAAAGCTGTGTATAGGGTTTAATAATCTAGCAAGGATCTGAGATTGACATCAATAGTCTGTTGGAAAATTGATATTAGGATTGACATAAATGTTGTGTTGGAAAATTGATATTAGGATCAACATCAATATTGTGTTGGAAAGTTAATATTAGGATCGGCATCAATATTGTGTTGGAAAGTTAATATTAGGATCGGCATCAATAGTTTGCTTTGACACTAACAAACTAGTTTGTGCCTAAGCGCCACTAGTGTAAATTATGGGGCTTGCTAGGCGCTAAGAAAGATCGTCGTTGGGATAGTTTTGGTTTCCCACTTTTGTATTTTCCTTATTCACTTCACTTTCTCTTCTCACAAACCTTGTCACACAAAATGTATACAATCTGGTGTTCCCACCACTTTCCTTCATCATCCTCAACTATCACTACTACTTTATTTATCTTCCATTATAATTATACTTGTTCAAACAATTATCTCCTCACATATAAAATATAATTCCTATCATTATTAGTGAATATAATTTTATCATTTTAACACATTTGGAGTCTCCAGAACCACTTGAAATAGCTCCATCTGGTCACAAAGTTCACAAAGTGGAAGCAATACTGGATTCCCGGATTTGTCAAATTAAAGTACAATACCTAGTGGGAATGACAGGCACAAACAATACCACATGGGAACCCTGTGAGCTTCTGGATAATTGTTGAGAATTTCTAAAAGATTTCCATAATGCATACCCAGAAGCACCTCGCTCAGAGGACCTCGCGTCCTGAAAAAAAGGGGGGTAATGTAAGGTTTTGCCCTAAGATTTATTAAAGGTTATAAAATTATATTCACCGTAAAGTAGTAGAATTATATTTTATAAAGTAGATGATAGTGAACAATGGTGTCAGAGTATAAAAACGATTTGGTAATCTTGATAATAAGTGATTATGGTTGTGAAGATGATGAAGGAAAGTGGTGGGAACACCAGACTATATACATATTGGGTGACAGGGTTAATAAGAAGAGAAAGTGAAGTGAATGAGAAAAATACAAATGTGGGAGACCCAAACTATCCCACCGACGATCACTCTTAGCGTCCAGATAGCCACATCTTTTCCACTAGTTGCGCTAATGCACAAGCTAGTTAGTTAGCGTCAAAGCGCGATCCAACACCTCATTATTTATAAACCCTTGTCTTATCTAGACCAATGCCAAAGTCTATATCCTAGAACATACTCATGCATTATCTAACCCCTGGTACATTTCAACCAAACCATATTTTGACCCCTTGTATATTTTATTTGTCAAAATAAGCTTTGTCACTTGCATGATATTGATTTCAATCATAAGTCCTTGCTAGATTATTATATCCTGTACACAGCTATGCATGATCTGATCCTTGATAAAATTCATAAGTCTTATACTTTGCTTAAACTTATTCCATAATATTTGTGCATAATTTTGCACAAATATTTCTTGCATAATTAATTTCAATAGATTAATTATTGCAATGTCTTAAGTCATTTCACAGTTTGTCACTTAAATGATTACATTTAACATTTATAACCCTACACATGTAGGGATATGGCTAGCATGGCCAATTTGAACTCCGAATCAGTGTAGGGATATCCCTATTTCGATTCATTCTTATGCAGACGAGCCATCATGGATATCCCTGACAATGATATTTTTCAAAAAATTGATTACCCAAGGGATATCCCAGTCTGTTAGATGATTTATGCAAAACAATGTTAGGGATATCCTTGAATATTTAACTTTATATGCTAAAATGCTAATTATATCACCCCTGACGTAAGTACAACCTATTCTCGGTTGTTTGCATGGATAAACCTAATAAATTATTTTTTAAGGTATTATGCCCGAGGGTATCCTTGATGGGATTATGAATTATGCATCCTGTTATATTGATGGATCCCTGACAACCAATTGCCCCATGTATGCACGCCAGCATGGCAATCCCAGGGTCGGATGGTGCAGTGGTACACTATCCGGGCCGTTCTTCCAAGTAGAGTCTGGGTAGCTTGGACACATGCCCCACTTGAGACAGGAGAAAGCTGGTTCGAATCCAGCAAGACCCTCACACCACTTCTCTCGCGGTGATACTGTATTCGTAGAATGACGAAAGCATGCTCAGATAGCCACAGGTTTTTCTCGCTTTTCCCTGTGGTGGGTATTCACGGAAGAGGGTACATGTCGTAAGGCGTTATTCTTGTAGTGGTATCTGCAAATGAAATCTGAGTATGAGTGTTCCAAACGTCAAACAGAGTTATTCTGCGTCACATACATATCTTCCGTAATCATTCGCGTCATAGTCTCAGGCTGCATACGCAAAAATGATTTAAAAAAAAAAAAAAAAAAAAAATGGCAATCCCAGATATATTATTGAGCTTTTATAACAAATATGACAGCATTTCGTACCTGAATCGAATTTTACTTTATGCATTTTCACAAGTATGGGTATGCAATTAGGAACTTTTAAATAGTATAGAATTATTTAACTCATTCAATTATCATCTGCATAGACAATCGACCACTGAAACAGTCATCCCTCTAATTACTTGAATGATCGGTCGTAGTGAATTAATTAATTATCAGAGGCATGACTATACCCTTCTACACCCGAAAAAGTAATTCGCATAACTGCCGCAACTCAGAATGTAATCCCCCATCGTATATTTGAAATTCACAGTTGTTTCAACATGGTTATGGGAATTGTTTGTCGCGACGTGCTGTCGTTATCACGAGTGTCAAGTGTAGGAAACAACTCTAGGGATAATTTTATGTGAATTTGTCAATGCGGAAGTCGACCAGCAGACTATAAGGTGAAGGGGATGTAATAAGCGCAACAAGGACACGAACACCAACCTTTTCGAAAATTCAAAAATCATGATAACAACTTGATTTTGGTATTATTATATACAGATTGACGAGCGCATTCTGAGTATATAATTTTTATCTCAAGAACATATCAGGTTCCAAAGTTATTGGATTTTAAAAATTTGACAAGGGTTATTCTCAATTTTTCATAAGGGGAGCCAACCTCTTCCAACAACAACAACCCCAAACCTTACCTGTTTAAGCTGATTTTAACACTATTGGGTGAGAAAATTGACCTCTTTCATGAGAAATATTTTCAGCATAATACGACAAATTTTGAAAGAGTAATTAGGGATCAAAGATTGAATTATTTGTGTGTGCCGAACTTCTGCGCATTTGGTCTCTTTGGGTCGCCATTAAGCGAGAAAAATTTTTTCCCACAGAATCATAATTTCAAATTTTGCATTACAACCAACCAGTCAGCTAATTTTTAAAAAAAAAAAAAAAAAAAAAAAAAAACTTGGATTTTTATTTATAGTCTATCAAGAGGGAAGGAAAAATAAAGAAAAAAAAATAAAAAAAATAAAAATAATATGGCTAGATCTGATTCTCCAGATCCATTGGCTAATGATCCAGATTATATGGCACTCGATAAAGTTCAACATTTAGATGACTAGGTCCTGGCCCTGCGGCCCTGCGCTTCGCTCTGGGGCAGGGTTCCTCGCGTTGCTTCGGAAGGGGTGGCTTTTGTATTGAGTTGGATGTAGTTAGTTGGAGTTAGTCTGGGGAGCATTACAGGTCTTTGTCACATGAAGCGGAGGCAGGTAGTTTGATTTTAGATATTACGAAAACCTTGCTTCAAGTTTAAGGGGACATGATGAGTGTAATGAGTTACGGTTATTTGTATGGTTCACATAAAGAGGAAGGAGAATGGTCAATATGTTAAGCTGCGTTAGTCGGCTTTGTCAACATGCAGTGAAAGGGAAGATTTTGCCTTTTATACAGCCAGATTAGAAGTGTGGAGTATGTGCCTTCAATCTGGTACTTGCGAAGGCGTGTAAATATTTTGAGTCACACCTGAGCAAGAGTTAGTTTATATTCAAGATGGAGAATGGCAAAGGTTAACCTCGTGAACCCATTCGAGAACGTGTAGATGAGAAGTGAGTTAGTTGATCTATAACTTATAGATGTCGATCGAAGAGCATGGCTTCAGTACATGTTTCACTTTCTTTGTGAGAGCAGTTAGTTATTCTCAATTAAAGGCATGAAGCAATTCATCATGTTATTGATGAATTCTAATCAGTTTACGTGAAGCAGAACGAAGACAATCATTCCAGATTACGGTTTAATTGATTCACATTAATTGGAAATAATGATTTTGCCTTTGTCAGAGCCAGATGAGAAGCGTAGAGTTGCTAACTTCTATCTATACCTTGAAAGAGGCGTATAATTGTTTGGGCCAACCTCATGTGGAAGTTGGAATGTTTTGCATTATAATAGCAGATAATTATGTTCTTCGAGATGTCAGATGATTTATTGGACAGGGAATGGTTAGTCTTTCTCCTGAACATGATATGTCAACTGGATTGCGCAACAGGTCATGTTGCATTATGTTGAAGGCCTATGTCCTTTCCAAACAGGTAATATAAGCGGGCATTGGATGGATATATCAAGATCTCCTGTGTAAAATGTAGACCATTAGTGTCTGTCGAGATGAAACAGAGCGGTAGTTAGTATGATTAAATGATTTAAGGTGGTAATAATTTAAATCCTCGATGTTGATGGAGATGGCAGGAAGGGTCGAGTAAACAAATGCATGTTTAGTATAAGGTCTTGTACTGGTAGAGTGGGATTCCAGACATGTTCAGATCGTGAAGAATATGTGAGGTTCACGACGATATAGGAATAGTGGCTGAGCTTTTGCATCGTATGCTCCAGTAGGAGTGTAGTGACACAGCCTTCTTTAAGACATTTGTGGCACACGTTAAGTTAATGGTAGAAGATCGTGGATGAAGATTGTTTCTTTTTGAAGATAACCCTGATGATAATATTCTGTTTTCGAAGAACATTTTTCGTTCGTATTTAATTTTGTTTGCGTCCAATAACGTCTCTTGTATTGTATATCTGAGGTATTGCTTCCAGTTGCGTACACAGCTACCGCATGTAGGATGATAGAATACGCGTTGTGTTTTATGTTTCTAGATAGATTTTAACTTGTCTTTAATTGCAACGTTTTTCTGTAGCGTCTGTGGGCTGTCTTTGTAGCCTTGACTTTCTTCTCTTTACATGTCAATGATAGGTCTTAATTTGTCTCATACACGTAGCCAGCGGAGCATATGTTTTATGCGTAGACAGAAGACTGTCGTCTTGAGGTCGTCGATACAGGTTAGATCAGTATAAAGGGTGTGTGGTGTACTATCAATGAACTTGTTAGATAAGTATTTTAATCGGAGTACAAACTTACCTGTCGTTGGTTGAAAATTTATGGTGAAACTGTTTGAAATGAAATTGGTTGTGAAAAATTTGGGATGGTTAAGGGACAATGGATGGTTGATGGGAAATATTTATAGTTTGTGCGAGTGGGGACTTGCTAGCGTCAAAAAAAAGCGATTCGCAATCATTACATAAGAATTATCAAAAAGTTCAAAAAAAAAACATGAAGAAAGTCGCGTGACCGTTTGCTGAATAACGTATTTTTTTTTTAAAAAATAAAAAATATTACAGTTTCAGCAGTAATATGTGTGGAATATGTCTCACTAAGTGACATCAATTCAATACATCGCATTTTAATGACTATGAGCCACAAACTGATCCTTATGATTGCACTGGAAGAATAGCGCAACTTTGTGTTAAATGTAATCATTTAAGTGACAAACTGTGAAATGACTTAAGACATTGCAATAATTAATCTATTGAAATTAATTATGCAAGAAATATTTGTGCAAAATTATGCACAACTATTATGGAATAAATTTAAGCAAAGTATAAGACTTATGAATTCTATCTAGGATCAGATCATGCATAGATGTGTACAGGGTATAATAATCTAGCAAGGACTTATGATTGAAATCAATATCATGCAAGTGACAAAGCTTATTTTGACAAATAAAATATACAAGGGGTCAAAATATGGTTTGGTTGAAATGTACCAGGGGTTAGATAATGCATGAGTATGTTCTAGGATATAGACTTTGGCATGGGTCTAGATAAGACAAGGGTTTCTGAATGTTGAGGTGTTGGATCGCGCTTTGACGCTAACTAACTAGCTTGTGCATTAGCGCAACTAGTGGAAAAGATGTGGCTATCTGGACGCTAAGAGTGATTGTCGGTGGGATAGTTTGGGTCTCCCACATTTGTATTTTTCTCATTCACTTCACTTTCTCTTCTTATTAACCCTGTCACCCAATATGTATATAGTCTGGTGTTCCCACCACTTTCCTTCATCATCTTCACAACCATAATCACTTCTCATTAAGATTATCAAGTTATCTTTATACTCTGACAACATTGTTCACTATCATCAACTTTATAAAATATAATTCTACTACTTTACGGTGAATATAATTTTATAACCTTTAATACTTTGACCTTGCCATCTAATTGTGTAGAAAAGATTCGATTTGTTTTTCAAAGATATCCATATATTGGGTCATTGACTCGCGTTGTACTGAGCATTCAAAGTGTGGCCCTCGTAAGTACAATAACCACAAACTACGTGTTTCGAATGGAGGGCATAATTGAGTATGTTTGCAATACGACAACTAATTATCACATCTTATATCTTTGTATCCGATTATCCAATACCTTAAATCATTATCACGGCATGCGTCTATGTTACGTGTCGAAGGTGAGAATTAAAAACCATTCTTAAAACGTTTGATCCACAAACTGACATTTTAGTAGGTGTGGCGTAATGACGTCGCAATGGTTATGCCAAAATCTACAGGTGTGAATCTATTGGACGCGTTGATGGATACAAAAAAATGCATCCTTGTAAGTCAATCTGTTGAGATGACGGGTTAATAATGAAGGATCCATGTTCATATCGCCGCTATAGCCCTTTAGCTTATTGTAGCATGGGTGTAAACTACCCTTGATTTCCCAGGTCCTTTTCAGCGATAATACTTGTTATATAAGAATTTATTTTACGTGAATGGCTCCACAGTATAGTATCCCTGTGGATGAATTCTGACCATGCAAGCCCTGATTACTATCTGCAAGGGGCGGAACTCAGCTTCAACTTGATGCATCGCGCTTAATTATGCAGCGTTGTGCAATATCGTTATTGACGAACTGCCGCGTTGGTGGATCCTTAACCATGTATTCCTGTGATAGTATACTGCTAATAAAAGCCCTGCTTACACCTTATCAAACATACAGCAACCACACATAACCACAACTCCCCCATTTATCGTTCAAAATTTCTCTAAATCGAATCACAGATATATAACATAAATCCGACATCGAAACAATTTAAAAATTGAATCTGCGACATCTCGTTGCGGAGATATTGATAAATTTGTTTCTGGTGGTTGGAATATTCCTCACCTTATCAAACATACAACAACCACACATAACCACAACTCCCCCATTTATTGTTCAAAATTTCTCTAATTCGAATCACAGATAAATAATATCAATCCGACATTGAAACAATTTAAAAATTGAATCTGCGACATCCCGTTACGGAGATATTGATAAACTTGTATTAGTGGTTGGAACATTCATCAACCTGCCAATTCACAACAACCTACCTCCACATTCATTATCAAACAAGCATTCCTGTATAACAACTATGGCCACTCCCAAAACCCCATCTGAGGATAACATGGAGATAACAACCTCTGCAGACATTGATTTAGCCAGCCAGCCCAGACTTGATTCCTCAATCTGGGCAAATAAAAGCAACAATATCAATAGTACTCCCACAACTCCCAAATCCAAGAGTAAAACATCTGGACCCACTGTTAAGTCAAAGACATCAAAGAAAGAAGGACCTAGTAAGCCTGGCAAGGTTACAAAGTCTAAGTCAAAGAAAAAGACTTCCCCCCCACCCCCTCCTATGGTTCAGTTCAACAACATTGACTTAAGTAGTGATCCCATATCCTCCCTAGACTTTACTCAAGGACCAAATTTATTCATGGAGCCAAGAATACCTCATAATAAGAAAAGACCACTCTACATTTCAACTGAAGGCTCTCAAACACCAAGAAAAGTCCTAAAGATGATTACTGCAGAAGACACAACCAAACAGTGTGGCTGTCTATGTCTACTTCATAGTAGCCAAAACATAGACCTTAACATGGATAGTACACCTCACCCTGTGACGACAACAGAGAGCAACAAGCCTACAAACAGCTATGTGTCTCCTACCTCCCCTTCTTCACCTTCTTTAAGTCCATGCCTCCACACTCCTACTAATACAATCTGCCCTCCTTCCAAGACAAAACCCTCATCCACAACCCTATCTACCTCAAGTCCTGCTAGCACTATAACTTCTTGCTCATCTTCTACCACTGCTACCTCCACTGTCACTCCTTCTCCCTCTGGTCCTACTAAGAGAAATCTAAATACTAATAGAACAGGTTTTAACAGTGCGGATGAAGCCCTCTTTGCTGCAAGAGATAATATTGTTGAAGCATACAAGCTAACTTCTGATAGAGATCTCAAAACTCAAATTCTAGACTTCCTGAACATCTTCAGGGAATACACTGAGAATAACTTCAAATCACTGAGATAGAGCCACTTATCAGTAACTACTACCCACCTTGGAAGAAGAAAATACCCTATAGTGTTTTTATTAGCAAGCTAGAAAAAGAAGAGCAAGTACTTATTCACAGGGAAAAGGTCAGAGAATCAACCGGAAAATCTATAATTATCTATTACACAGATGCCTCTGTTTATCCAGATGCTCAAGGAGTAGGTATAGCATTCAAGGCCTATGATCAACAAAGCTCTGAAACTTGGGCAGAATATAACAATATGGGACTTGAAAACATTATATACAATGGAGAACTTGAAGCAATAACTAGAGCACTCGAACATGCTAGCACGAGGGCAAGTTTTCGAGAAAAGATTGTTATATACTCTGATAGTCAAGCAGCTCTCAATCGACTTAAATCAGCAACTGATAATCCTGGGCAGTTTTGGGTCAATAGAGCAATATTGGCAGCAAGGACATTATCAGAGAATGGGACAAATATCACCTTGGAGTGGGTACCAAGTCACTCAGATATCCTTGGAAATGAAGAAGTAGATCAACTAGCTAAAGACGCAGCATCTAAATCACCTGATGGTGATTATCCCTCAAGCTTTGCCTATTTAGCACAGATGATACAACAAGTAAAGAATGAAGAGTGGATGAATAGATTGACTGAGATAAAAGCAAAGAGTCCAATTTCAACTAGTTCTTATGGATCCATCTTTCCTTGGCAGATAAGAAAGAAGTTATGGACACCAAGAGGAACAAGAAAAGAGATTTGCTCAGCCTTTTTTCAATTGAAACTTGGTCATGGATATTTCAAATCATACTTAAAAAGAGTAGGAAAAAGAGACAATGATGAATGTACTTGTGGTGCAAAGCAAACACCAAGGCATCTTCTACTGGGGTGTAAAAGATATAGAAAGGAAAGAGAGAGAGTAGAAGACAAGCTGTGTACCAAGAGACTCACACTTCCCCAGCTCCTCCATACAAATAAGGGTGTCGAAGCTACCGTGGAATATATTATGAAGACGAAAATAGCAACTCGAAAATGGTATCTAGGTGATACTGAGGATGAGAACTTTTGGAATGAATCATAAAGTTTAGAAATTTCTTTTGTTTGGTTTGGGTTGAGTTATTTTAGGGGGTATTTTATAGGGTTTGTTTTGATTTTTTGTGGTAGGAATAAATAGAGTCTAGGGCACTCGAGATGTTCAAATGCATAAGACTGGAAAATAAAAATTGGAGCTGCTGTTATTTAGCTAAATATAGAGAATGCACTCCTAAGGGAGTGCACATCCTCCGATAGTCGTAGACTTATATAGGATGAAAATGGATTTAAAAAAAAAAAAAACTTCAAATCACTACCCCTCCATAAGAAAAATTATACAAATACCAATGAACCATATAACTTACCTCCCCCCAAAGACCATACAGCCCATCCAAGTCAATCCAACAATAACTGGAGGTTTAGTCATGGTGCTAGGGACATAGGACAAAGTTTTGCCCAAGTACTAGCTAAAGGACCTAATATGGTCCCACAACTAGGTAATGCCCCTGCCCAACAATTAGCTAATAAAAACACAGTTCCTCTCTTAAGGACAAATTCTCGAATAATAAAACCATCTGAAGATAAGAAGGTCATCACCTTGGTCATCACAAAAGGGAGTTCAGTGCCAGTGCACCAGCCCAATTTGATAAGAGACAAGATCAATAAGGCAATGGGCAAAGTTGCCATATCAAGAATCCATACCTCCCCTAAGAATAACATTGTCCTCACCTGTTTTAAGTCCACCCCAGAGGAAATGATTTCCAATAAACCCAAGTGGGAAAATGTCTTTCATGACTGGCCTATTAGCAAGATCCAACAAGTTGAGTGCTGGCCCACTGTGGTAGTCCATAGTGTCCCCAGTTACCTTCCAATAACATCTTTTGCAGAAGAAGTTACAACCTTTAATGAGAATATAACTATCCAGGGTGTGCCAAGATGGCTCACTGGTACACCTAAGGCAGCCCATGGCTCCTTGGTACTTACATTAGGATCTGAAGAACAAAAAGATAGAATCCTGAAGTCCGGAATCTTGATTGCAGGCTTACTTCTCAAGACTGTCAATTATGCTCCAAATACTTCCAAAGTTCTTTGCAAGAATTGTATGAAATATGGCCACTTTTCCTTAACATGCAAAAGGAAACCAGTGTGTGCTTTCTGCAAAGGCAATCATCTCACCTCTAGTCATATCTGTTTAACTTGCAAAGCATCCACTAATTGTGAACACCACCCCTCTCTATGTTTCAATTGCAACTCTTCCTCACACAATACCTTGGATAAACAAAATTGTGAATTTTATAAGGCACTTATATGATAGAACAACTAATTATTTGCCAACACAATACTGCCAAGGGCAAAGACATTACTCAATCCCTCTTTGAAGTTTCAATGCAAGGGAAAGCTACAATAGTTTGTGTACAAGAGCCATATGTTTACTTCAACTCTTCAATACAATCCTTTACCTCCCTATCCCATCCAAATTACCACATGATTTTACCCAACAGTAACACAAGTGTGAAGCCAAGGGTAGTTACATATATTAACAAGACTTCTTCCTATGATATTTCAGCTAGGACTGATCTAATCTCTGATCCTGACATGCAATTGTTTGAATGTACATCAACAGTAGAAAGTTTTTACATTATTCACATATATAATGAGAAATCTAATATAGAAGGAGTTAGTCAGACTACCTTCCAAAGATTTCTTGAACTTGACCTTTCTCTAGACAAACCATTCCTTTTCTTAGGTGATATGAATCTTCACCATCCTTGGTGGAATCCCCTGATTACCAATCCAGTATCTCAAGCTACCAAACTCTATAACTTTCTTCAGTACCATAAAGCAAGTCTGCTGGTTGAGTCAGAGGTTATAGAAGAGTTTGGAGGCACCTTTCATAGATCTAACTCTAAAAATATTTCAATCATTGACTTGGCTTTTGCTTCTAATTTTAAAAATGTATCCTGGTATAATTGGCATTATGGAGAGAGCACTGGGTCAGACCATGAAGTTATCTTCTTTGAAGCTAGGTTCCAAATTTCACAAAATCAAGTTTCATGTTTACCAGCAAAATTTAACCTCAAAAAGGCTGATTGGAAAGCTTATAGGCAAAATCTTAAATCTAGTGAAGTGAGATTCAGCCTACTTCTCCAAAATGCCATTCTGACAAAAAATCATGACCTAGTGGCTAAGTTACTTCAGAATATCATTTTAGAGGCAACACAAAATGCAATCCCTAGATCAAAACCATCTAAGTATTCTAAGGCTTGGTGGACAGATGAACTAACTTCTCTTAGGAAAGAATATCATGCCCTGAAAAGAAAAGCCAAGAAGTCTTGGTCACCTGAAGACATTGAAAATGCAAGGGTATCAAGAAATCACTATTTCAGAAGTATCTCCTTTACCAAAAAAGAGCATTGGGAATCTTTTCTTGCTGAGGCCAAAGATAGAAGTCTATTTACTGCCTTTAATTACTCAAATCCAAAATTTCATCAGCCTTCCCTTATTCCAACTCTAGTTTACAAAAGCCCTGATGGGGGGCAAGTAATTGCTTCAAGTTTTGCAGATAAGTGTAATGCATTAGTCGAATCTCTGTTTCCTCAAAAAAACCCAATGCGAACAGATGTAAACACTGGAGCAGGAAATACAGCATTAGTTGATGCTGGAGTGCCTTCTGATCCATTTGAAGAGACAAGTTATTTATCATCTATATCTCCTAATTTAAAGCTAAATTCACTTTCTTTGCATGCTTCTCCAGATATAAAAGATTCAAATCAATATACCTGGCCTTTCCTTAGCCTGACAGAGCTCTACAAAGCAGTACCAGACAAAAAGACTTCCCCTGGAAAGGACTCTATTGACTGGACTATGATCAAACATGCTCTGGATGCTATCCCCCAATTCTTCTTAACAGCATATACATTTCTATTCCAATGTGGCAAACATCCATCAGTATGGAAAGAGTCAATTGGCATTATCATACCTAAGAAAAACAAGCCTGATTACTCAGTTCCTAAAGCATATAGACCGATATCACTAATTCCTTGCCTCTCAAAACTTTTAGAAAGAATATTTTCACAAAGAATTTCATTTTTAGCAAATATTCATCCCCATATCCTCCATCCTAGTCAGATGGGAGGTAGAAAACAAAGGTCTGCTATTGATGCAGTCCTGCTACTCCAAAACTTTACAGAAAACAGTTTTTCTAAGAATAAGGTTGTTTCCTCTGTTTTTCTGGATATAATGGGGGCATTTGATCAATTGCAGCCAAGTAAGCTCATAGACATCCTCCAGAGAAAAAAACTCCCAACATGCTTTATTTCCTGGGTTGATTCTTTTCTTTCTCATAGAAAAATTTCTCTTCTGTTCAATGGGCAACTTAGTCATGTTTACTCTGTAACTGGTGCTCCACAAGGAAGCCCTATCTCACCTCTCTTATTTCTCATTTCAATTAGTGAACTCTTCTCTAATACTCCAATGAGCAATGCCCTTGAAGTTTCCTATGTTGATGATATTTGTATCTCTTACAGTTCTTATTCAGTTTCAAAGAATATTAGAGAGCTTCATAAATATCTTCGTTCCTTTTTTGCAAGAGCTGATTCCCTATCCATTGTTTTTGAAAAATCCAAATCAGAGCTTATCCATTTTTCTAAAGGTAAGAAAACACTTAGCAATGCTCTCCAAACTGAAGATTTTTCCTTAGAACCTAAGTCTACAGTCAAGTGGCTTGGAATATGGTTACAAAACAATCTCAAATTTAAAACCCATGTGGAAAAAAGAGTGCATCTTGCCCAAGGGGCTATGCAAAGACTTTTTCAACTTTCTTCCAAATCCAAAGGCTTAGGATTCAATGCATTCAGACAGCTCTACCTTAGTTGTGTCATCCCTGTGTTAGACTATGGCTCAGTACTATGGTATAGCAAGTATGGCACAGAGAAGCTTTCTAATATGTGTGATAAAATCCAGAAGCAAGCCATTCCAAGAATAACAGGAGCCTTCAGATCTAGTCCAAGCAAGGCCTTGGAAGTTGAGGCAGCCCTGCTCCCAACTAGAGTCAGGCACTATAAGTTAGCTTCATTTTATGCAATGAGAATTCTTAAATTTCAAACCAATCATCCACTATATCTTACTCTTTCATCTAATCTTACTGATGAGCTTGCACTACCCACTGAAAAGACTGAAATAGGCATGCTTGCATTCTTAGAAGATAAGCCTAGTGGTCAACTTCAAAGAATAGCTAGTATACTCAAACCAAGTTCCAAGTTGCTAAACCTAGAGCCCCTCAATGCCAAGTGGATGCCTCCTTGGAGGACAGAGAACATTTCTGTATCTGTTAGCAGCTCTGACAAAACAAAAGCAAAAGAAGAACACCTTTTACTATTCAGTTCCATTCCTTCTTCATTTTATATCATCTATACAGATGGCTCCTTAGTCAAGGACAAGGGCTGTGGTATAGGTATAGTCATGTACCTTCCATACACAAGGGAGCTCAAGTGTCTCTCATTTTTCCTAGGGAAGAACATTGGCATTGCTGATGCAGAGACTTATGCAATATATAAAGCACTTAAACATCTCATTTCTTTAAAACAAAATGCTAAATGTTATATTTTTTCTGACAGTCAAGCAGCTTTGCAGAAAATAACCACAGCTACCAACTTTCATTCATTCAAAATAAGATCTCTGTGCAGCAAATTGGAAGTCCAGCTACATTGGTGTCCCGGACATCAAGGAATCCAAGGCAATGAACTTGCTGACAACCTAGCAAGGAAAGGTTTAGATCAACAAGCACTGAGCAAGGATCAATTTTCATCCCACTCCTTTTTAAAAGAAGAAATTAGAAAGAGAATCAAATTAGCCTGGAACTCTGACTGGACTAAGCAAGTGCTTAGGGAGGAAGAGGGCAGAAAGGCTGTGGGCTTAGGGAGATTTTACAGGATTTCTGCAAGGAAAACCATTCCTATTCTTAATTTCAAATCAATTAAACTTCAAAAATACTCCAGGGGAACTCAGTCCTCATATTTCCAGGCAAGAACAGGGATTGGCAACACCCTGGCCTATCTTAAGTTGATTGGAAAAGTGAGCAGTGACATTTGCAACTTCTGTCACAGGAAGAAGCAAACAATGCAACATCTGCTATTACACTGCCCCCACTTCTTAGCAGATAGGAAAATGGTTTATGAAGGACTGGAACCTTTTAATTTACAAATACTCTTTAATACTAATGTTGGCAGGGAAAAACTACTTAGATTCCTCGAGGTATCTAAGTGCTTATCTCTGGAAAAACAGCAAATACAAATTTAACCATTACTTATTACTCAAAAAATAAATAATCACCAAAAAAATATTAAACTAAATTAAATGAAATGCAAATAAATGAAGATAATTTCATTGGAACAGAATGAAGGAATTACATATTACTGAAGTGGAATCTGAATGTTATGTTAATTCATTTGTGGAGTTGGTTTGGGAGTTTGGCAGGGTCATTAATAAAGTTATGAGCTATGCGGACCTTTGCATAGGGGAATTAAGTCAAATCATTTTGTATAATTTTGTGTATAATTTTTTTTAGATCAATTGTCATAGCTTTAAGGCTCAATACAAAATGATTTAAAAAAAAAAAAAAAAAAAAAAAAAAAAAGCCCTGCTTACTATTCGCAAGGGGCGGAACATCGCTCAAATATCCGTGTGGTGCATATTTCATCCTTGTCGTCTTATTCTCTACTAATCGACCTTCCGCATTGAAGAATTCGCATTAATTTATCCCAACAGATGTCTCCTGCACCTGCACTGATGATAACGACAGGTCGTCGCTACAAACCATTCCCGCAACCACGTTAAAACTACTTCGAGTTTCAAATGTACGATGGACGATTGCTTTCTGAGTTGCAGCAGTAATGCGAATTACTTTTTCGGGTGTAGAAGGGTATAGTCATGCCTCTGATAATCAACTAATTCACTACGACCGAACATTCAAGTAATTAGAGGGATGACTGTATCAGTGGTCGATTGTCTATGCAGATGATAATTGAATGAGATAAAATAATTCTATACTATTTAAAAGTTCCTAGTGGCATACCCATGCTTGTAAAAATCCATAAAGTAAAATTCAATTCAGGGTACAAAATAGTGCCATATATGTTATAAAAGCATAATATCTTGTCTGGGATAGCCATGCTGGCGTTTGTACATTAAGCAAATGCTAGTCAGGGATCCATCAACATAGCAGGTTGCATAATTCATTATCCGATCAGGGATACCCTCAGGCATAATACCTTGAAAAAACTTGTAAGGTATATCCATGCTAAAAATCGATAATGGGTTGTAGCTATGTCAGGGTTGATATAATAAGTATTTCTGCATATTAAAAAATGCTTTCAAGGATATCCCTAACACTGTTTTGCATAAATCTTTTAACAGACTGGGATATCCCTCGGGGTAATCATTCTAGAAAAAAAGACATTGTCAGGGATATCCATGATGGCTCCTCTGCATAAGAATCTATCGAAATAGGGATACCCCTACACTGATTCGGAGTTCAAATATGGCCAGGCTAGGCATATCCCTACATGTTTCGGGTCAAAAATATTATTATTACAGGGTCGCTCATGGATAAACCCAGGCAAAAAGTCCGAGCTAACAATCGTTATCCCTAATTATGAATTATTTGAATACAACTATCTTTCAGGGATATCCATACTTAAAAGATCTGATATTCTTAAATTTCAATCATGGATACCCCTGAGACATAATTGACGTAAAAGATTAAAAGTCAGGGGTATCCATGGTTATATACACGTTGATTAAAATAATGTCGGCATAAATCGAAAATGCATTTATGTAAAATATTATAATATGTCTGGGGTACCCTTGTTAACATATTAACCGAATAAAATATGTTGCCATGGAGATCAATTTAACCGAATAAATATGTTGCTATGGATACCAATTTAACCGAAGACGAAAGTTGCCATGGTTACAACAGCACAAATATATGTATTTCATATTATTTGTGTCTGCACAAACTATTTTCATAACTATTATGCTGGAATAATTGTGTATACTATCTTGTATAATTATGTTCAATTCACTATTTGCATAAATAATTTGTGATTTATTATAAATAGCATCATATTTGTGTTTCTTTCTACTAATTCATTGTAAAATTACATAACATTTATAATCTTTGATTACAATTGTGCTGTTACTACAATTACAAATCACAATTTATATTTAGACACAATGCAATTAATTTCAACACCTTTACTTGTTAGTTTCACAATTTTCAGATAATTGGTTTTACGTTGTAAAAAGCTTCGCTTTTACGTCAGTATGGCAAATTTAAAAGTCATTGGGAAAAATCATTACGAATGTCCTTCCAGAGTCCGAGACTTGGTGAAGTTGGAAAGTGTGTCCTCCTGGAGGTAGTTCTGGGTATAGTTGAGGCGCCAATGGTATCCAGTCGAGTCCTATAAGGAATTTGTTCTAATTTCCTACTCATTAATTGTCAGTGATACGTCTCGAATGAAGTTTTTCAAATGAAGCATGTTCTAAACGTCCTTTCGATAATTTCGACCATGATATTTGTCAGATACCTGAAATAAGAAGTTCCTCTGGAAGGATGCGACTGGTGTCTCTGTGGAGATCTTTTGATAGCGGTTTAAATACAATATCTGAAGCTTTCGAAGTTGAATGTAATTTTTAAGTGACGAATGTGTCTTAAGTATGTATTAGCAGTCGTTTTCTTAACAGGATGGGTTGAATTTGATCTTCAGATTCTCTATACTTCTCAAACTTATCGGTTTTCTATCGCTCTTTAGTTGATGCATCGGCTGTTTCCAATTATCGTTTTACTAATTTTAATGGGTAATTGGGTTTGTTCTGCATTAAGCTTTGATGAGAATCGTTGGCATCGCGAATAAACTTTGTCTAAAGCTTGTTAATGACTGTTTTAGAACCCGACTTGAAACGTGACTGGTAATATTGCGATCTGTTCAAAGAACTATCAACTGATGAATGTCATTGGATCGAATAAGGTGATGTCTGATATTTTAAGCAGCGGTGAATTCGATTCTAAAGCTTGTTAGTTGAGTGTACTATGGTTTTTGGATTCGTACCTGAGCAAATGCGGTATATTGTTCGTTGCCTTAATTTATTGGATTGCGAAGATGCTGGTGTCAAACATTTATTGGTTTCGTGAGTGATAGTTCTGAGACAGTTAATATGACTTCTGGAAGCTATTCGGAGACTTACCTGAAAGTTATCGCAGTATGAAGGGCAGGAACGACCTAAAACTGTCAGTGAAGCAATTTGTGTGAGGATGTTTCTTACATTTGAAATTTTCGCTGATGATTTCGATTTAGGAGCCTGTGAAGAATTATCAGCTTGATTTGAAAACGTACCTGATCTAGTAACGATGAAATGATGTTGCGGCGACCTGTTTAATTGTCAGAGTTCACGATTAGAGTGGGGGTCACTCATCTGAGGCTTTCTGTAGATTGTCAGCGATGAAAAATGGACGACGTACCTGATTTCGAATTATTACAGCTGCGACGATGACCTGTGGTTTTGTCAGTAATATAAATGGGGCCATTTACTCACCTGAAGCCATGTGTAATACTGTTTCCTGTGAAATTGTCAGCAATCAGCGTTGTAGACGACGTACCTGATTCAAAAGCGATGGAATTCAGACGCAGTGACCTGTATAATTGTCAGAATTCAAAAACGGGGTCGCTGTCACTTACCTGAAACTGCCTGTAGATTGTCAGCGATGAAAAATGGACGACATACCTGGTTTCGGGATGAATACTGATGCGACGACGACCTGTATGTTTGTCAGCGTATCAAAATGGATCCATTTACTCACCTGAAGCAGTGTGTAATTTTTTATTCCTGTGAAATGGTCAGCGATGCGGATAGGACGACGTACCTGGTGGTGGTGGAAGATTCGACGACGACGATGATGGATGTAAAAGAGAAAGAAGAAATGGATTGTGGGAGGTGATGAAAAATTTTCTTAGCGTGGTCCAGACGCTAGCGGCGACGAAGGAGCATTCACGGATTCTCACTTGGTATCCACATTTAGTCTGATGGGCTTTAGTCAGCCGGAACGATGCTCTGTGAGCCAATGGAACCGCTTCATTCTATCTAGCGCGCGCATTTTCTCATGGTATCCACATTTAGCCCTCTGCGCTGAGTCAGCCATCCGACGCTCTGCGAGCCAACCATTACTGCCGTTTTCGGGCGGTCAGCCGAAATGACGTCGCCCCTTGCTTGCCCGACCAACCACCGTCGGCCCCCCCCCTCCCCCAACCAATCAGGGCCAACGCAAAACTGAAATGGGATCCACAAATGCTCCAATACATTATAGACTAGGTCCTGGCCCTGCGGCCCTGCGCTTCGCTCCGGGGCAGGGTTCCTCGCGTTGCTTCGGAAGGGGTGGCTTTTTTATTGAGTTGGATGTAGTTAGTTGGAGTTAGTCTGATGAGGTTTACAGGTCTTTGTCACATGAAGCGGAGGCAGGTAATTTGGTATTTGGTAATACGGTAACCTTACTTCACGTATATGGGTACATGTGGATTGTTTTTAAGTGCGGTTGTTAGTGTGGTTTACGTGAAGTGGAGAGTCAGTATTCGTTAAGTTGAACTGCGTTGGTCAGCATTGTTCACATGCCATGAAAGGGAAGTTTTTGCCTACAGTAAAGTCAGATGAAAAGCGTGGAGTGTGTGGCTTCCATTTGGTACTTGGGAAAGGCGTGTAAATATTTTGAGTCAAACCTGAACAAAAGTTGGTCTATACTCAAGATGGAGAATAGCGAATGTTAATCTTATGTAACCATTCGAGAACATGTAGATGAGGTATGAGTTAGTTAATCTCATCACTTAAAGAAGTCGATCGAAGAGCATGAGTTCAGTACATGTTTCACTTTCTTTGTCAGAGCAGTTATTCTCAAATAAGTGCATGAAGCAATTCATCATGTTAAGGATAAATTATAATCAGTTTACGTGAAGCAGAACGAAGATAATCATTGCAGATTATGGTTTAATTGATTCACATGAATTGGAAATGGTGATTTAGCCTTTATCAGAGCCAGATGAGATGCGTGGAGATGCTAACTTCTATCTGTACCCTGAAAGAGGCGTAAGGTTGTTTGGGCCAACCTCATGTGTAAGTTAGAATGTTTTTCAGTATAACGGCAGATAAGTATGTTCTGCCAGATTCCAGATGATTTATTGGACAGGGAATGGTTGGTCTTTCTCCTGAATAAGAGATGTCAAGTGGGCTGCGAGACGACAGATCATGTTTCATGTCGTTAAAGGCCTATGTCCTTTCCAAACAGGTATTGTAAGCGGGCATTGGACAGGACATGTCAAGGTCTTCTGTGTAAAACGTAGACCAATAATGTCTGTCGAGATGAAACAGAGTGGTAATCTGTAGGATTAAATAATGAAAGAGGGTTATAAATTAAGGTCCTCGATATTGATGGAGAATTATGATAGATAGGGTGGAGAACACAACATGCGTGTGTAGTATAAGGATCTTGCACTGGCGGAGTGGGATTCCACAGATATGTTCAGATCGTGAAGAGTCTGTGAGGTTCACGACGATATAGCAATAGTACCTGGGCTTGTGCATCGTATACCTCTAGGAGTGTAATTTCATAGCCTTCTTTAAGACATTGGTGGCACACGTTAAGCGAGTGGTAGATGATCGTGGATGAAGATTGTTTCTTTTGTAAGATAACCCTGACGATACTATTGTGTTTTTGTAGAACATTTTTCGTTCATGTATAATTTTATTTGCGTCCGATAACGTCTCTTGTGTTGGATGTCTGAGGTATTGATTCCAGTTGGGTGAACGGCTACCGCTTGTAGAATGATAAAACACTCGTTGTGTTATACTTTTTAATAGATTATATCTTTTCTTTAATTGCAACGTTTTCTGCAGTGTCGGTGGGCTGTCTTTGTAGCCGTGACTTTCTTCTCTTTACACGTCAATGATAGATCTTAATTTTTGTCTCATACACGTAGCCAGCGGAGCATATGTTTTATGCGTAGACAGAGGACTGTCGTCTTGAGGTCGTCGATACAGGTTAGATCAATATAAAGGTAGTGTGGTGTACTATTAATAAACTTGTTAGATAAGTATTTTAATCGGAGTACAAACTTACCTGTCGTTGGTTGAAAATTTATGGTAAAACTGTTTGAATTATTGTTTGAGAAAAGTTTGGGATGGAGCAAGGACAACGTTAGGATGATGGGAAATATTTATAGTTTGTGCGAGTGGAGATTTGCTAGCGTCGAAAAATAAGCGATACGCGATCATTACATAAGAATTATCAAAAAGTTCAAAAAAAAAAAGATATGAAGAAAGTCGCGTGACCGTTTGCTGAATAATATATTATTTTTAAAAAATAAAAAATGTTACAGTTTCAGCAGTAATATGTGTGGAATATGTCTCACCAAGTGACAACAATTCAATACATCGCAATTTAAAGACTATGAACCACAAACTGATCCCTATGATTGCGCTGGCAGAATAGCGCAACTTTGACCTTACCATCTAATTGTATAGAAAAGATTTGTTTTTTTTTTTCAAAGATATCCATATACTGGGTCATTGACTCGCGTTGTATTGAGCATTCAAAGTGTGGCCTCGTAAGTACAATGACCACAAACTACGTGTTTCGAACGGCGGGCAAAATTGAGTATGTTTGCAATACGATAACTGATTATCGTAATTTATATCCGCATACCGGATTATCCTATACCTATAATCATTATCATGGCATGTAGCTTGCTCCATATTGTAGGTGTGAATTAATAAGTCAATTTTAAAGACTCGATCCACAAACTGCCAATTTTAGTAGGTGTGGCGTAATGACGTCGCAATGAGTATTCCAAAATCTACAGGTGTGAATCTATAGGACGCGTAGATGGATCCAGAAAGATGCATCCTTGTAAGTCACTCTGTTGCGATGACGGATTAATAATTAAGGAACCATGTTCATATCGCCACTATAACCCTCAAGCTTGTTGTAGCATGGAAGTAAACTACCCTTGATTTCCCAGGGCCTTTTCAGCGATAATGCATGTTATATAAGAAGTTGATTTACGTTAATGGCTCCACAGTATAGTATCCCTGTGGATGAATTCCGAACATGCAAGCCCTGATTACTATCAGCAAGGGGCGGAACTCGGATTGAACTTGATGCATCGCGCTTAATTATGCAGCATCGTATGATATCGTTACTAACGAACTGCCGCGTTGGTAGATCCTTGTCCATGTATTCCTGTGATAGTATTCTGCTAATAAAAGCCCTGCTTACTATACGCAAGGGGCGGAACTTCGCTCAAATATCCTTGTTGCGCTTATTACATCCCCTTCGCCTTATAGTCTGCTGGTCGACTTCCGCATTGACAAATTCACATAAAATTATCCCTAGAGTTGTTTCCTACACTTGACACTCGTGATAACGACAGCACGTCGCGACAAACAATTCCCATAACCATGTTGAAACAACTGTGAATTTCAAATATACGATGGGGGATTACATTCTGAGTTGCGGCAGTTATGCGAGTTACTTTTTCGGGTGTAGAAGGGTATAGTCATGCCTCTGATAATCAACTAATTCACTACGACCGAACATTCAAGTAATTAGAGGGATGACTGTATCAGTGGTCGATTGTCTATACAGATGATAATTGAATTAGATAAAATAATTTTATACTATATGAAAGTTCCTAGAGGCATACCCATGCTTGTAACAATGCATGTAAAAATTCGATTCCGGGTACGAAATGCTGTCATAACTGTTGTAAAAGCTCAATAAATATCTGGGATAGCCATGCTGACGTGTATACATGGGTCAACTGGTTATCAGGGGTCAACAACATAGCATGATGCATAATTCATAGTCCGATCAGGGATACCCTAAAGCATAACACCTTGAAAAAATCCTTGTCAGGTTTATCCATGCTAACAACTGGGAATGGGTTGTAACTGCGTTGGGGGTGATATGATAAGTATTTCTGCAAATTAAAAAATGCTTTCAAGGATATCCCTAACACTGTTTTGCATAAATCATTTAACAGACTGGGATATCCCTCGGGGTATTCATAATAGAAAAAAAGACAATGTCAGGGATATCCATGATGGCTACTCTGCATAAGAATATTTCGAAGTAGGGACATCCCTACTCTGATTCGGAGTTCAAAGTATCCATGCTAGGTGTATCCCTACATGTGTAGGGTCATAAATATCAAAATTACAGGGTAGCCCATGGATAAACCCAGGCAAAAAGTTGGAACTTATGAACGTTATCCCAATTTATGAATTATTTGTATACAACTTTAGATCAGGGATATCCATACATGCAAATATAATATTCTTAAATTTCAATCATGGATGCCCCTGGGTCTCAAACGTTAGAAAAAATTACAGAATCAAGGGTATCCATGGTTATATTTATGAGTTGATTAAAATAATGTTGGCATAATTCGAAAATGAATTTATATAAAATATCATAATGTGTCTGGGGTACCCATGTTATTATATTGACCGAATAAAATATGTTGCCATGGAGACAAATTTAACCGAATAAATAGGTTGCCATGGATACCAATTTAACCGAAGGCTGAAGTTGCCATGGTTACAACAGCACAAAACTATGCATTACATATATATTATGTCTGCACTGTCAATTTCATAAATAATATGCTTGACTAATTGTGTGAATTAAATTTATACTAAATTGTTCATTTTCATACTTACATAAATAATTTGTGATTTATTATTCGTAGCATAAATTTTGTGTTCCTTTCTATTTGTACATTGTAAAATTAGATTACTTTCATAATCTTTGCTTACAATTGTGCCGTTACTACAATTAGAATTCACGATGTTATTTTAAGCCACAATGCAATTAATCTTTACACCTTTACTTGTTAGTTTCACAATGTTCAGATAATTGGTTTTACGTTATTGAAGCTTCGCTTTTACGTGAGAATGGCAAATTTAAAAGTCATTGGGAAAAATCATTACGAATGTCCTTACAGAGTCCGAGACTTGGTGAAGTTGGAAAGTGTGTCCTCCAGGAGGTAGTTCTGGGTATAGTTGAGGCGCCAATGGTATCCAGTCGAGTCCTATAAGGAATTTGTTCTAATTTCCTACTCATTAATTGTCAGTGATACGTCTCGGATGAAGTTTTTCAAATGAAGCATGTTCTAAATGTCCTTTCGATAATTTCGACCATGATATTTGTCAGATACCTGAGATAAGTTCCTCTGGAAGGATGCGACTGGTGTCTCTGTGGAGATCTTTTGATAGCGGTTTAAATACAATATCTGAAGCTTTCGAACTTGAATGTAATTTTTAAGTGACGAATGTGTCCTAAGTATGTATTAGCAGTCGTTTTCTTAACAGGATGGGTTGAATTTGATCTTCAGATTCTAAATACTTCTCAAACTTATCGGTTTTCTATCGTTCTTTAGTTGATGCATCGGCTGTTTCCAATAATTGTTTTACTTATTTTAATGGGTAATTGGGTTTGTTCTGCATTAAGCTTTGATGAGAATCGTTGGCATCGCGAATAAACTTTGTCTAAAGCTCGTTAATGACTGTTTTAGAACTCGATTTGAAACGTGACTGGTAATATTGCGATCTGTTCAAAGAACTATCAACTGATGAATGTCATTAGATCGAATAAGATCATGTCTGATATTTTAAGCAGCGGTGAATTCGATTCTAAAGCTTGTTAGTTGAGTGTACTATGGTTTTTGGATTCGTACCTGAGCAAATGCGGTATATTGTTCGTTGCCGTAATTTATTGAATTGCGAAGATGCTGGAGTCAAACATTTATTGGTTTCGTGAGTAATAGTTCTGAGACAGTTAATTTGACTTCTGGAAGCTATTCAGAGACGTACCTGAAAGTTATCGCAGTATGAAGAGCAGGAACGACCTAAAACTGTCAATGAAGCACTTTGTGTGAGGATGTTTCTTACATTTGTGGCTTTAGCTAATGATTTCGATCTAGGAGCCTGTGAAGAATTATCAGCTTGATTTGAAGACGTACCTGATCTAGTAACGATGAAATGATGTCGCGGCGACCTGTTTAATTGTCAGAGTTCACGATTAGAGTGGGGTCACTCATCTGAGGCTTTCTGTAGATTGTCAGCGATGAAAAATGGACGACGTACCTGATTTCGAATTATTACTGTTGCGACAACGACCTGTGGATTTGTCAGTAATATTAATGGAGCCATTTACTCACCTGAAGCCATGTGTAATACAATTTCCTGCGAAATTGTCAGCAATCAGCGTTGTAGACGACGTACCTGATACAAAAGCGATGGAATTTTGTCGCAGCGACCTGTAAAGTTGTCAGAATTCAAGAATGGCGCTGCTGTTACTTACCTGAAACTACCTGTAGAATGTCAGTGATGAAAAATGGGCGACATACCTGGTTTCAAGATGAATACTGCTTCGACGACGACCTGTGAATTTGTCAGTGATTGAGAATGGAGCCATTTACATACCTGACGCTTCCTGCGGTTTCCTGTAGATTGTCAGCGATGAAAAATGGACGACATACCTGGTTTCGGGATGAATACTGATGCGACGACGACCTGTGGGTTTGTCAGAATGGAGCCGTTTACTCACCTGAAGTCATATTTAATTCTATAATCCTGTGAAATGGTCAGCGATGGTGATAGGACGACATACCTGTTGGTGGTGGAAAATTCGACGACGACGATGATGGATGAAAAAGAGAAAGAAGAATTGGATTGTGGGAGGTGATGAAAAGTTTTCTTAGCGTGGTCCAGACGCTAGCGGCGACGAATGAGCACTCACGAATTTTTAAATGGTATCCACATTTAGTCTGATGGGCTTTAGTCAGCCGGAACGACTCTCCGTGAGCCAATGGAACCGCTTCATTCTATCTAGCGCGCGCATTTTCTCGTGGGATCCACATTTAGCCCTCTGCGCTGAGTCAGCCATCCAACGCTCTGCGAGCCAATCATTACTGCCGTTTTCGGGCGGTCAGCCGAAATGATGTCGCGCCTCGCTTGCCCGACCAACCACCGTCCGCCCCCCCTTCTTGCAGCCAATCAGGGCCAACGCAAAACTGAAATGGTATCCACAAATGCTCCAATACATTATAGACTAGGTCCTGGCCCTGCGGCCCTGCGCTTCGCTCCGGGGCAGGGTTCCTCGCGTTGCTTCGGAAGGGGTGGCTTTTTTATTGAGTTGGATGTAGTTAGTTGGAGTTAGTCTGGGGAGCATTACAGGTCTTTGTCACATGAAGCGGAGGCAGGTAGTTAGATTTTAGATAATACGATAACTTTGCTTCTCATGAAAAGGGGCATGTTGATTGTAATCAGTGACGATTGTTAGTATTGTTCACGGAAGTGGAGAGTCAATATTCGATTTGTTAAACTGCGATGGTCGGCATTGTTCACATGCCATGAAAGGGAAAATTTTGCCTTTTGTTAAGTCAGATGAGTAGCGTGGAGAGTGTGGCTTCTATCTGGTACTTGGGAAAGGCGAGGATATATTCCGAGTCAAACTTAAACAAAAGTTGGTTTATACTCAAGATGGAGAATGGCAAAGATTAAACTTAAGGACCGATTCGAGGACGTGAAAATGAGGTATGAGTTAGTTGATTTCATCACTTAAAGAAGTCGATCGAAGAGTATGGCTTCAGTACATGTTTAATTTTCTTTGTGAGAGCAGTTTGTTATTCTCAATTAAAGGCATGAAGCAATTCATCATGCTAAGGATGAATTTTAATCAGTTTACGTGAAGCAGAACGATGATATCATTCCAAATTACGGTTTACTTGATTCACATGAATTGGAAATGATGATTTTGCCTTTGTCAGAGCCAGATGAGAAGCGTGGAGTTGCTGACTTCTATCTGTTCCTTGAACAGAGGCGTATGATTGTTTGGACCAACCTCATCTGGAAATTGGGATGTTATCATTATAATAACAGATAATTATGTTCTTCGAGATGTCAAATAATTTATAAGACAGGGAATGGTTTGTCTTTCACCTGAACATGAGATTCAAGTGGGCAGCGCGTCGACAGGTCATGATGCATAATGTTGAAGGCCTCTGTCCTTTCCAAGCAGGTATTATAAACAGGCGTCGGAAAGTATATGTCAAGTCTTCTGTGTAAAATGTAGACCAATAGTTTCCGTCGAGATGAAACAGAGCGGTAATCTGTGGCATTATATGTAGAGGGGTATATATTAAGATCCTCGATGTTGATGGAGGATGGTGACAGATCGGGTCTAGATCACAACATGCATATGTAGTATAAGCACCTTGCACTGGTGGAGTGAGATTCCAGACATGTTCAGATCGTGAAGAGTATGTGAGGTTCACGACGATATAGGAATAGTGGCTGGGCTTGTGCATCGTATGCTCCAGTAGGAGTGTAGTGACACAGCCTTCTTTAAGACATTTGTGGCACACGTTAAGTTAATGGTAGAAGATCGTGGATGAAGATTGTTTCTTTTTGAAGATAACCCTGATGATAATACTCTGTTTTCGAAGAACAATTTTCGTTCGTATTTAATTTTATTTGCGTCCAATAACGTCTCTTGTATTGTATATCTGAAGTATTGCTTCCAGTTGCGTACACAGCTACCGCATGTAGGATGGTAGAATACGCGTTGTGTTTTATGTTTCTTGATAGATTTTAACTTTTCTTTAATTGCAACGTTTTCTGTAGCGTCTGTGGGCTGTCTTTGTAGCCTTGACTTTCTTCTCTTTACATGTCAATGATAGGTCTTAATTTGTCTCATACACGTAGCCAGCGGAGCATATGTTTTATGCGTAGACAGAAGACTGTTGTCTTGAGGTCGTCGATACAGGTTAGATCAATATAAAGGGTGTGTGGTGTACTATCAATAAACTTGTTAGATAGGTATTTTAATCGGAGTACAAACTTATCTGTCGTTGGTTGAAAATTTATGGTGAAACTGTTTGAAATGAAATTGTTTGTGAAAAGTTTCGGATGAACATGGGACGATGGATGGGTGATGGGAAATATTTATAGCTTGTGCGAGTGGAGACTTGCTAGCGTCGAAAAATAACCGATACGCGATCATTACATAAGAATTATCAAAAAGTTCAAAAAAAAAAAACATATGAAGAAAGTCGCGTGACCGTTTGCTGAATAACATATTTTTTTTAAAAAATAAAAAATGTTACAGTTTCAGCAGTAATATGTGTGGAAGATGTCTCACTAAGTGCCAACAATTCAATACATCGCAATTTAAAGACTATGAACCACAAACTGATCCCTATGATTGCGCTGGCAGAATAGCGCAACTTTGACCTTACCATCTAATTGTATAGAAAAGATTTGTTTTTTTTTTCAAAGATATCAATATATTGGGTCATTGACTCGCGTTGTATTGAGCATTCAAAGTGTGGCCTCGTAAGTACAATGACCACAAACTACGTGTTTCGAATGGAGGGCATAATTGAGTATGTTTGCAATACTACAACTAATTATCGCATCTTATATCTTTGTATCCGATTATTCTATACATATCCTGTACATTAAATCATTATCACGGCACGCGTCTATGTTGCGTGTCGAAGGTGAAAATTAATAAACCACTTTTAAAGACTTGATCCACAAACTGCCAATTTTAGTAGGTGTGGCGTAATGACGTCGCAATGAGTATTCCAAAATCTACAGGTGTGAATCTATAGGACGCGTAGATGGATCCAGAAAGATGCATCCTTGTAAGTCACTCTGTTGCGATGACAGATTAATAATTAAGGAACCATGTTCATATCGCCACTATAACCCTCAAGCTTGTTGTAGCATGGAAGTAAACTACCCTTGAATTCCCAGGGCCTTTTCAGCGCTAATGCATGTTATATAAGAAGTTGATCTACGTGAATGGCTCCACAGTATAGTATCCCTGTGAATGAATCCGACCATGCAAGCCCTGATTACTATTAGCAAGGGGCGGAACTCGGATTGAACTTGATGCATCGCGCTTAATTATGCAGCATTGTATGATATCGTTACTAACGAACTGCCGCGTTGGTAGATCCTTGTCCATGTATTCCTGTGATAGTATTCTGCTAATAAAAGCCCTGCTTACTATACGCAAGGGGCGGAACTTCGCTCAAATATCCTTGTTGCGCTTATTACATCCCCTTCGCCTAATAGTCTGCTGGTCGACTTCCGCATTGACAAATTCACATAAAATTATCCCTAGAGTTGTTTCCTACACTTGACACTCGTGATAACGACAGCACGTCGCGACAAACAATTCCCATAACCATGTTGAAACAACTGTGAATTTCAAATATACGATGGGGGATTACATTCTGAGTTGCGGCAGTTATGCGAATTACTTTTTCGGGTGTAGAAGGGTATAGTCATGCCTCTGATAATTAATTAATTCACTACGACCGATCATTCAAGTAATTAGAGGGATGACTGTTTCAGTGGTCGATTGTCTATGCAGATGATAATTGAATGAGTTAAATAATTCTATACTATTTAAAAGTTCCTAATTGCATACCCATACTTGTGAAAATGCATAAAGTAAAATTTGATTCAGGTACGAAATGCTGTCATATTTGTTATAAAAGCTCAATAATATATCTGGGATTGCCATGCTGGCGTGCATACATGGGGCAATTGGTTGTCAGGGATCCATCAATATAACGGGATGCATAATTCATAATCCCATCAAGGATACCCTCGGGCATAATACCTTAAAAAATAATTTATTAGGTTTATCCATGCAAACAACTGAGAATGGGTTATACTTACGTTAGGAGTGATATAATTAGCATTTCTGCATATTAAGTTAAATTTCAAGGATATCCCTAACATTGTTTGCATAAATCATCTAACAGACTGGGATATCCCTTGGGTTATCAATTTTTTGAAAAATATCATTGTCAGGGATATCCATGAAGGCTCGTCTGCATAAGAATGAATCGAAATAGGGATACCCCTACACTGATTCGGAGTTCAAAAATGGCCATGCTAGGCGTATCCCTACATATGTAGGGTTCTAAATATTAATATTTCAGGGTAGCCCATGGATAAACCCAGGCAAAAAGTTTTAACTTATGAACGTTATCCCAATACATGAATTATTTGTATACAACTTTAGATCAGGGATATCCATACATGCAAATATGATATTCTTAAATTTCAATCATGGATACCCCTGGGTCTCAAATGTTAGAAAAAATTACAGAATCAAGGGTATCCATGGTTATATTTATGAGTTGATTAAAATAATGTTGGCATAATTCGAAAATTAATTTATATAAAATATCATAATGTGTCTGGGGTACCCATGTTATTATATTAACCGAATAAAATATGTTGCCATGGAGACAAATTTAACCGAAAAAATCTGTTTCCATGGATACCAATTTAACCGAAGACGAAAGTTGCCATGGTTACAACAGCACAAATCTATGCATTTCATATAAATACGTCTGCACAATCCTTTTCATAAATATAATGCTGGAATATTTGTGTATATTAATTGTGTATTAATTTGTTCATTTTGATATTTGCATAAAAAATATTTGATTAATGATAATTAGCATAAATATTTTGTTTCATTCGATTCATTTATTGTGAATTACATAATTTTTATAATTTTATCTTGCAATTGTGCCATTTCTACGATTACAAATCACGATTTTATTTTAAGCCACATTGCAATTAATTTCAACACCTTTACTTGTTAGTTTCACATTTTTCAGATAATTGGTTTTACGTTATGAAAAGCTTCGCTTTTACGTCAGTATGGCAAATTTAAAAGTCATTGCGAGAAATCATTACGATTGTCCTTGTATGGTCCGAAATTGGTGTTGGATGTGTGTCCTCCTGGAGGTGGTTCTGAGTATAGTTGAGGCGCCAATGGTATCCAGTCGAGTCCGTTAAGGAATATGTGCCAATTTCCTACTCATAAACTGTCAGTGATACGTCTCGGATGAAGTTTTTCAAATGAAGCATGTTTTAAATGTCCTTTCGATAATTTCGACCATGATATTTGTCAGATACCTGAGATAAGAAGTTCCTCTGGAAGGATGCGACTGGTGTCTCCGTGGAGATCTTTTGATAGCGGTTTAAATACAATATCTGAAGATTTCGAACTTGAATGTAATTTTTAAGTGACGAATGTGTCCTAAGTATGTATTAGCAGTCGTTTTCTTAACAGGATGGGTTGAATTTGATCTTCAGATTTTATATACTTCTCATACTTATCGGTTTTCTATCGCTCTTTATTTGATGCATCGGCTGTTTCCAATTATCGTTTTACTTATTTTAATGGGTAATTGGGTTTGTTCTGCATTAAGCTTTGATGAGAATCGTTGGCATCGCAAATAAACTTTGTCTAAAGCTCGTTAATGACTGTTTTAGAACTCGATTTGAAACGTGACTGGTAATATTGCGATCTGTTCAAAGAACTATCAACTGATGAATGTCATTAGATCGAATAAGATCATGTCTGATATTTTAAGCAGCGGTGAATTCGATTCTAAAGCTTGTTAGTTGAGTGTACTATGGTTTTTGGATTCGTACCTGAGCAAATGCGGTATATTTTTCGTTGCCGTAATTTATTGAATGGCGAAGATGCTGGTTTCAAACATTTATTGGTTTCGTGAGTGATAGTTCTGAGACAGTTAATTTGACTTCTGGAAGCTATTCAGAAACGTACCTGAAAGTTATCGCAGTATGAAGAGCAGGGACGACCTAAAACTGTCAATGGAGCACTTTGTGTGAGGATGTTTCTTACATTTGTGGATTTAGCTAATGATTTCGATTTAGGAGCCTGTGAAGAATTATCAGCTTGATTTGAAGACGTACCTGATCTAGTAACGATGAAATGATGTCGCGGCGACCTGTTTAATTGTCAGAGTTCACTATTAGAGTGGGGGTCACTCATCTGAGGCTTTCTGTAGATTGTCAGCGATGAAAAATGGATGACGTACCTGATTTCGAATTATTACTGTTGTGACAACGACCTGTGGATTTGTCAGTGGTATTAATGGAGCCATTTACTCACCTGAAGCCATGTGTAATACAATTTCCTGCAAAATTGTCAGCAATCAGCGTTGTAGACGACGTACCTGATTCAAAAGCGATGGAATTCAGACGCAGCGACCTGTTTAATTGTCAGAATTCAAAAACGGGGTCGCTGTCACTTACCTGAAACTGTCTGTAGATTGTCAGCGATGAAAAATGGACGACATACCTGGTTTCGGGATGAATACTGATGCGACGACGACCTGTGGGTTTGTCAGAATGGAGCCGTTTACTCACCTGAAGTCATATTTAATTCTATAATCCTGTGAAATGGTCAGCGATGCGGAAAGGACGACGTACCTGATGGTGGTGGAAAATTCGACGACGACGATGATGGATGTAAAAGAGAAAGAAGAAGCGGATTGTAGGAGGTGATGAAAAGTTTTCTTAGCGTGGTCCAGACGCTAGCGGCGACGAATGAGCACTCACGAATTTTTAAGTGGTATCCACATTTAGTCTGATGGGCTTTAGTCAGCCGGAACGACTCTCCGTGAGCCAATGGAACAGCTTCATTCTATCTAGCGCGCGCACTTTCTCATGGGATCCACATTTAGCCCTCTGCGCTGAGTCAGACATCCAACGCTCTGCGAGCCAACCATTACTGCCGTTTTCGGGCGGTCAGGCAAAATGACGTCGTCCCTCGCTTGCCCGACCAACCACCGGCCTCCTCCCCCTCGCCCAGCCAATCAGCGATGCGCAAAACTAAAAATTGGTATCCACAAATCTCTCAATACTATATAGACTAGGTCCTGGCCCTGCGGCCCTGCGCTTCGCTCCGGGGCAGGGTTCCTCGCGTTGCTTCGGAAGGGGTGGCTTTTTTATTGAGTTGGATGTAGTTAGTTGGAGTTAGTCTGAGGAGCATCACAGGTCTTTGTCGCATGTAGCGGAGGCAGGTTGTTTGGTATTAGGTAATACGGTAACCTTGATCACATGTAAAGGTATATGAGGATTGTTTTAAGTGCGGATGTTAGTATTGTCCACGGAAGTGGGAGTCGATATTAGATGTGTTAAACTGCGATGGTCGGCATTGTTCACATGGCATGAAAGGGAAAATTTTGCCTTTTGTTAAGTCAGATGAGTAGCGTGGAGAGTGTGGCTTCTATCTGGTACTTGGGAAAGCGTGTAAATATTCCGAGTCAAACTTTAACAAAAGTTGGTTTATACTCAAGATGGAGAATGGCAAAGGTTAAACTTAAGGACCGATTCGAGGACGTGAAGATGAGAAATGAGTTAGTTGATCTCATCACTTAAAGATGTCGATCGAAGAGCATGGCTTCAGTACATGTATCACTTTCTTCGCAAGCGCAGTTAGTTGTTCTTGAATAAAGGCATGAAGCAACTCATCATATTAGCGATGAATTTTAATCAGTTTACGTGAAGCAGAACGAAGATTATCATTCCAGATTACGGTTTACTTGATTCACATGAATTGGAAATGATGCTTTTGCCTTTATCAAAGCCAGATGAGAAGCGTGGAGTTGCTAACTTCTATCTGTACCTTGAAAAGAGGCGTAAGGTTGTTTGGGCCAACCTCATGTGTAAATTAGAATGTTTTTCAGTATAACGGCAGATGAGCATGTTCTGCCAGATTCCAGATGATTTATTGGACAGGGAATGGTTGGTCTTTCTCCTGAATATGAGATGTCAAGTGGGCTGCGCGACGACAGATCATGTTTCATGTCGTTAAAGGCCTATGTCCTTTCCAAACAGGTATTGTAAGCGGGCATTGGACAGGACATGTCAAGGTCTTCTGTGTAAAACGTAGACCAATAGTATCTGTCGAGATGAAACAGAGTGGTAATCTGTAGGATTAAATAATGAAAGAGGGTTATAAATTAAGGTCCTCGATATTGATGGAGAATTATGATAGATAGGGTGGAGAACACAACATGCGTGTGCAGTGTAAGGATCTTGCACTGGTGGAGTGGGATTCCACAGATGTGTTCAGTGATGAAGAGTCTGTGAGGTTCACGACGATATAGCAATAGTAGCTGGGCTTGTTCATCGTATGCCTCCAGGAGTGTATTTACATAGCCTTCTTTAAGACATTGGCGGCACACGTTAAGTGAATGGTAGATGATGGTGGATGAAGATTGTTTCTTTTGTAAGATAACCCTGACGATACTATTGTATTTTCGTAGAACATTTTTCGTTAATATATAATTTTACTTGCGTCCGATAACGTCTCTTGTATTGGATGTCTGAGGTATTGATTCCAGTTGGGTGCACGGCTGCGGCTTGTAGGATGATAGAACACTCGTTGTGTTATACTTTTTAATAGATTATATCTTTTCTTTAATTGCAACGTTTTCTGCAGCGTCGGTGGGCTGTCTTTGTAGCCATGACTTTCTTCTCTTTACATGTCAATGATAGATCTTAATCTGTCTCATACACGTAGCCAGCGGAGCATATGTTTTATGCGTAGACAGAAGACTGTCGTCTTGAGGTCGTCGATACAGGTTAGATCAGTATAAAGGTAATGTGGTGTACTATTAATAGACTTGTTAGATAAGTATTTTAATCAGAGTACAAACTTACCTGTCGTTGGATGAAAATTTATGGCAAAACTATTTGAATTATTGTTTGAGAAAAGTTTGGGATGGAGAAAGGACAACGTTAGGATGATGGGAAATATTTATAGTTTGTGCGAGTGGAGATTTGCTAGCGTCGAAAAATAAGCGATACGCGATCATTACATATGAATTATCAAAAAGTTCAAAAAAAAAAGATATGAAGAAAGTCGCGTGACCGTTTGCTGAATAATATATTATTTTTAAAAAATAAAAAATGTTACAGTTTCAGCAGTAATATGTGTGGAATATGTCTCACCAAGTGACAACAATTCAATACATCGCAATTTAAAGACTATGAACCACAAACTGATCCCTATGATTGCGCTGGCAGAATAGCGCAACTTTGACCTTACTATCTAATTGTATAGAAAAGATTTGTTTTTTTTTTCAAAGATATCCATATACTGGGTCATTGACTCGCGTTGTATTGAGCATTCAAAGTGTGGCCTTGTAAGTACAATGACCACAAACTACGTGTTTCGAACGGCGGGCAAAATTGAGTATGTTTGCAATACAATAACTAATTATCGTAATTTATATCCGCATACCGGATTATCCTATACCTATAATCATTATCATGGCATGTAGCTTGCTCCATATTGTAGGTGTGAATTAATAAGTCAATTTTAAAGACTCGATCCACAAACTGCCAATTTTAGTAGGTGTGGCGTAATGACGTCGTAATGAGTATTCCAAAATCTACAGGTGTGAATCTATAGGACGCGTAGATGGATCCAGAAAGATGCATCCTTGTAAGTCACTCTGTTGCGATGACGGATTAATAATTAAGGAACCATGTTCATATCGCCACTATAACCCTCAAGCTTGTTGTAGCATGGAAGTAAACTACCCTTGAGTTCCCAGGGCGTTTTCAGCGCTAATGCATGTTATATAAGAAGTTGATCTACGTGAATGGCTCCACAGTATAGTATCCCTGTGAATGAATTCCGACCATGCAAGCCCTGATTACTATCAGCAAGGGGCGGAACTCAGCTTCAAATTGATGCATCGCGCTTAATTATGCAGCGTCGTGCAATATCGTTATTGACGAACTGCCGCGCTGGTGGATCCTTAACCTTATTTTCCTGTGATAGTATTCTCCTAATAAAAGCCCTGCTTACTATTCGCAAGGGGCGGAGCATCGCTCAAATATCCTTGTGGTGCATATTTCATCCTTGTCGTCTTATTCTCTACTAATCTACCTTCCGCATTGAAGAATTCGCATTGATTTAACCCAACAGTTGTCTCCTGCACCTGCACTGATGATAACGACAGGTCGTCGCGACAAACCATTCCCGCAACCACGTTAAAACTACTTCGAGTTTCAAATGTACGACGGACGATTGCTTTCTGAGTTGCAGCAGTAATGTGAATTACTTTTTCGGGTGTAGAAGGGTATAGTCATGCCCCTGATAATCAACTAATTCACTACGACCGAACATTCAAGTAATTAGAGGGATGACTGTATCAGTGGTCGATTGTCTATACAGATGATAATTGAATTAGATAAAATAATTTTATACTATATGAAAGTTCCTAGAGGCATACCCATGCTTGTAACAATGCATGTAAAAATTCGATTCAGGGTACGAATGCTGTCATATCTGTTATAAAAGCATAATATCTTGTCTGGGATAGCCATGCTGGCGTTTGTACATTAAGCAAATGCTAGTCAGGGATCCATCAACATAGCAGGATGCATAATTCATTATCCGATCAGGGATACCCTCAAGCACAATACCTTGAAAAAATCTTGTAAGGTATATCCATGCTAAAAATCGATAATGGGTTGTAGCTATGTCAGGGGTGATATAATAAGTATTTCTGCATGTTAAAAAATGCTTTCAAGGATATCCCTAACACTGTTTTGCACAAATCTTTTAACAGACTGGGATATCCCTCGGGGTAATCATTCTAGAAAAAAAGACATGGTCAGGGATATCCATGATGGCTCCTCTGCATAAGAATATTTCGAAGTAGGGACATCCCTACTCTGATTCAGAGTTCAAAATATCCATGCTAGGTGTATCCCTACACGTGTAGGGTCATAAATATCATAATTACAGGGTAGCTCATGGATAAACCCA
>CM059598.1:1362826-1385317 GCA_030378345.1 Podosphaera fusca
GTTAATTTTCAAGGATATCCCTATCATTGTTTTGCATAAATCATCTAACAGACTGGGATATCCCTTCGGTTAAAAATTTCTTGAAAAATATCATTGTCAGGGATATCCATGAAGGCTCGTCTGCATAAGAATGAATCGAAATAGGGATACCCCTACACTGATTCGAAGTTCAAAAATGGCCATGCTAGGCGTATCCCTACACATGTAGGGTTATAAATATTAAGATATCAGGGTAGCCCATGGATGAACCCAGGCAAAAAGTATGAACTTATGAACGTTATCCCAATTTATGAATTATTTGAATATAACTTTAGATCAGGGATATCCCTACATGCAATTATGATATTCCTAAATTTCAATCATGGATACCCCTGGGTCTCAAATGTTAGAAAAAATCACAGAATCAAGGGTATCCATGGTTATGTTTATGAGTTGATTAAAATAATGTTGGCATAATTCGAAAATGAATTTATATAAAATATCATTATATGTCTGGGGTACCCATGTTATTATATTAACCGAATAAAATATGTTGCCATGGAGACAAATTTAACCGAAAAAATCTGTTGCCATGGATACCAATTTAACCGAATAAATTTGTTGCTATGGATACCAATTTAACCGAAGACGAAAGTTGCCATGGTTACAACAGCACAAATATATGTATTTCATATTATTTATGTCTACACAAACCATTTTCATATCTAGTACGCCGGAATAATTGTGTATACTTTCTTGTATAATTCTGTTCAATTCACTATTTACATAAAGTATTTATGATAAAATTATAATTAGAAGAAATATTTTATTACTAATTATTTATACATTGTAAAATTACATAACTTTAATAATATTAGCTTACAATTATTCCGTTTCTACAATTACAAATCACGATGTTAATTTTAGCTACAATTTAATTTTTCTCATCACCTGTACTTGTTAGTTTTATAATTTTCAGAAAATTGGTTTCACGATATGAATTGTCTACTTCGCATTTTCGTCAGTACGGCATATTTAAAAGTCATTGCCAAGTATCACTACAAATGTCCTTACAAAGTCCGAAACTTGGTGTAGTTGGAAAGTGTTTCCTCCAGGAGGTGGCTCTTGGAATAGCAATGGCGCAAGTGGTAACCTGTCGAGTCCGTTAGGTGTGCTAATTTCCTAATCATAACTTGTCAGTAAAACGTCTCGATGATAGTTCAATTGAAGCTCGTGGTTGATGTCTTTTCAATCACTTTGACCATAATATTAGTCAGGATTCCTGAGTGAGAAGTTATCTCTTCGATGGAAATGCAACTGGTGTCTCTGGGGAAATCTTTTGGTAACGGTTTAAAACGTTATCTGAAACTTTCGAAGTTGAATGGAATTTCTTTTTGGCGAATGTGTTCTATGTATGTGTTAGCGATCATTTCAAAACAGGATGGTTTGAATTTGATCTTCAAATTCTCTGCACTTCTAAACTTATCGGTTTTCTATCGCTCTTTATTTAATGCACCGACTGTTGCCAGTTGTCGTTTCACTAATTTTTATGGGTGTTTGGGTTAGTTTCGTCTTTAAGTTCTGATGAGAATCGTCGGCATCGCTAATAAACTTCATCAAAAGCTCGTTCATGGCTGTTTTAGAACTCGAATTGAGATGTACCTGGTAATATTGCGATCTATTCAAAGAACTAACAACTGATGAGTGTCATTGGATCGAATAAGATGATGTCTGATATTTAAAGCAGCGGTGAATGTGATCCTAAAGCTTGTTAGTAGAGAATAATATGATTTTTGGATTCGTACCTGAGCAAATGTGGTATATTGATTGTTGGCGTAATTGATTAAATTGCGAAGACGCAGGTGTCAAATTTGAACGGATTCGCGACTGATAATTCTGAAACGGTTAATATGACTTCTAGAAGCCATTCGGAGACGTACCTGTGGGTTATCGCAGTATGAAGGGCAGGAACGACCTAAAACTGTCAGTGAAGCATTTTGTGTGAGGATATTTCTTACATTTGAAGCTTTCGCTGGTGATTTCGATTTCGGATCCTGTGGAGGATTGTCAGCTTGATATGAAGACGTACCTGATTCAAAAATGAAGTGACTGTCACTAATCCGGGGCTTCCTGTAGATTATCAGCGATGAACAATGGACGACGTACCTGATTTCGGATTATTACTGCTGCGACAATTACCTGAGGGTTTGTCAGTAATATAAATGGAACCATTTACTAACCTGAGCCATGTGTAATGATAGTTCTTGTGGAATTGTCAGCAATGAGTGTTGTAGACGACGTACCTGATTCAAAAGCGATGGAATTCAGACGCATCGAACTGTTTAATTGTCAGAACTCAAGAATGGGGTCGTTGTCACTTACCCGAAACTACCTGTAAATTGTCAACGATGAAAAGTGGACGATGTACCTAGTTTCGGGAAGAATACTGCTTCGACGACGACCTGTGAATTTGTCAGTGATTGAGAATGGAGCCATTTACATACCTGACGCTGCCTGCGGTTTCCTGTAGACTTTCTGCGATTTTCTGTAGATTGTCAGCGATGAAAAGTGGACGACGTACCTGATTTCGGGAAGAATACTGCTGCGACGATGACCTGTATGTTTGTCAGCGTATCAAAATGGAGCCATTAACTCACCTGAAGCCATATGTCATCTATATTCCTGTGAAATTGTCAGCAATCAGCGTTGTAGACGACGTACCTGATGATGGTGGCGGAATTGTCGACGACGACGATGATGGATGTAAAAGAGAAAGAAGTTGCGGATTGTGGGAGGTGATGAAAAGTTTTCTTAGCGTGGTCCAGACGCTAGCGGCGACGAATGAGCATTTGCGAATTCTCTCTTGGTATCCACATTTAGTCTGATGGGCTTTAGTCAGCCGGAACGACGCTCGGTGAGCCAATGGAACCGCTTCATTCTATCTAGCGCGCGCGCACTTTCTCATGGTATCCACATTTAGCCCTCTGGGCTGAGTCAGCCAACCGACGCTCTGCGAGCCAACCATTACTGCCGTTTTCGGGCGGTCAGCCGAAATGACGTCGCGCCTCGCTTGCCCGACCAACCACCGGCCTCCTCCCCCTCGCCCAGCCAATCACCGTTTCGCAAAACTAAAAATTGGGATCCACAAATCGTCCAATATATTATAGACTAGGTCCTGGCCCTGCGGCCCTGCGCTTCGCTCCGGGGCAGGGTTCCTCGCGTTGCTTCGGAAGGGGTGGCTTTTTTATTGAGTTGGATGTAGTTAGTTGGAGTTAGTCTGAGGAGCATCACAGGTCTTTGTCACATGTAGCGGAGGCAGGTTGTTTGGTATTACCTAATACGGTAACCTTGATCACATGTAAAGGTATATGTGGATTGTTTTTAAGTGCGGATGTTAATATTGTCCACGGAAGTGGGAGTCGATATTTGATGTGTTAAACTGCGATGGTCGGCCTTGTTCACATGGCATGAAAGGGAAAATTTTGCCTTTTGTTAAGTCAGATGAGTAGCGTGGAGAGTGTGGCTTCTATCTGGTACTTGGGAAAGGCGTGTAAATATTCCGAGTCAAACTTTAACAAAAGTTGGTTTATACTCAAGATGGAGAATGGCAAAGGTTAAACTTAAGGACCGATTCGAGGACGTGAAGATGAGAAATGAGTTAGTTGATCTCATCACTTAAAGATGTCGATCGAAGAGCATGGCTTCAGTACATGTATCACTTTCTTCGCAAGCGCAGTTAGTTGTTCTTGAATAAAGGCATGAAGCAACTCATCATAGTAACGATGAATTTTAATCAGTTTACGTGAAGCAGAACGAAGATTATCATTCCAGATTACGGTTTACTTGATTCACATGGATTGGAAATGATGCTTTTGCCTTTATCAAAGCCAGATGAGAAGCGTGGAGTTGCTAACTTCTATCTGTACCTTGAAAAGAGGCTTAAGGTTGTTTGGGCCAACCTCATGTGTAAATTGGAATGTTTTTCAGTATAACAGCAGATAAGTTTGTTCTGCCAGATTCCAGATGATTTATTGGACAGGGAATGGTTGGTCTTTCTCCTGAATATGAGATGTCAAGTGGGCTGCGAGACGACAGATCATGTTTCATGTCGTTAAAGGCATATGTCCTTTCCAAACAGGTATTGTAAGCGGGCATTGGACAGGACATGTCAAGGTCTTCTGTGTAAAACGTAGACCAATAGTGTCTGTCGAGATGAAACAGAGTGGTAATCTGTAGGATTAAATAATGAAAGAGGGTTATAAATTAAGGTCCTCGATATTGATGGAGAATCATGATAGATAGGGTGGAGAACACAACATGCGTGTGTAGTATAAGGATCTTGCACTGGTGGAGTGGGATTCCACAGATATGTTCAGTGATGAAGAGTCTGTGAGGTTCACGACGATATAGCAATAGTAGCTGGGCTTGTTCATCGTATGCCTCCAGGAGTGTATTTACATAGCCTTCTTTAAGACATTGGCGGCACACGTTAAGTGAATGGTAGATGATGGTGGATGAAGATTGTTTCTTTTGTAAGATAACCCTGACGATACTATTGTATTTTCGTAGAACATTTTTCGTTAATGTATAATTTTACTTGCGTCCGATAACGTCTCTTGTATTGGATGTCTGAGGTATTGATTCCAGTTGGGTGCACGGCTGCGGCTTGTAGGATGATAGAACACTCGTTGTGTTATACTTTTTAATAGATTATATCTTTTCTTTAATTGCAACGTTTTCTGCAGCGTCGGTGGGCTGTCTTTGTAGCCATGACTTTCTTCTCTTTACATGTCAATGATAGATCTTAATCTGTCTCATACACGTAGCCAGCGGAGCATATGTTTTATGCGTAGACAGAAGACTGTCGTCTTGAGGTCGTCGATACAGGTTAGATCAATATAAAGGTAGTGTGGTGTACTATTAATAAACTTGTTAGATAAGTATTTTAATCGGAGTACAAACTTACCTGTCGTTGGTTGAAAATTTATGGAAAAACTATTTGATTTATTGTTTGAGAAAAGTTTGGGATGGAGAAAGGACGATGGATGGGTGATGGGAAATATTTATAGTTTGTGCGAGTGGAGACTTTCTAGCGTCGAAAAATAAGCGATACGCGATCATTACATGTGAATTATCAAAAAGTTCAAAAAAAAAAATATGAAGAAAGTCGCGTGACCGTTTGCTGAATAACATATTATTTTTAAAAAATAAAAAATGTTACAGTTTCAGCAATAATATGTGTGGAAGATGTCTCACTAAGTGACAACAATTCAAAACATCGCAATTTAAAGACTATGAACCATGAACTGATCCTTATGATTGCGCTGGCAGAATAGCGCAACTTTGACCTTGCCATCTAATTGTATAGAAAAGTTTTGTTTTGTTTTTCAAAGATATCCATATATTGGGTCATTGACTCGCGTTGTATTGAGCATTCAAAGTGTGGCCCTCGTAAGTACAATAACCACAAACTACGTGTTTCGAACGGCGGGCAAAATTGAGAATGTTTGCAATACGACAACTAATTATCGCATCTTATATCTTTGTATCCGATTATCCAATACTTAAATCATTATCACGGCATGCGTTCATGTTGCGTGTCGAAGGTGAAAATTAACAAACCACTTTTAAAAGACTTGATCCACAAACTGCCAAATTTAGTAGGTGTGGCGAAATGACGTCGCAATGGGTTTTCCAAAATATACCGGTGTGATTCTATAAGTCGCTTAGACGGATTCGAAATAGTGCATCCTTGTAAGTCCATCTGTTACATAGACGGATTCGCAAAAAAGAGGCCATGTTCATATATCGCTTATACACCCTTACAGCTCATTTTGGCATGGGGTTAAATTACTCTCGATTTCCCAGGACCTCTTCAGGGATAATGTATTCCATATAAGTGGATCATTTATGTTAATGGCTACACAGCATAGTATCCCTGTGAATGTATTCCGCTCATGCACGTGCTGTTTAATATTAGCATGGGGCGGAACTTAGCTCGTGTTAGATATATGGCTGTAATAATGCTGCGTCGAGCAATATCCTAGTAGTCGATCTACCGCGTTGTTTAAGATTTAAGACTTATATCGCTGTAAATGTATTTTAGTATTAATAACCCTGCTTAGTCTTCGCATGGGGTGGAACTTACTTCTGACTCCATATGTCGCGATTAATTGATCCTACTACCTGTATGTCGTTTTACCGGAATGAGGAATTCGCAACTGAATATCCCAACAGATGAATCCTGTAATTGACACCCATGATAACGACAACACATCGCGATAAACCTTTACCCGGATCATGAAATGAGCAACGGTGAATGAGTAATGGACAATGTGTGTTTGTTATCCAAGACACAGCAGTAACGCGTATTAGATTTTCGGGTTTTACGGAGTATTAGTGATTGGTCTCCGATTCGGAAAAGGATTAGAAGTAGATGAATTTATACAATTATAAATTTCCTAGTGGCATACCAAAGCTTGTAGCAATGCATGAAGAAATTTTGATTCAGGGTACGAAATGCTGTCATATATGTTTTAAAAGCTTAATAATATATCTGGGATAGCCATGCTGGCGTGTATACATGGGGCAATTGGTTGTCAGGGATCCATGAATGTAACAGGATGCATAATTCATAATCCCATCAGGGATACCCTCAAGCATAATACCTTAAAAAATAATTCATCAGGTATATCCATGCAAACAACTGAGAATGGGTTGTACTTACGTCAGGGGTGATATAATTGGCAGTTCTGCATATTAAGTTAAATTTCAAGGATATCCCTAACATTGTTTTGCATAAATCATCTAACAGACTGGGATATCCCTTGGGTTATCAATTTTTTGAAAAATATCATTGTCAGGGATATCCATGAAGGCTCGTCTGCATAAGAATGAATCGAAATAGGGATACCCCTACACCGATTCGAAGTTCAAAAATGGCCATGCTAGGCGTATCCCTACACATGTAGGGTTATAAATATAAAGATATCAGGGTAGCCCATGGATAAACCCAGGCAAAAAGTATGAACTTATGAACGTTATCCCAATTTATGAATTATTTGAATATAACTTTAGATCAGGGATATCCCTACATGCAATTATGATATTCCTGAATTTCAATCATGGATACCCCTGGGTCTCAAATGTTGGAAAAAATCACAGAATCAAGGGTATCCATGGTTATATTTATGAGTTGATTAAAATAATGTTGGCATAATTCGATAATGAATTTATATAAAATATCATAATGTGTCTGGGGTACCCATGTTATTATATTAACCGAATAAAATATGTTGCCATGGAGACAAATTTAACCGAAAAAATCTGTTGCCATGGATACCAATTTAACCGAAGACGTAAGTTGCCATGGTTACAACAGCACAAATCTATGCATTTCATATAAATATGTCTACACAATCCTTTTCATAAATATAATGCAGGAATATTTGTGTATATTAATTGTGTATTAATTTGTTCATTTTCATATTTGCATAAAAAATATTTGATTGGTGATAAATATAATATGTATTGTGTTTCGTTCAATTCATTTATTGTGATTTACATAATTTTTTCAATTTTATCTTGCAATTGTGCCGTTTCTACGATTACAAATCACGATTTTATTTTAAGCCACAATGCAATTACTCACTACACATTTACTTGTTAGTTTCACAATTATCAGATATTTTGTTTAACGTTATGAAAAGCTTCGCTTTTACGTCAGCATGGCAAATTTAAAAGTCATTGCGAGAAATCATTACGATTGTCCTTATATAGTCCGAAATTGGTGAAGTTGGAAAGTGTGTCCTCCTGGAGGTGGTTCTGGGTATAGTTGAGGCGCCAATGGTATCCAGTCGAGTCCGTTAAGGAATATGTGCCAATTTCCTACTCATAAACTGTCAGTTATATGTCTCGGATGTTCTCAATGACTTCTCAATCACGTTGACCATGATATTTGTCAAAATTCCTGACTTAGAAGTTTCCTTTTCGATAGAAATGCAACTGTTGTCTCTGAGGAGATCTTTTGGTAACGGTTTAAAACGTGATCTTAAGCTATCGAAGTTGAATGTGATTTATAAGTGACGAATGTGTCCTAGATAAGTATTAGCAATCGCTTACAAATCAGGATGGTTTGAATCAGATCTGTTCTCTGTGCTTATCAAGCATGTCGTTTTTCTGTCGTTCTTTAGTTAATGCATCGTCTGAAGCCAATAGTCATTTTGCTTATTTTTTAACGGATTATTGGGTTAGTTTCGTCTTTAAGTTCTAATGAGAATCGTCGGCATCGCAAATAAACTTCATGAAAAGCTCGTTCATGGCTGTTTTGGAACTCGAATTGAGATGTACCTGGTAATATTGCGATCTGTTCAAAGAACTAACAACTGATGAGTGTCACTGGATCGAATAAGATGATATCTGATGTTTTAAGCAGCGGTGGATGTGATTCTAAAGCTTGTTAGTAGAGAATAATATGATTTTTGGATTCGTACCTGAGCAAATGTGGTATATTGATTGTTGGCGTAATTTACTGTAATGCGAAGACGCTTATGTCAATTATTTAACGGCTTTGCGACTGATAATTCTGAGACAGTTAATATGACTTCTGGAAGCTATTCGGAGACGTACCTGAAAGTAATCGCAGTATGAAGGGCAGCAACGACCTAAAGCTTTCAGTGAAGCATTTTGTGTGAAGATGTTTCTTACATTTGAAGCTTTCGCTGGTGATTTCTATTTCGGATCCTGTGGAGAATTGTCAGCTTGATATGAAGACGTACCCGATTTAAAAATGATGTGATTTCTGTCGCAGCGACCTATTTTGTTGTCAGAGTTCAAGAATGGAGTGACTGTCACTAATCCGGAACTTCCTGTAGATTATCAGCGATGAACGAAGGACGACGTACCTGATTTCGAAATATTACAGCTGCGACGACGACCTGTGGGTTTGTCAGTATTTCAGAATGTAGCCATTTACTCGCCTGAAGCCATGTGTAATACAATTTCCTGCGAAATTGTCAGCAATCAGCGTTGTAGACGACGTACCTGATTCAAAAGCGATGGAATTCAGACGCAGCGACCTGTAAAATTGTCAGAAGTCATGAATATAGTTGCTGTTACTTACTTGACGCTTCCTATAAATTGTCAGCGATGAAAAGTGGACGACGTACCTAATTTCGGGAAGAATACTGCTGCGACGACGACCTGTGGGTTTGTCAGTATTTCATAATGGAGCCGTTTACTCACCTGAAGCCGTGTGTAATTTTTTATTCCTGTGAAATTGTCAGCAATCAACGTTGTAGACGACGTACCTGATGGTGGTGGCGGAACTTCGACGACGACGATGTTGGATGTAAAAGAGAAAGAAGAGGCGGATTGTGGGAGGTGATGAAAAGTTTTCTTAGCGTGGTCCAGACGCTAGCGGCGACGAATGAGCACTCACGAATTTTTAAATGGTATCCACATTTAGTCTGACGGGCTTTAGTCAGCCGGAACGACGCTCCGTGGGCCAATGGAACCGCTTTATTCTATCTAGCGCGCGCATTTTCTCGCGGTATCCACAATTAGCCCTCTGGGCTGAGTCAGCCATCCGAGGCTCTGCAAGCCAATCATTACTGCCGTTTTCAGGCGGTCAGCCGAAATGACGTCGCTCCTCGCTTGCCCGACCAACCACCGTCCGCCCCCCCCTCGCCCGGCCAATCAACGCTTTCGCAAAACTAAAAATTGGTATCCACAAATCTCTCAATACTATATAGACTAGGTCCTGGCCCTGCGGCCCTGCGCTTCGCTCCGGGGCAGGGTTCCTCGCGTTGCTTCGGAAGGGGTGGCTTTTGTATTGAGTTGGATGTAGTTAGTTGGAGTTAGTCTGGGGAGCATTACAGGTCTTTGTCACATGAAGCGGAGGTAGGTAGTTAGGTTTTAGATATTACGAAAACCTTGCTCAAGTTTAAGGGGACATGATGAGTGTAATGAGTTACGGTTATTTGTATGGTTCACATAAAGAGGAAGGAGAATGGTAGTTATGTTAAGATGCGTTAGTCGGCTTTGTCAACATGCAGTGAAAGGGAAGATTTTGCCTTTTGTACAGCCAGATTAGAAGCGTGGAGTATGTGCCTTCAATCTGGTACTTGCGAAGGCGTGTAAATATTTTGAGTCACACCTGAGCAAGAGTTAGTTTATATTCAAGATGGAGAATGGCAAAGGTTAATCTCATGGACCCATTCGAGATCGTGTAGATGAGAAGTGAGTTAGTTGGTCTATAACTTATAGATGTCGATCGAAGAGCATGGCTTCAGTACATGTTTCACTTTCTTTGTGGGAGCAGTTTGTTATTCTCAATTAAAGGCATGAAGCAATTCATCCTGCTAAGGATGAATTTTAATCAGTTTACGTGAAGCAGAACGATGATATCATTCCAAATTACGGTTTACTTGATTCACATGAATTGGAAATGATGATTTTGCTTTTATCAGAGCCAGATGAGAAGCGTAGAGTTGCTAACTTCTACCTGTACCCTGAAAGAGGCGTATAATTGTTTGGGCCAACCTCATGTGGAAATTGAAATGTTTTTCAATCTAACGGCAGAAAAGTATGTTCTGCCAGATGTCAGATAATTTATAGGACAGTGAACGGTTAGTCTTTCTACTGAATGAGATGTCAAGTGGATTGCGCAACAGGTCATGTTGCATGATATTGAAGACCTATGTCCTTTCCAAACAGGTATTATAAGCGGTCGTTGGAAAGGACGTGTAAAGGTCTTCTGTGGAAAATGTAGACCTATAATGTCTGTCGAGATGAAACAGAACGGTAATCTGTAGGATTGATTGATGTGAGAAGGGCATAAATTAAGATCCCCGATGTTGATGGAGGATGAAACCGGTAGAGCTGAGTATACAACATGCTATGTGGTATAAGGACCTTGGACTGGTGGAGTGGAATTCTAGACATGTTCAGATCATGAACAGTCTGTGAAGTTCACGACGATATAGGAATAGTGGATGGGCTTGTGCATCGTATGCTCCAGTAGGAGTGTAGTGACGCAGCCTTCTTTAAAACATTTGTGGCACACGTAAAGTTAATGGTAGAAGATCGTGAAGATTGTTTCTTTTTGATGATAACCCTGACGATAATATTCTGATTCGAAGAACATTTTTCAATCATGTATAATTTTATTTGCGTCCAGTAACGTCTCTTGCATTGTATGTCTGAGGTATTGATTCCAATTGAGTGCACAGCTACCGCATGTAAGATAGTGTCTGCTGTATGTGTTTTATGGTTTGATAGATTATCTTTTTTTCTTTAGGAGCAACGTTTTTTTGCAGCGTCTGTGGGCTGTCTTTATAGCCTTGACTTTCTTCTCTTTAAATGTCAATGATAGGTCTTAATTTTTGTCTCATAAACGTAGCCAGTGGAGCTTATGTTTTATGCGTAGAAATAGTCGACTTGAAGTCATCGATACAGGTTCGACCAATATAAAGGTGGGGTATACTGTCAATAAAAGTGGTAGTTAATTAATTTAATCGAAGTAAGAAACCAAACTGATGATGGGTGAAGATTTATGGTGAAACCATATGACATCAAAAATTGAATGTGAAAGTTGAAGGTGAAGTGGAGAGAAGAATGAGATGATGAGAAATATTTATAGTTTGTGCGGGTGGGGACTTGCTAGCGTCAAAAATAAGCGATACGCAGTCATTACATAAGAATGATCAAAAAGTTCAAAAAAAAAGACATTAAGAAAGTCACGTGACCGTTTTGCTGAATGACATATTTTTTTTAATAAAATAAAATATGGGACATTTTCAGTAGTATCATGTGTAGAATATTACTTGCTAAGTGGCAACTAATAAGTACACCATTTAAAGACTATGAACCACAAACTGATCCATATGATTGCGCTGGCAGAATAGCGCAACTTTGACCTTGCCATCTAATTGTATAGAAAAGATTTGTTTTTTTTTCAAAGATATCCATATATTGGGTCATTGACTCGCGTTGTATTGAGCATTCAAAGTGTGGCCCTCGAAAGTACAATGACCACAAACTACGTGTTTCGAACGGCAGGCAAAATTGAGAATGTTTGCAATACGACAACTAATTATCGCATCTTATATCTTTGTATCCGATTATCCAATACTTAAATCATTATCACGGCATGCGTTCATGTTACGTGTCGAAGGTGAGAATTGAAAACCATTCTTAAATTACTCGATCCACAAACTGACAATTTTAGTAGGTGTGGCGTAATGACGTCGCAATGAGTATTCCAAAATCTACAGGTGTGAATCTATAGGACGCGTAGATGGATCCAGAAAGATGCATTCTTGTATGTCAATCGGTTGAGATGACAATATTACAATGAAGGATCCATGTTCATATCGCCGCTATAACCCTCAAGCTTATTGTAGCATGGAAGTAAACTACCCTTGATTTTCCAGGTCATCTTCAGCGATAATGCATGTTATATAAGAAGTTGATTTACGTGAATGGCTCCAAAGCATAGTACCCCTGTGGATGAATTATGACCATGCAAGCCCTGATTACTATCAGCAAGGGGCGGAACTCAGTTTGAACTTGATGCATCGCGCTTAATTATGCAGTGTTGTGTGATATCGTTACTAACGAACTGCCGCGTTGGTAGATCCTTGTCCATGTATTCCTGTGATAGTATTCTGCTAATAAAAGCCCTGCTTACTATACGCAAGGGGCGGAACTTCGCTCAAATATCCTTGTTGCGCTTATTACATCCCCTTCGCCTTATAGTCTGCTGGTCGACTTCCGCATTGACAAATTCACATAAAATTATCCCTAGAGTTGTTTCCTACACTTGACACTCGTGATAACGACAGCACGTCGCGACAAACAATTCCCATAACCATGTTGAAACAACTGTGAATTTCAAATATACGATGGGGGATTACATTCTGAGTTGCGGCAGTTATGCGAATTACTTTTTCGGGTGTAGAAGGGTATAGTCATGCCTCTGATAATTAATTAATTCACTACGACCGATCATTCAAGTAATTAGAGGGATGACTGTTTCAGTGGTCGATTGTCTATGCAGATAATAATTGAATGAGTTAAATAATTCTATACTATTTAAAAGTTCCTAATTGCATACCAATACTTGTGAAAATGAATAAAGTAAAATTCGATTCAGGTACGAAATGCTGTCATATTTGTTATAAAAGCTCAATAATATATCTGGGATTGCCATGCTGGCGTGCATACATGGGGCAATTGGTTGTCAGGGATCCATCAATATAACAGGATGCATAATTCATAATCCCATCAAGGATACCCTCGGGCATAATACCTTAAAAAATAATTTATTAGGTTTATCCATGCAAACAACCGAGAATAGGTTGTACTTACGTCAGGGGTGATATAATTAGCATTTTAGCGTATGAAGTTAAATATTCAAGGATATCCCTAACATTGTTTTGCATAAATCATCTAACAGACTGGGATATCCCTTGGGTTATCAATTTTTTGAAAAATATCATTGTCAGGGATATCCATGATGGCTCGTCTGCATAAGAATGAATCGAAATAGGGATATCCCTACACTGATTCGGAGTTCAAATTGGCCATGCTAGCCATATCCCTACATGTGTAGGGTTATAAATATTAATATTTCAGGGTAGCCCATGGATAAACCCAGGCAAAAAGTCCAAACTTATGAACTTTATCCCAATTTATGAATTATTTGGATACAACTCTAGAATAGGGATATCCATACATGCAAATATGATATTCTTAAATTTCAATCATGGATACCCCTGGGTCTCAAATGTTTGAAAAAATCACAGAATCAAGGGTATCCATGGTTATATTTATGAGTTGATTAAAATAATGTTGGCATAATTCGAAAATGAATTTATATAAATTATCATAATGTGTCTGGGGTACCCATGTTATTACACTAACCGAATAAAATATGTTGCCATGGAGACAAATTTAACCGAATAAATAGGTTGCTATGGATACCAATTTAACCGAAGGCTAAAGTTGCTACGGTTACAATAGCACAAAACTATGCATTTCATGGAAATTATGTCTGCACAATAATTTCATAAATATTATGCTTGAAAAATTGTGCAGATTAAATTTGTATTAATTTGTTCATTTTCATATTTACATAAATAATTTGTGATTTATTATTGGTAGCATAAATTTTGTGTTCCTTTCTATCTATACATTGTAAAATTAGATTACTTTCATATTCTTTGCTTACAATTGTGCCGTTACCTCAATTACTAATCACGTTGTTATTTTTAGCCACAATTCAATTAATCTTTACACCTTTACTTGTTAGTTTCACAATGTTCAGATAATTGGTTTTACGTTATTGAAGCTTCGCTTTTACGTCAGAATGGCAAATTTAAAAGTGATAGGGAAAAATCATTACGAATGTCCTTACAGAGTCCGAGACTTGGTGAAGTTGGAAAGTGTGTCCTCCAGGAGGTAGTTCTGGGTATAGTTGAGGCGCCAATGGTATCCAGTCGAGTCCTATAAGGAATTTGTTCTAATTTCCTACTCATTAATTGTCAGTGGTACGTCTCGGATGAAGTTTTTCAAATGAAGCATTTTCTAAATGTCCTTTCGATAATTTCGACCATGATATTTGTCAGATACCTGAGATAAGAAGTTCCTCTGGAAAGATGCGACTGGTGTCTCTGTGGAGATCTTTTGATAGCGGTTTAAATACAATATCTGAAGCTTTCGAAGTTGAATGTAATTTTTAAGTGACGAATGTGTCTTAAGTATGTATTAGCAGTCGTTTTCTTAACAGGATGGGTTGAATTTGATCTTCAGATTCTCTATACTTCTCAAACTTATCGGTTTTCTATCGCTCTTTAGTTGATGCATCGGCTGTTTCCAATTATCGTTTTACTAATTTTAATGGGTAATTGGGTTTGTTTTGCTTTAAGCTTTGATGAGAATCGTTGGCATCGCGAATAATCTTTGTCTAAAGCTTGTTAATGACTGTTTTAGAACTCGACTTGAAACGTGACTGGTAATACTGCGATCTGTTCAAATAACTATCAACTGATGAATGTCATTGGATCGAATAAGATGATGTCTGATATTTTAAGCAACGGTGAATTCGATTCTAAAGCTTGTTAGTTGAGTGTACTATGGTTTTTGGATTCGTACCTGAGCAAATGCGGTATATTGTTCGTTGCCGTAATTTATTGGATTGCGAAGATGCTGGTGTCAAGCATTTATTGGTTTCGTGAGTGATAGTTCTGTGACAGTTAATATGACTTCTGGAAGCTATTCGGAGACGTACATGAAAGTTATTATCGCAGTATGAAGGGCAATGAAGGCCTAAAATTGTCAGTGAGGTGATTAATGTGAGGATGTTTCTTACATTTGAAGCTTTTGCTGGTGATTTCGATTTCGGATCCTGTGGAGAATTGTCGGCTTGATATGAAGACGTACCTGTTTCAAAAATGATATATTTTCTGTCGCAGCGACCTATTTTGTAGTCAGAGTTCAAGAAAGGAGTGACTGTCACTCATCCGGGACTTCCTGTAGATTATCAGCAATGAACGAAGGACGACGTACCTGATTTCAAAATATTACAGCTGCGACGATGACCTGTGGTTTTGTCAGTATTATTAATGGAGCAATTTACTTACCTGAAGCCATGTGTAATACTATTTCCTGTATAATTGTTAGCGATGAGAAATTGGACGACGTACCTGATTCAAGAGCGTTGAAATTTGTCGCGGCGACCTGGTTAATAGTCAGTATTCAATAATGGGGTCGTTGTCACTTACCTGACGCTTTCTATAGTTTGTCAGCGATGAAAAATGGGCGACATACCTGGTTTCGGGATGAATACTACTGCGACGACGACCTGTGGGTTTGTCAGAATGGAGCCGTTTACTCACCTGAAGCCATGTGTAATTCTATATTCCTGTGAAATTGTCAGCGATGAAAAGTGGACGACGTACCTGATGGTGGTGGGGGAAATTTGACGACGACGATGATGGATGTAAAAGAGAAAGAAGAAGCGGATTGTGGGAGGTGATGAAAAGTTTTCTTAGCGTGGTCCAGACGCTAGCGGCGACGAATGAGCATTCACGGATTCTCACTTGGTATCCACATTTAGTCTGATGGGCTTTAGTCAGCCGGAACGATGCTCTGTGAGCCAATGGAACCGCTTCATTCTATCTAGCGCGCGCGCACTTTCTCATGGGATCCACATTTAGCCCTCTGGGCTGAGTCAGACAACCGACGCTCTGCGAGCCAACCATTTCTGCCGTTTTCGGGCGGTCAGACGAAATGACGTCGCCTTTTGCCCTTCCGACCAACCACCGTCCGCCCCTCCTTCTTCCAGCCAATCAGGGCCAACGCAAAACTGAAATGGTATCCACAAATGCTCCAATACATTATAGACTAGGTCCTGGCCCTGCGGCCCTGCGCTTCGCTCCGGGGCAGGGTTCCTCGCGTTGCTTCGGAAGGGGTGGCTTTTGTATTGAGTTGGATGTAGTTAGTTGGAGTTAGTCTGGGGAGCATTACAGGTCTTTGTCACATGAAGCGGAGGCAGGTAGTTAGGTTTTAGATATTACGAAAACCTTGCTTCACGTTTAAGGGGACATGATGAGTGTACTGAGTTACGGTTATTTGTATGGTTCACATAAAGAGGAAGGAGAATGGTCGATATGTTAAGCTGCGTTAGTCGGCTTTGTTAACATGCAGTGAAAGGGAAGATTTTGCCTTTTGTACAGCCAGATTAGAAGTGTGGAATATGTGCCTTCAATCTGGTGCTTGCGAAGGCGTGTAAATATTTTGAGTCACACCTGAGCGAGAGTTAGTTTATATTCAAGATGGAGAATGGCAAAGGTTAACCTCATGAACCCATTCGAGAACGTGTAGATGAGAAGTGAGTTAGTTGATCTATAACTTATAGATGTCGATCGAAGAGCATGGCTTCAGTACATGTTTCACTTTCTTTGTGGGAGCAGTTTGTTATTCTCAATTAAAGGCATGAAGCAATTCATCATGCTAAGGATGAATTTTAATCAGTTTACGTGAAGCAGAACGATGATATCATTCCAAATTACGGTTTACTTGATTCACATGAATTGGAAATGATGATTTTGCCTTTATCAGAGCCAGATGAGATGCGTGGAGTTGCTAACTTCTACCTGTACCCTGAAAGAGGCGTATAATTGTTTGGGCCAACCTCATGTGGAAGTTGGAATGTTTTGCATTATAATAGCAGATAATTATGTTCTTCGAGATGTCAGATGATTTATTGGACAGGAAACGGTTAGTCTTTCTACTGAATATGAGATTTCAAGTGGATTGCGCAACAGATCATGTTGCATGATGTTGAAGGCCTATGTCCTTTCCAAACGGGTATTATAAGCGGTCGTTGGAAAGGATGGGTCAAGGTCTTCTGTGGAAAATGTAAACCTATAATGTCTGTCGAGATGAAACAGAAAGGTAATCTGTAGGATTGATTGATGTGAGAAGGGCATAAATTAAGATCCTCGATGTTGATGGAGGATGAAACCGGTAGGGTCGAGTATACAACATGCTATGTGGTATAAGGACCTTGGACTGGTGGAGTGGGATTCAAGACATGTTCAGATCATGAAAAGTCTGTGAAGTTCACGACGATATAGGAATAGTGGATGGGCTTGTGCATCGTATGCTCCAGTAATGTGTAGTGACGCAGCCTTCTTTAAGACATTTGTGGCACACGTAAAGTTAATGGTAGAAGATCGTGAAGATTGTTTCTTTTTGATGATAACCCTGACGATAATATTCTGTTTCGAAGAACATTTTTCATTCATGTATAATTTTATTTGCGTCCGATAACGTCTCTTGCATTGTATGTCTGAGGTATTGATTCCAATTGGGTGCACAGCTACCGCATGTAAGATAATGTCTGCTGTATGTGTTTTATGGTTTGATAGATTATCTTTTTTTCTTTAGGAGTAACGTTTTTTTGCAGCGTCTGTGGGCTGTCTTTATGGCCTTGACTTTCTTCTCTTTAAATGTCAATGATAGGTCTTAATTTTTGTCTCATAAACGTAGCCAGTGGAGCTTATGTTTTATGAGTAGAAATAGTCGACTTGAAGTCATCGATACAGGTTCGACCAATATAAAGGTATGGTGTACTGTCAATAAAAGTGGTACTTAATTAATATAATCGAAGTAAGAAACCAAACTGATGATGGGTGAAGATTTATGGTGAAACCATATGACATCAAAAATTGAATGTGAAAGTTGGAGGTGGAGTGGAGAGAAGATTGAGATGATGAGAAATATTTATAGTTTGTGCGGGTGGGGACTTGCTAGCGTCAAAAATAAGCGATACGCAGTCATTACATAAGAATGATCAAAAAGTTCAAAAAAAAGACATTAAGAAAGTCACGTGACCGTCTTGCTGAATGACATATTTTTTTTTAATAAAATAAAATATGGGACATTTTCAGTAGTATCATGTGTAGAATATTACTTGCTAAGTGGCAACTAATAAGTACACCATTTAAAGACTATGAACCACAAACTGATCCTTAAGATTGCGCTGGCAGAATAGCGCAACTTTGACCTTGCCATCTATTTGTATAGAAAAGATTTGTTTTGTTTTACAAAGATATCCATATATTGGGTCATTGACTCGCGTTGTATTGAGCATTCAAAGTGTGGCCTTCGTAAGTACAATAACCACAAACTACGTGTTTCGAACGGCAGGCAAAATTGAGAATGTTTGCAATACGACAACTAATTATCGCATCTTATATCTTTGTATCCGATTATCCAATACTTAAATCATTATCACGGCATGCGTTCATGTTACGTGTCGAAGGTGAGAATTGAAAACCATTCTTAAAACACTCGATCCACAAACTGACAATTTTAGTAGGTGTGGCATAATGACGTCGCAATGAGTATTCCAAAATCTACAGGTGTGAATCTATAGGACGCGTAGATGGATCCAGAAAGATGCATCCTTGTATGTCAATCGGTTGAGATGACGAAATTACAATGAAGGATCCATGTTCATATCGCCGCTATAACCCTCAAGCTTATTGTAGCATGGGAGTAAGCTACCCTTGATTATCCAGGTCCTCTTCAGCGACAATGCATGTTATATAATAAGTTGATTTACGTGAATGGCTCCACAGCATGATATCCCTGTGAATGAATTCCGACCATGCAAGCCCTGCTTACTATCAGCAAGGGGCGGAACTCAGACTGAACATGATGCATCGCGCTTAATTATGCAGCGTCGTGTGATATCGTTATTGACGAACTGCAGCGTTGGTGGATCCTTAACCATGTATTCCTGTGATAGTATTCTGCTGATAAAAGCCCTGCTTACTATTCGCAAGGAGCGGAACATCGCTCGAAATCCCTTGCTGCGCATATTTCATCCTCTTCGCCTTATACTCTGCTGGTCGACTTCCGCATTGACAAATTCACATAAAATTATCTCTAGAGTTGTAACCTACACTTGACACTCATGATAACGACAGCACCCGCGACAAACCTATCCTGCAACCATGTTGAAACAACTGTGAATTTCAAATGTACGATGGGCGATTGCAATCTGAGTTGAAACAATATTGCGAATCACTTTTTCGGGCGTAGAAGGGTACAGTCAAGCCTCTGATAGATTAATTAATTCACTGCGATCGATCATTTAAGTAGTTAGAGGTATAACTGTTTTAGTCGTCGTTGGTTTTACGGATGTTAATTAAATGAGATAAAATAATTTTATACTATTTAAAAGTTCCTAATGGCATACCCATGCTTGTAAAAATGCATAAAGTAAAATTCGATTCAGGTACGAAATGCTGTCATATCTGTTATAAAAGCTCAATAATATATCTGGGATTGCCATGCTGGCGTGTATACATGGGGCAATTGGTTGTCAGGGATCCATCAATATAACAGGATGCATAATTCATAATCCCATCAAGGATACCCTCGGGCATAATACCTTGAAAAATAATTTATCAGGTATATCCATGCAAACAACTGAGAATGGGTTGTACTTACGTCAGGGGTGATATAATTAGCATTTCAACATATAAAGTTGAATTTTCAAGGATATCCCTAACATTGTTTTGAATAAATCACCTAACAGACTGGGATATCCCTCGGGGTATTCATAATAGAAAAAAAGACAATGTCAGGGATATCCATGATGGCTCCTCTGCATAAGAATGAATCGAAATAGGGATACCCCTACACTGATTCGGAGCTCAAAAATGGCCATGCTAGGCGTATCCCTACACATGTAGGGTTCTAAATATTAATATTTCAGGGTAGCCCATGGATAAACCCAGGCAAAAAGTTTTAACTTATGAACGTTATCCCAATTTATGAATTATTTGTATACAACTTTAGATCAGGGATATCCATACATGCAAATATGATATTCTTAAATTTCAATCATGGATACCCCTGGGTCCCAAATGTTAGAAAAAATTACAGAATCAAGGGTATCCATGGTTATATTTATGAGTTGATTAAAATAATGTTGGCATAATTCGAAAATGAATTTATATAAAATATCATAATGTGTCTGGGGTACCCATGTTATTATATTAACCGAATAAAATATGTTGCCATGGAGACAAATTTAACCGAAAAAATCTGTTGCCATGGATACCAATTTAACCGAAGACGAAAGTTGCCATGGTTACAACAGCACAAATCTATGCATTTCATATAAATACGTCTGCACAATCCTTTTCATAAATATAATGCTGGAATATTTGTGTATATTAATTGTGTATTAATTTGTTCATTTTGATATTCGCATAAAAAATATTTGATTAATGATAATTAGCATAAATATTGTGTTTCGTTCGATTCATTTATTGTGAATTACATAATTTTTGTGATTTTATCTTGCAATTGTGCCATTTCTACGATTACAAATCACGATTTTATTTTAAGCCACAATGCAATTACTCACTACACATTTACTTGTTAGTTTCACAATTATCAGATAATATGTTTAACGTTATGAAAAGCTTCGCTTTTACGTCAGTATGGCAAATTTAAAAGTCATTGCGAGAAATCATTACGATTGTCCTTGTATGGTCCGAAATTGGTGTTGGATGTGTGTCCTCCTGGAGGTGGTTCTGAGTATAGTTGAGGCGCCAATGGTATCCAGTCGAGTCCGTTAAGGAATATGTGCCAATTTCCTACTCATAAACTGTCAGTGATACGTCTCGGATGAAGTTTTTCAAATGAAGCATGTTTTAAATGTCCTTTCGATAATTTCGACCATGATATTTGTCAGATACCTGGAATAAGAAGTTCCTCTGGAAGGATGCGACTGGTGTCTCTGTGGAGATCTTTTGATAGCGGTTTAAATACAATATCTGAAGCTTTCGAACTTGAATGTAATTTTTAAGTGACGAATGTGTCCTAAGTATGAATTAGCAGTCGTTTTCTTAATAGGATGGGTTGAATTTGATCTTCAGATTCTCTATACTTCTCAAACTTATCGGTCTTCTATCGCTCTTTAGTTGATGCATCGGCTGTTTCCAATTATCGTTTTACTTATTTTAATGGGTAATTGGGTTTGTTCTGCATTAAGCTTTGATGAGAATCGTTGGCATCGCGAATAAACTTTGTCTAAAGCTCGTTAATGAGTGTTTTAGAACTCGATTTGAAACGTGACTGGTAATATTGCGTTCTGTTCAAAGAACTATCAACTGATGAATGTCATTAGATCGAATAAGATCATGTCTGATATTTTTAGCAGCGGTGAATTCGATTCTAAAGCTTGTTAGTTGAGTGTACTATGGGTTTTGGATTTGTACCTGAGCAAATGCGGTATATTGTTCGTTGCCGTAATTTATTGAATTGCGAAGATGCTAGTTTCAAACATTTATTGGTTTCGTGAGTGATAGTTCTGAGACAGTTAATATGACTTCTGAAAGCTATTCGGAGACGTACCTGAAAGTTATCGCAGTATGAAGGGCAGGAACGACCTAAAACTGTCAATGAAGCAATTTGTGTGAGGATGTTTCTTACATTTGTGGCTTTATCTAATGATTTCGATTTAGGAGCCTGTGAAGAATTATCAGCTTGATTTGAAGACGTACCTGATCTAGTAACGATGAAATGATGTCGCGGCGACATGTTTAATTGTCAGAGTTCACGATTAGAGTGGGGTCACTCATCTCAGGCTTTCTGTAGATTGTCAGCGATGAAAAGTGTACGACATACCTGGTTTCAAGATGAATACTGCTTCGACGACGACCTGTGAATTTGTCAGTGATTGAGAATGGAGCCATTTACATACCTGACGCTTCCTGCGGTTTCCTGTAGATTGTCAGCGATGAAAAGTGTACGACATACCTGGTTTCAAGATGAATACTGCTTCGACGACGACCTGTGAATTTGTCAGTGATTGAGAATGGAGCCATTTACATACCTGACGCTTCCTGCGGTTTCCTGTAGATTGTCAGCGATGAAAAGTGTACGACATACCTGGTTTCAAGATGAATACTGCTTCGACGA
>CM059598.1:1385417-1443567 GCA_030378345.1 Podosphaera fusca
TACCAGCTGATACCATCTGATCCAGGTGCTTTTCCTTTAGAAGGCCGGCAGCAGGCTTTTTCTACTTCCTCAGGTGTTAGCTCAGGCCATTCCCAATTTCCCTCCACATGTTGGCTCCAATCCATAGGAGTTGACTCTGGAGGTGCTGGAAATAACTTGTCTTTAAATGCCTTAGCTTTCTCTTCAAAATCTTGTGCAAGTTCTCCATTTCCATCTTGTATACTAGGCATTTTTGTTATCTGCTTATTTTTAGTATAAGATAAAGCCTTAAAAATTGAGCCTGGGTCTTCTCTCTCTAAGAACTCATTCCAATGGTTCTTCTTTGCAGTTTTGATTGCCTGGAAGTATGCATTCCTTGCATTCAAGTACTCCTGCTTTAAAGACCCTTCTTTAATTTCTATACCCATCTTCCTTTGCTTCCTCATCATTGTTTTCCTTAGATTTTTAAGGTCATCAGACCACCATGGCTTAACTTTTGCACCACCCTTGATCTTTGGGATAGTCTTTTCAGATGCCATAAGAATGATTCTATTAAGTTCCTCACCCACTTCATCTAATTGCCTAGTAAGCGTGTTTCCGTCTAGAATATCCTTAGTTTTTCCCTTGCTCAGGCTTTGTAGGTATGTAGGATTGAGAATTTGTGATTGAAATAAGGACTTCTTAATTTCCTTCTTATATTCAGACCAGTTGGCTTGGTCTGTATTAAACCTTCTTGATGTGGAAGGCTCATCTTGTATGTCACAATTTCTCCTATTTCTAATAGTAAATAGGATACCTTCATGATCTGATCCTGTGGTTAAGGTTTGCCAGTCTTCTACTAGCTTGCCAGTACTTTCTGTTGCCAAAGTTAGGTCAAGAACTGATTGGAGTTCCATACCAGCCCTATAGAAGGTTCCTTTTCCAATCTTATTCATTAGAGAGAGACCCTGCTCCTCAAACCAAAACTTCAAGTCCTCTGCATTAGTAGATCTTGGAGAGTAGGGATCCCAGTCTGGATGGTGCTCATTGAAATCTCCTACAACTATGCAATTTTGAGGTATTGTAAGATAATTTTTGGTCCTTTCAATAGTCTTCAAATTGTCGCCTCTTTGATTTTTCTGGTTGTAGATATTGACTAATGTTAATATCTGTCCATGGTGTTTCAAATTTACCCCTATTATATCTGAATCTTTTGGACAATCTTCCCATTGAGAAACCATGGACTCTCTGCCTCTTGATATATAGTACATGGCCCTAGGTCTGGGGTAATCTCCTTGAATTGTTGGAAAAAGTTGAATAAAAGAGTTGTGGCTTATAGATTGAATATCTCTATATGTTGTGTTCCCTCTAACTTGTGGAAGCCAAGGTTCTTGGACTGCTAATATATCAATATTTAGCTCTACTGCTAATTGTAGAGCATTTTCTGTGGCCTGTATACTTCTGTTCAAGTTGCATTGGAGGATTTTAAGTTCTCCAATCATAAAACCTCTATGTCTTCACCTCTAGTTTGTGCTTCATTTGTACTTGCTGTCCTTGCTAGGATAGCAACTCTAACTTGACAGCTGTCCTTGTCAGCTGTATGTGCCTCTCCACAATTAGCACACTTTGGAATCAGGTGGACACATTTTTTCCCAATACTATTGCACTGTGTACAGACATGCTGCTTAGTATTGTGGAGTCCTGCACAGTACTGGCATTTGGCCTCCCATCTGCATTTAGTACTTAGATGTCCAAATCCCTGGCATCTATTGCATTGTGTAGAGGAAGGAATATTCATATATTTTTCTGCTTTAAGTGATCTCCCTGCAACAATCAGTTTCTTTGTGATTGCTAGTCTGGCTTCATCTTCAGTTTCAAAGGCCACAACTATTGAACCTGCTACTTGGTTCTTTCTTTTTTCCTCTGGGGTAATCCAGTAAGGTTGACCAATGACTTTCAGCCCATGATTAAAGGTTGCAATTTCCTCAGGAATAGTGCTTAAGTCTTCAATAGTTTGGAATTCTGTAGTAGGGATTCCATGGATAATGACTTTATGCCATGCTTCATCCTTCATAGCTATTTCATGTGGAGCCAAATTTCTCCAAATATCCACTTTTTCTAATAGGTAGTCAGCTGAGTATGGTCCAGTTGTAGTTAAAGCAATGTTCTCCTTTCTTGTTTGTGATACAATAGCCACAACTGGTCCTACTTAGGGCTACTGTTGGTTGCTTTTTTTTCATATGTGAGATCAAATTATGATTGAGGTAAAAGCAGTACCCCCTAATTGATTTCCTATCAGTTGAATCCCCAGCCCAGTCTGCATCTGTATAGCCAATAAGTTCAAACTTGTCATTCTTCTTCCCCCCACAGAATACAAGGCAGTAGTTCAAGGAACCTTTGATATAGCGTAAAATCCTTTTTGCGGTGTTAAAGTGACTTGAATCTGGATTGGATGCGAATTGAGCAAGTTTGTGAACTGGAAACGTAATATCTGGTCTAGTGGCAATGGCTGCGTATTCTAAACAGCCCATCAATTTTTGTTATTCATTAATTTCTTTAGGAGATGCTTGATCTTCTCTCTGCTGAAGTTTAAGTCCAGTTTCCATTGGTGTGCTAACAGGATTGCAATCAGACAGATTAAATCTTTCTAAAACAATTTCCAAGTATCTCTTTTGGTCAAGGTGTAATGTCCGATTTACTCTATCTCGAGTGATTTGCATTCCAAGATATAAATGAGCTGGTCCTAAGTCTGTCATCTGGAATCGATTCTTGAGCCTATTTTTAATATCTTGAATTTGAACTTTGTCTTTGCCAAAAATTAAAAGGTCATCAACATATACAGCAACTAGTAGAGTTCGATTGTTGTTTGCAAAAACAGCATAGTCACTCATCAGTGGTTTAAGTTTGGCTTCTGCCATAAATGATGCAAGTGTCTTATACCACGCACGCGGTGCCTGTTTCAATCCATATAAAGCTCTGTCCAATTTGCAGACTAATTTAACATTTTTTCTTTTGTGTGTTGGATACATATTTGATTCTTTACCCAATTTTGAATGTTGGAATAATTCTTTCTTCAATATGCTGAGGTCATTTTGAGATTCCACTTCAAAACCATGTTGCTGTTCCACAAAGACATCCTCTTCAATTGGACTATTTAAGAATGCTGTTTTGACATCCATTTGCTCAATGTCCAAATCTAGTGATGCAGCAAGGCTGAAAAGTATTTTGTATGACATTGGTTTGACCACGCTTGCATATGTGTCAGAGATAGTTCCATCTTTTTGCTGAAAGCCACGAACAACCCATCTTGACTTGTATTTGATAATGTTTCCATTTACATCTGATTTTGTCCTAAATACCCATCTTCCTTGAATCACATTGGTATTATTGTTTGATATATTAACCAATGACCATGTTGAATTTTCATACATTGATCTTATCTATTCTCTCATACTCGACGCCCATAGCCTAGATTGAGGACATTGCATTGCTTCCTCAAGAGTGTCAGGAACAAAGTTGTTATTTGAGTCAGCAGCTGCCAGACACTTGGCCACAAAAGCTCTTGGGAGGAATGGATCTCTATAAGAGGTTGCATATCTTTCGTACTTGGGGTCTGCAAGTTCATCAATTGATGATTCATCATATGATTCGACTTCAGGAAGTTGAATAGACTGAGCTGTGTGGTATTGATTCATAGAAGGTGATTGTTCTTCTTGCTCAGGAGATCTGCTTAGACTATTGGAGTTTTTTGATTCAACATTGTTATCAAAGATGTTGTTATTCATTGAAACAAAATTGTGCTCGTTTGTTGTAGTTAATTTCTGAGAAATAATATCTTGATTTTCCCTTGATTCTGTCATTTCTTTAATGACAACATCTCGACTTCCTAAAACTTTGTTAGTTGAAGGATCATAGACTCTGTAGATATTTTCCGACTCGTATCCAACTAGAAATCCTTCACTGGCCCTTTCATCAAGTTTGCCCAATTGTTTCCCAGTTTTGTTTGTATAACATGCTGATCCAATGATGCGTAAATGGTCTAGAGCTGGTGATCTATTGAACAACATTTCATATGATGATTTGAAGTCCTTATTAGAGCTGGATGGAACACGATTTTTGATGTAACAAGCCGTACGAATAAGCTCTGCCCATAGTGACTTGTTGAGGTTTGGTGTGTCATTCACAAAACAGCGAGCTGTGGTAAACAAGGTTCGATTTAATCTTTCTGCAACACCATTCTGTTCAGGCGTGTATGGAACAGTATAGAGTAACTGAATCCCTTCTTGTTGTGAGAACTTTTTCCATTCCTGACTAGTATATTCGCCCCCATTATCACAATGCAAGAAGGCAATTTTTTGATTAAATTCATTCTCAACTGCCTTTTTGAACATCTTAAAAATATCCAAGCACTGTGATTTCTTAGCACAAGGAAACACCCAAGAAAATTGACTAAAATCATCAGTAAATGTAACTAAGTACTTATTTCTGTTAAATGTAATCTTTTTTTTTTTTTTTTTTTTAAATCATTTTGTATTGAGCCTTAAAGCTATGACAATTGATCTAAAAAAAATTATACACAAAATTATACAAAATGATTTGACTTAATTCCCCTATGCAAAGGTCCGCATAGCTCATAACTTTATTAATGACCCTGCCAAACTCCCAAACCAACTCCACAAATGAATTAACATAACATTCAGATTCCACTTCAGTTATATGTAATTCCTTCATTCTGTTCCAATGAAATTATCTTCATTTATTTGCATTTCATTTAATTTAGTTTAATATTTTTTTGGTGATTATTTATTTTTTGAGTAATAAGTGATGGTTAAATTTGTATTTGCTGTTTTTCCAGAGATAAGCACTTAGATACCTCGAGGAATCTAAGTAGTTTTTCCCTGCCAACATTAGTATTAAAGAGTGTTTGTAAATTAATAGGTTCCAGTCCTTCATAAACCATTTTCCTATCTGCTAAGAAGTGGGGGCAGTGTAATAGCAGATGTTGCATTGTTTGCTTCTTCCTGTGACAGAAGTTGCAAATGTCACTGCTCACTTTTCCAATCAACTTAAGATAGGCCAGGGTGTTGCCAATCCCTGTTCTTGCCTGGAAATATGAGGACTGAGTTCCCCTGGAGTATTTTTGAAGTTTAATTGATTTGAAATTAAGAATAGGAATGGTTTTCCTTGCAGAAATCCTGTAAAATCTCCCTAAGCCCACAGCCTTTCTGCCCTCTTCCTCCCTAAGCACTTGCTTAGTCCAGTCAGAGTTCCAGGCTAATGATTCTCTTTCTAATTTCTTCTTTTAAAAAGGAGTGGGATGAAAATTAATCCTTGCTCAGTGCTTGTTGATCTAAACCTTTCCTTGCTAGGTTGTCAGCAAGTTCATTGCCTTGGATTCCTTGATGTCCGGGACACCAATGTAGCTGGACTTCCAATTTGCTGCACAGAGATCTTATTTTGAATGAATGAAAGTTGGTAGCTGTGGTTATTTTCTGCAAAGCTGCTTGACTGTCAGAAAAAATATAACATTTAGCATTTTGTTTTAAAGAAATGAGATGTTTAAGTGCTTTATATATTGCATAAGTCTCTGCATCAGCAATGCCAATGTTCTTCCCTAGGAAAAATGAGAGACACTTGAGCTCCCTTGTGTATGGAAGGTACATGACTATACCTATACCACAGCCCTTGTCCTTGACTAAGGAGCCATCTGTATAGATGATATAAAATGAAGAAGGAATGGAACTAAATAGTAAAAGGTGTTCTTCTTTTGCTTTTGTTTTGTCAGAGCTGCTAACAGATACAGAAATGTTCTCTGTCCTCCAAGGAGGCATCCACTTGGCATTGAGGGGCTCTAGGTTTAGCAACTTGGAACTTGGTTTGAGTATACTAGCTATTCTTTGAAGTTGACCACTAGGCTTATCTTCTAAGAATGCAAGCATGCCTATGTCAGTCTTTTCAGTGGGTAGTGCAAGCTCATCAGTAAGATTAGATGAAAGAGTAAGATATAGTGGATGATTGGTTTGAAATTTAAGAATTCTCATTGCATAAAATGAAGCTAACTTATAGTGCCTGACTCTAGTTGGGAGCAGGGCTGCCTCAACTTCCAAGGCCTTGCTTGGACTAGATCTGAAGGCTCCTGTTATTCTTGGAATGGCTTGCTTCTGGATTTTATCACACATATTAGAAAGCTTCTCTGTGCCATATTTGCTATACCATAGTACTGAGCCATAGTCTAACACAGGGATGACACAACTAAGGTAGAGCTGTCTGAGTGCATTGAATCCTAAGCCTTTGGATTTGGAAGAAAGTTGAAAAAGTCTTCGCATAGCCCCTTGGGCAAGATGCACTCTTTTTTCCACATGGGTTTTAAATTTGAGATTGTTTTGTAACCATATTCCAAGCCACTTGACTGTAGACTTAGGTTCTAAGGAAAAATCTTCAGTTTGGAGAGCATTGCTAAGTGTTTTCTTACCTTTAGAAAAATGGATAAGCTCTGATTTGGATTTTTCAAAAACAATGGATAGGGAATCAGCTCTTGCAAAAAAGGAACGAAGATATTTATGAAGCTCTCTAATATTCTTTGAAACTGAATAAGAACTGTAAGAGATACAAATATCATCAACATAGGAAACTTCAAGGGCATTGCTCATTGGAGTATTAGAGAAGAGTTCACTAATTGAAATGAGAAATAAGAGAGGTGAGATAGGGCTTCCTTGTGGAGCACCAGTTACAGAGTAAACATGACTAAGTTGCCCATTGAACAGAAGAGAAATTTTTCTATGAGAAAGAAAAGAATCAACCCAGGAAATAAAGCATGTTGGGAGTTTTTTTCTCTGGAGGATTTCTATGAGCTTACTTGGCTGCAATTGATCAAATGCCCCCATTATATCCAGAAAAACAGAGGAAACAACCTTATTCTTAGAAAAACTGTTTTCTATAAAGTTTTGGAGTAGCAGGACTGCATCAATAGCAGACCTTTGTTTTCTACCTCCCATCTGACTAGGATGGAGGATATGGGGATGAATATTTGCTAAAAATGAAATTCTTTGTGAAAATATTCTTTCTAAAAGTTTTGAGAGGCAAGGAATTAGTGATATCGGTCTATATGCTTTAGGAACTGAGTAATCAGGCTTGTTTTTCTTAGGTATGATAATGCCAATTGACTCTTTCCATACTGATGGATGTTTGCCACATTGGAATAGAAATGTATATGCTGTTAAGAAGAATTGAGGGATAGCATCCAGAGCATGTTTGATCATAGTCCAGTCAATAGAGTCCTTTCACATACCAAACTTTTCGAAATTTCAAAAATCGCGATATTGATTTGAATTTGATACCATATTATACAGATTGACGAGCGCATTCTGAATATATTATTTTTATCTCAACAACATATCAGGTTCAAAAGTTATTCGACTTCGAAAATTGGACAGGGGGTAATTTAAATTTTTCAGAGGGGAAACCCACCTCTCTCATCAACAAACATCCCAAATTATATTCGTTCAAGCTAATTATAACAACACGATGCCAAAAAATTTACATCTTTCAGCATACAAATTTTCAGCAGAATACAACAAATTTTGGCTGTGATAGTAGGGATCAAAGTTTGAAATAATTGTGTGTGCGCAAATTTTTGCGCTCTTGGTCTCTTCGGGCCGCCGTTAAGCGAGAAAATTTTACTTCCCACAAAACCATAATTTCAACTTTTACTCTACAACCATCTAGTCAGCAAACACTTTGAAAAAAAAAAAAATAAAATAAAATAAAATAAAAGAACAAAATAAAAAAAATAAAAAAATAAAAAAAATAAAAAATAAAACCCCAAAAATTTTATTTACTTATTTATTTTTATTTTTATTTTTTTTTCTATTTCCTACAAAAATCAAATCAGACAAAGTATAAGTTAATAATAAAAAATAAAAAAAGAATAAAATAAAAATAAAATAAAATAATATAAAAATAAAACATGGATAGGTCTGATTCTCCAGATCCACTATCTAACAATTCAGATCATATGGCCCTGGATACAATTCAACATTTAGATGACCTGGAAGATGCAGATTTTTATGAAGAGAGTGGTGCTTTTCCATTTCCTGGCAAATATGGAGAATCATCTGAGGGCTTTGACCAGGATATGGCTAACAAAGGCATCTCTGATCTCCTCAACAAAGAGAGAGATAGAACACAATATATGAGCCCAGAAGAAGTAAAAAGGAAGTTACAACCAGAGTTGTCAGGTACTAGCCAGAAAAGAAAAGTAGACTTTTCAGAAAAAGCTTCAAAGAAACATACTGGACCAGGAATAGTCAAAGTTACAGAGCTTGTCAATGGCTCTGATGATTGCATTGCTACTGCCAGAGATTTTTTAATCAAGGCAGCACACATGGCAGAATCTAGAGCTAAACAGACAAAGATCCTTGATCTACTAAATATTTTCAGGGAATATATGGAGAAAGATGGCAACCTACCTAGGGATGTCTCAGTTTTAACAGCACAATTACAAAGACTAGAAAACACTGCTCAAATGCTGGAGACTTCTGCAAGGAAAGGAAATAAACCAGCCAGCCAAGGACCTACCCCCAAGACAGGAATTTTGCAGCAGCAAGTAAATTTAACTAACCAAACCTCAACCAATACACTATCCCAAAAAGATACTCCAGGCCCAGCTAGCACAACTTCTAAACTCTGGAGTAAGATAGCTACCCCAGGAGCTGGACAAGACAAGGAATGGACTCAAGTAAGGCATAAGAAAACAGCACTAAAGCAGAAGAAGTCAAACAGAATTGTTCTACTTCAAGATAACACTACAAGACAAAGCTTTTCCCCCTTACAAGTTAGAGACAAGATCAATCAGGCTTTTAAATCACGGGGAGTCCAGGGACCAGTGATTTCTATAGTCTCTAGTACAAGAAAAGAAAACATAGCCTTGACAACAACAGAAGCATATTCAGCTGATTTTCTATTAGAGAAAGTAGATATTTGGAGGAACTTAGCACCACATGTGACAGCTATCAAAGATGAGCCCTGGCACAAAGTGGTTATTCATTGTGTGCCAACCACTGAATTTGCATCAATAGAGGATCTGAGCAGCATTGGTGAAGAAATTGCTGTCTTCAATCATGGAATGAAGATTATAGGCATGCCATATTGGATAACCTCAGAAGAAAGAAGAAAAAATCAAGCAGCAGGCTCTATTGTAGTAGCTTTTGAAACTGAAGCAGAGGCTAAACAAGCAATCAGACAGAGGTTGATTATAGGAGGAAGATCACTGATGGCTGAGAGATATGTCAATACACCTGCTACAAGCCAGTGTCCAAAGTGCCAAGGTTATGGACATTTGGAAAAACAATGCAGATGGGAAGTTAAGTGCCAGCTATGTGCTGGTCCACATGTTACTTAAAAACATTGCTGTTCAACCTGCAAAGTAACTGGAAAGAGATGTATTCACTTAGTTCCTAAGTGCTCTAACTGCTCAGGGTCCCACACAGCTGACAAGGAAGACTGCCCCTTTCGAAAAGCTATTCAAGAAAGAGTAGCAAAGGAGCAGCAAGAAACTAGGACTGAAAGAGAGGAGTCTTTATGATAGGACAACTCAAAGTTTTACAATCTAACTTGAACAGAAGCATACAGGCAACAGAGAATACCCTACAACTAGCATTAGAGCTAGGGGTAGGAATAGTGGCAGTGCAAGAACCATGGACACCAAATTTGAGAGAAGGAAATACATATCAAGATGTCAAGTCAATTTCACACCCAAGCTTTATCCAAATATTTCCACTCCTAAGAGATCCAAAAATCAGACCTAGGACCATGTTCTATATATTGAAAAAATTTAACCCTCAAGTTAGCAGCATTCCAGGGTTCCCTGAGGATGCAGATATGATAGCTAGGAATATCCAGACCAAGGACTATCATGTTACTCTTACTAATATATATAATCAAAAAAATCAATGTCCAGAGAATAATCTTACAACAATTGAAAGGTTTAAAGAGGGCATGAAAATTCCAACAAAGAGCATAGTATTGGGAGATTTCAATGAACATCACCCAGATTGGGATCCTTTCTATCCTAAATCAACTTAGGCAGATAGCTTAAAATTATGGTTTGAAGAACAAGGTCTAGTGGTGGTAAATACTGTTGGAGTGGGAACCTTTTATAGGCCACATATGAGTTGTCCTTCAGTTATTGACCTCACCCTTGGAACTAACCAGACAGAAAAATTAATCCAAGATTGGCAAACAATTGACACAGGGTCAGATCATCAAGGAATTCTTTTTACAGTCTTGAAACAGGCCAATATCTCATGTCAAAACACAGCATTGTCTCAGGGTTTTAAGACAGATAAGGCAGACTGGTCAAAGTTTGAAAAGATTAGTCAAGAACTTTTCCAGGAGTCAGAATTTTTCAGGCCTGAAGCATTCATAAACCTAGCCAGAGTTTCTACTAAAGATATCATTTATAATATCTTAGGAGTTCAATCAATACTAGACAAAATGGGCCAGGAAATGACCCAGATTATACTTCAAGCAGCAGAAAAATCTATACCAAAGAAAAGATCAGGACCTAACCCAAAGCCATGGTGGACAGAGCAGCTTAAAGAGAGAAGGAAAAAAATGATGAGGACTCAGAGACTCCTCTATGCTGACTCTGCAAACATGCAGAAAAAAAGAAATTACCTAGATGCAAGAAACCAATATTTCCAAGATATCAAGACAGCTAAGAAAAATCATTGGAATGCTTTTCTGGAAGGAGAGGATCCCTCTACTATCTACAAAGCCTTGGCTTTTACTAAGAATCAACAATTTAGCAAACTACCTTCAATTCAAGACGTTAATGGAAACTTAAAGACAACATTTTCTGAAAAGTCTGAAGCTCTAAGACAAAAGTTATTTCCAAATCCTCCAGTGACAGTTCCTCTCGACTGGGCATCTCATAAGGAAGGAAAGTGGGAATGGCCAGAGTTATCCCAATCAGAGCTAGAGAGGGCTTGCTGTCACCTTTCAAAGGGAAAAGCACCTGGACCAGACCAAATTAATTGGGAAATTATCAAACATGCATATAAAGCTAATAAGGAGTTGTTCTTCAAGATCTATTCCCTATATTTCAACCTTGGATATCAACCAGCCTGTTGGAGACAAGCTACAGGAATAGTGCTAAGAAAACCAAGCAAGCCAGACTATTCTCAGCCAAAAGCCTATAGAATTATCTCATTGCTAAATTGCCTTGGGAAAGCTCTAGAGAGGATTAGTGCTGTAAGGCTGGGCTACTTAGCAGAGACTGCTAACCTTCTAGATCCCTCTCAGATAGGAGGTAGATTAAAAAAGTCAGCAGTAGATGCTTGCCTACTTCTAGTCAATAAAATACAGACTGAAAAGGCAGCTAAAAGGAAGACTTCCACCCTCTTTCTAGATGTCAAGGGTGCCTTTGACCATGTCTCTAGGAACCAACTTTTAGGAATTATGAGCAGACTTAAGCTACCTCTTAGCCTGCTGAGTTGGGTATCAACATTTCTAAGTCAAAGAAAACTTAAACTAGCCTTTGATGGAGAATCAGAATCATTCACAGATATTGAAACTGGAATACCTCAGGGTAGTCCCATCTCTCCAATACTATTCTTGATTTATATAAGGGAAATGTTTACATCAAATTCAGTTACCTTTATGTCATACATTGATGATATTTCTCTAACAGCTTCATCTTCAAGCTTTAAGAAGAATGTGGAGATCTTAGAGAGAGAGGCAAAAAAGCTGCATGAGTTAGGACTGGACTCTGCAGTTGAATTTGATATGGAAAAGACGGATCTCATCCATTATGAGAACTCAAAAGCAAGCCAGGATTACAGTCTGACCCTCCCAAATGGTTCTGTAGTCTCTCCAAAAAGCATGGTCAAATGGTTAGGAGTCTGGTTTGACCAAGCCTTATCCTTTAAGTATCATGTTGATACTAGGGTGGCACAAGCAAAAGCAGCCTTCCAGAGGATGGCAAGATTAACCAACACGGAAAGGGGCCTAAGCCACATAGCTATGAGGCAGCTCTATTTAGCTTGTGTAATAAGCGTCTCTGACTATGCAAGCCAGGTATGGTGGAGGGGCCAGAAAAATTTCCTAGAAAAGCTACAAGGACTCCAAAATATAGCAGTGAGAAAGATCTTAGGCTGCTTTAAAACCTCTCCAATAAGGCCAATGGAAGTTGAAGCCTGCTTATGTCCACCAGCAATTAGATTGAATCAAAATAGGCGGAAATATGCTATAAGAATGCTGGCTCTTTCTAGGAACCATCCACTAACAAAGGCCTTAAATCAAGAGCTTAACTTTGTGGACCCAGAAAAAGAAGATCTAATTAGAGAAACTCTACAAATTGAAAAAGTTCAAGAGTCTCTACCAAAGAAACTAGACCTAAGCCATAGGGAGAAGATAATCTCTAACTTCTACCCCCCCTGGAAAAGGAAATTACCCTATCAAGTTATTATTTCAGGACTAAGCAAGGAAGAGCAAGCCAAACATCATAAAACAAAGATTCTGTTAAATGTAATCATTTAAGTGACAAACTGTGAAATGACTTAAGACATTGCAATAATTAATCTATTGAAATTAATTATGCAAGAAATATTTGTGCAAAATTATGCACAACTATTATGGAATAAATTTAAGCAAAGTATAAGACTTATGAATTATATCTAGGATCAGATCATGCATAGATGTGTACAGGGTATAATAATCTAGCAAGGACTTATGATTGAAATCAATATCATGCAAGTGACAAAGCTTATTTTGACAAATAAAATATACAAGGGGTCAAAATATGGTTTGGTTGAAATGTACCAGGGGTTAGATAATGCATGAGTATGTTCTAGGATATAGACTTTGGCATGGGTCTAGATAAGACAAGGGTTTATAAATGTTGAGGTGTTGGATCGCGCTTTGACGCTAACTAACTAGCTTGTGCATTAGCGCAACTAGTGGAAAAGATGTGGCTATCTGTATTAAAGGTTATAAAATTATATTCACCGTAAAGTAGTAGAATTATATTTTATAAAGTAGATGATAGTGAACAATGTTGTCAGAGTATAAAGATAACTTGATAATCTTAATGAGAAGTGATTATGGTTGTGAAGATGATGAAGGAAAATGGTGGGAACACCAGACTATATACATATTGGGTGACAGGGTTAATAAGAATAGAAAGTGAAGTGAATGAGAAAGATACAAATGTGGGAGACCCAAACTATCCCACCGACGATCACTCTTAGCATCCAGATAGCCACATCTTTTCCACTAGTTGCGCTAATGCACAAGCTAGTTAGTTAGCGTCAAAGCGCGATCCAACACCTCAACATTTATAAACCCTTGTCTTATCTAGACCCATGCCAAAGTCTATATCCTAGAACATACTCATGCATAATCTAACCCCTGGTACATTCCAACCAAACCATATTTTGACCCCTTGTATATTTTATTTGTCAAAATAACCTTTGTCACTTGCATGATATTGATTTCAATCATAAGTCCTTGCTAGATTATTATACCCTGTACACATCTATGCTAGGTCTGATCCTAGATAGAATTCATAAGTCTTATACTTTGCTTTAATTTATTCCATAATAGTTGTGCATAATTTTGCACAAATATTTCTTGCATAATTAATTTCAATAGATTAATTATTGCAATGTCTTAAGTCATTTCACAGTTTGTCACTTAAATGATTACATTTAACACTCCCCCATAATCATTAAGTGACATTCTTTCTTATCTGTTTGATCTTTAATTTCGACAATTTTTCCTTGCATGAATTCACAAAATTTTTCATGTTTTTGTCGACTAAGTGGTTTAGTTAGACCATCAGCAGCCATATCAGTTGATCCAATGAATTTCAATATGATTGTCTTTTGTTCAACTTGTAGACGAAGAAACTGATAATGGATGTCTACATGTTTTGATCTTGAATGGAATTCAGGATTGCGTGAAAGCGATATTGCTGCTTGATTGTCACAATAGATAGTTGTTGGGTTTTGTTGTTTGCATCCTATTTCCTCCAAAATACTTCGTAACCAGATTGCTTCTTTTGATGCTTGTAGAGCAGCATGCATTTCAGCTTCTGCGCTACTTAGGGCTACTGTTGGTTGCTTTTTTGACATATGTGAGATCAAATTATGATTGAGGTAAAAGCAGTACCCCCCAATTGATTTCCTATCAGTTGAATCCCCAGCCCAGTCTGCATCTGTATAGCCAATAAGTTCAAACTTGTCATTCTTCTTCCCCCCACAGAATACAAGGCAGTAGTTCAAGGAACCTTTGATATAGCGTAAAATCCTTTTTGCGGCGTTAAAGTGACTTGAATCTGGATTGGATGCGAATTGAGCAAGTTTGTGAACTGGAAACGTGATGTCTGGTCTAGTGGCAATGGCTGCGTATTCTAAACAGCCCATCAATTTTTGATATTCATTAATTTCTTTAGTAGATGCTTGATCTTCTCTCTGCTGAAGTTTAAGTCCAGTTTCCATTGGTGTGCTAACAGGATTGCAATCAGACAGCTTAAATCTTTCTAAAACAATTTCCAAGTATTTCTTTTGGTCAAGATGTAATGTCCTATTGATTCTATCTCGAGTGATTTGCATTCCAAGATATAAATGAGCTGGTCCTAAGTCTGTCATCTGGAATCGATTCTTGAGCCTGTTTTTAATATCTTGAATTTGAACTTTGTCTTTGCCAAAAATTAAAAGGTCATCAACATAAACAGCAACTAGTAGAGTTCGATTGTTGTTTGCAAAAACAGCATAGTCACTCATCAGTGGTTTAAGTTTGGCTTCTGCCATAAATGATGCAAGTGTCTTATACCATGCACGTGGTGCCTGTTTCAATCCATATAAGGCTTTGTCCAATTTGCAGACTAATTTAACATTTTTTCTTTTTTGTGTTGGATAGATATATGATTCATTACTTGATTTTGTCTGTTGAAATAATTCTTTCTTCAATATGCTGAGGTCATTTTGAGATTCCACTTCAAAACCATGTGGCTGTTCCACAAAGACATCCTCTTCAATTGGACTATTTAAGAATGCTGTTTTGACATCCATTTGCTCAATGTCCAAATCTAGTGATGCAGCAAGGCTGAAAAGTATTTTGTATGACATTGGTTTGACCACGCTTGCATATGTGTCGGAGATAGTTCCATCTTTTTGCTGAAAGCCACGAACAACCCATCTTGACTTGTATTTGATAATGTTTCCATTTACATCTGATTTTGTCCTAAATACCCATCTTCCTTGAATCACATTGGTATTATTGTTTGATATATTAACCAATGACCATGTTGAATTTTCATACATTGATCTTATCTCTTCTCTCATACTCGACGCCCATAGCCTAGATTGAGGACATTGCATTGCTTGCTCAAGAGTGTCAGGAACAAAGTTGTTATTTGAGTCAGCAGCTGCCAGACACTTGGCCACAAAAGCTCTTGGGAGGAATGGATCTCTATAAGAGGTTGCATATCTTTCGTACTTGGGGTCTGCAAGTTCATCAATTGATGATTCATCATATGATTCGACTTCAGGAAGTTGAATAGACTGAGCTGTGTGGTATTGATTCATAGAAGGTGATTGTTCTTCTTGCTCAGGAGATCTGCTTAGACTATTGGAGTTTTTTGATTCAACATTGTTATCAAAGATGTTGTTATTCATTGAAACAAAATTGTGCTCGTTTGTTGTAGTTAATTTCTGAGAAATAATATCTTGATTTTCCCTTGATTCTGTCATTTCTTTAATGACAACATCTCGACTTCGAAAAACTTTGTTAGTTGAAGGATCATAGACTCTGTAGATATTTTCCGACTCGTATCCAACTAGAAATCCTTCACTGGCCCTTTCATCAAGTTTGCCCAATTGTTTCCCAGTTTTGTTTGTATAACATGCTGATCCAATGATGCGTAAATGGTCTAGAGCTGGTGATCTATTGAACAACATTTCATATGATGATTTGAAGTCCTTATTAGAGCTGGATGAAACACGATTTTTGATGTAACAAGCCGTACGAATAAGCTCTGCCCATAGTGACTTGTTGAGGTTTGGTGTGTCATTCACAAAACAGCGAGCTGTGGTAAACAAGGTTCGATTTAATCTTTCTGCAACACCATTCTGTTCAGGCGTGTATGGAACAGTATAGAGTAACTGAATCCCTTCTTGTTGTGAGAACTTTTTCCATTCCTGACTAGTATATTCGCCCCCATTATCACAATGCAAGAAGGCAATTTTTTGATTAAATTCATTCTCAACTGCCTTTTTGAACATCTTAAAAATATCCAAGCACTGTGATTTCTTAGCACAAGGAAACACCCAAGAAAATCGACTAAAATCATCAGTAAATGTAACTAAGTACTTATTTCCACCTAGTGATTCTGGAGTTATTGGACCAGCTAGATCAGAGTGGATTTTTTCAAGTGGTCTTTTAGCTTTGGTAACTGTGGCTCTTGATACAATGCGAGTTGACTTGTTTTTTAGGCATGTATCACACGAGAATTCACTAATGCCATTAGTGACTGCTTGAATTGTTGGCTTTGACATATATTCCCTATTTAGATGCCCAAGTCGCTTATGCCAGGTTTGACTGTCAGTTGACTTTGTAAGATTTGCAGTAGGACGTATTGTTTCTAAGACCAAAAGTGAATCTTTTTGAGTTGCCGTAGCAAGAAGAGTGTCCTTGAAAATGATTTGGCATTCACCTTGTAGAAAATTAAATCTCATATGTGGATTTGTCATTGCACAGCAGACTGACAGAAGGTTTGAAGCAAGTTCTGGTACATATAGAACATTCAGCAATGTGAAAGTTGTCCCATTCCGAGTGACCAGCCGTATATCTCCTTTGCCACAGGCCTTCATGTTAGTATTATTAGCTGTAGTAATGGTTGTTGTATAATTTTCTAACATGGTAAATTGAGTCCTGTCATTGCACATATGTTGTGTTGCCCCACTATCTAATATCCAAGTGTTGCAATTTTGTTGATATGATTTTGTCAGGAAAGCTATGCTGTATGAGATATCTGTATTGTTTGTCTGCCTTTGGTTCCCAAGTTGCGCAGTTGTAGTAAGTCTGGCTGTTGGTCTTTTATCCGGAAATTCCTGCCAACAATTTTCTGACTTGTGTATTTTTCCACAATATCTGCATATTGGCTTTGCTTTAGCTGGCTTCCGAGCAGTCAAACCAGTAGTCCCTCCTTCATGTTCAACCTTTGTGTATCCTAATCTTCTTGCCTCATCTAGCAAGCTTGCAATGACTTCATCAAGGTATGAATGTGAGTCTTCAGATATTTTTTGGCTTCGTACCTGCTGCATGACTGATTGAACCCAAGCTTCATATTGGCTTAAGACATTATTGATGAATATTGACAGTAATAGCCATTGTGGCAGAGGTGATGATGTCAATTGAGATAGACTGTTAACTTTGCTTCGGAATTGATCTATGTATTGATCAATAGAGTCACAAGAGGATATGGTGGTTGAAACAAGAGATTGAAATGCAAGATGTCTGGCACTGAAGCCAACTTGTCCATAGAGTTTTTCCAACTTTCTCCATATTTTTGCAGCTAAATCATTAGGATCGAGAAGTTGAAGAATATGATCTTCACAAGATAGGATAATCATTGACGTTGCCTTTGAGTTTGAAGACATCAGATTCTGTGCTAAGGATTTGGATGAAGATATGTCTACAACATCCCAAAGGTCTTGCGCAGTAAGGTATGATCTCATCTTAATAGACCAAACTAGGTAGTTTGAGGAGCCATTGAGTTTGGCAAAAGAACTTCTTGTTGGATCCATTCTGAGTTCAATGATCTGAGTCTGGTTTGTCAAAAGGTCAGTGATTGTTCAACTATGATAGATTATTTATGAGAGGCAGAGGTAGAGCTAGCCGGGCTCATAACCTATTAAAGGTTATAAAATTATATTCACTGTAAAGTAGTAGAATTATATTTTATAAAGTAGATGATAGTGAACAATGTTGTCAGAGTATAAAGATAACTTGATAATCTTAATGAGAAGTGATTATGGTTGTGAAGATGATGAAGGAAAGTGGTGGGAACACCAGACTATATACATATTGGGTGACAGGGTTAATAAGAATAGAAAGTGAAGTGAATGAGAAAGATACAAATGTGGGAGACCCAAACTATCCCACCGACGATCACTCTTAGCATCCAGATAGCCACATCTTTTCCACTAGTTGCGCTAATGCACAAGCTAGTTAGTTAGCGTCAAAGCGCGATCCAACACCTCAACATTTATAAACCCTTGTCTTATCTAGACCCATGCCAAAGTCTATATCCTAGAACATACTCATGCATAATCTAACCCCTGGTACATTCCAACCAAACCATATTTTGACCCCTTGTATATTTTATTTGTCAAAATAAGCTTTGTCACTTGCATGATATTGATTTCAATCATAAGTCCTTGCTAGATTATTATACCCTGTACACATCTATGCTAGGTCTGATCCTAGATAGAATTCATAAGTCTTATACTTTGCTTTAATTTATTCCATAATAGTTGTGCATAATTTTGCACAAATATTTCTTGCATAATTAATTTCAATAGATTAATTATTGCAATGTCTTAAGTCATTTCACAGTTTGTCACTTAAACGATTACATTTAACAATCTGGACGCTAAGAGTGATCGTCGGTGGGATAGTTTGGGTCTCCCACATTTGTATTTTTCTCATTCACTTCACTTTCTCTTCTTATTAACCCTGTCACCCAATATGTATATAGTCTGGTGTTCCCACCACTTTCCTTCATCATCTTCACAACCATAATCACTTCTCATTAAGATTATCAAGTTATCTTTATACTCTGACAACATTGTTCACTATCATCAACTTTATAAAATATAATTCTACTACTTTACGGTGAATATAATTTTATAACCTTTAATAGATTCAAGATTCATGGTGCCTAAACCAGGCAATTTTTTATACTGACGCCTCCTGGAGCCAAGAAGGGAAAGGAGTTGGAATTGCTTGCCTCAAAATAGAGAATAACTTAGAAAAAATACTCTACCAGAAAAACATTGGACCAGACTGTACAGTATTTGATGGAGAGTTAGAAGCTATTACTCTGGCTCTAGAAGATGTGGCTCAGCAGCAAGAAAGTGAAGAGCACATAGTTATTTATTCTGACAGTCAAGCTGCACTTCAAAGACTGAAGTCAGCTGATGATAAACCTGGCCAGTCATGGATAAGGAGGGCTATGATTGCAGCAGAAAAACTTGCAGAGAAAAAGATTAAAATTACTCTAGAATGGGTACCAGCTCATCTGGATATTTATGGAAATGACACAGCAGACAAATTAGCCAAAGAAGCGTCATTCTTTGAACAAGAAAATGAAACATTGATTTCACTTACATACAGCAGAATTAAAAAAGAAATAGAAATACTTAAAATGGAAGAATGGCAGAATGTTTTAGATGCCTACAGTCAGGCACAGACAGGACAATCCTCAACATACTCAAAGCAGTATAATTGGATCCTTAGGAAGACACCATGGCTAGGAAGGGGTATTAAAAAGCAGATTAGCTCAGCTTTTTATCAACTCAAACTTGGGCATGGATTTTTTTTTTTTTTTTTTTTTTTCCATTAACATCCTGTATAAGTCTAAGACTATCGTAGGATGTGCACTCCAAAGGAGTGCAATCTATAGTACTTGCTAATTACAAGCTTATCGAATTTATATCTTCCAGTCTTATGCATGTAGACAATTTGAGTGCACTTGACTCTTATATCAAAAACCAAAATCAACCAATAACTCCACCATCCACCCAACAAATATCAGAACAAAGAAAATTACAATATATTCAAGTTTTTCTATTTCTTAGTCATTCCAAAAATTCTCATCCACTGTATCTACCAGATACCATTTCCTTGTTGCTATTTTTGTCTCCTTGATAAATTCCAATGTGGCTTCAACTCCCTTGTTAGTGTTGAGGACTAATGGTAGTGTGAGTCTCTTGATGCAAAGCTTATCCTCTATTTTAATCCTCTCCTTCCTATATCTCCTACACTCTAGTAAGAGGTGACTGGGTGTCTGCTTTCTACCGCAAACACAATCATCATCTAGTATTTTTCCAATCCTTTTAAGATATGATTTGAAATAACCATGTCCACTTTTCAACTGGAAATAAGCAGAGCAAATCTCTTTTTTTGTTCCTCTTGGGGTCCATAGTCTCTTTCTGTTTAGCCATGGAAACATACTTAAGTATGAACTAGGGTTTCCAGGGTGTTTATTTTTATATTCTGTTAAATTGCAACCCCATTCCGCATTCTTTATATCCCTTATCAACTGAGATAAATAGGCTAGGCTTGTTGGATAGTAGTTATCTGGAGGCTTCATTGCAGCCTCCTTAGCTAGACTGTCAACTTCTTCATTACCAGGTATGTTAGAATGTCCAGGAATCCATTCTAAGGAAACCCTAACTCCTTTTTCCACCAATTTATTTGCAGCAGTAATAGATCTCTGTACCCAAAACTGTCCAGGTTTGTCTAGGAATGTTTTTAGACAAAGTAAAGCTGCTTGACTGTCTGAAAAGATTGTTACCTTCTCTCTGTATCCTCCCATTCTTTCAGCATGTTCTAGGGCTCTTGTAATTGCCTCTAGTTCACCATTATAAATAACATTTTCTAATCCCATATTATTGTATTTAGCCCATGTTTCTGAGCTCAATTGATCATAGGCAATAAAGGCAATGCCGATCCCAGTTGCCTCTGGGTAATATGAAGCATCTGTGTAGTATAAGATAGATGATTCCCCAGCTGTCTGATTTATTTTTGTCATGTGGTTCAATGCCTCCTGCTCTTTTGTATTTTTATCAATTTTTATTCTATATGGGAGTTTTCTCTTCCAGGGTGGGTATAAGTTGTTCACGACAGTTTCTATATTGTCTGTATCAATCTCAATTGGTATTGATTCTGCAACAACTCTAAGTTGGGTACCTTGAAAGATTTTGTCACTATCTGAATTGAAAGAATCTAGGTGTTGTCTAAGAAGTTTTGCCACTGGATGATTTGACTGTAGTTGAAGTATTCTCATAGCATATTTTCTTCTGCTATGATTTAGGCGAACATCCGGGGGACACAAGCATGCCTCAATTTCCATTGGTCTTATAGGAGTTGTCTTAAAGCATCCCCTAGATTTTCCTCAGTGCCAGATTCTGTAGACCTTGGAGTAAGTCTAACAAGTTTTTCTGACCTTTCCACCATACTTGGCTTGCATAGTCAGAAATACTGGACACGCATGCTAGATAGAGCTGCCTCATTGCCTGTGGACTTAATCCTCTCTCTGTATTTGTTAGTCTTGATATTCTCTGGAATGCTGCCTTTGCTTGGGCAATCCTGGTTGTAAGATGTTGTTTGAAAGTTAATCTATTGTCAAACCAAACACCCAACCACTTCACAGTTTGAGAAGGTTTTACCAGTGATCCATTAGGGAGGTTTAATTGCCACTGTTTAGCAGATTTTGAGTCTTCAAAATGAATTAGCTCTGTCTTTGCTATGTCAAATTGAACTGTATTTTGTTTTCCTAGGTCTTCTAGGATTTTAACTTCTCTTTCTAGTATTTGTATATTTTTTTTGAAGCTGGTTGAGGAGACAGTCAAGGAAATATCATCAATATATGACAGGAACATAACTGCCTTAGAAGTGAACATTTCTCTAAGATAAATCAAGAATAGGATTGGTGAGATTGGACTGCCTTGTGGAATCCCAGTATCAAGTGATGTGAATCCCTCAGTTAATCCATCAAATGATAATCTCAGCTCTCTCTGGCTTAAGAAAGAGGAAACCCATGAGAGTAGGCTCAGAGGAAGCCTAAGTCTAGCCATAATGCCTAAGAGTTGATTCTTTGAGACATGATCAAATGCCCCTTTTACATCTAGAAAAAGTGTTGTGGTTTTTCTTTTTGCTGCCTTTTCTGATTCAACCTTATCTTGAAGGAGTAGGCAGGCATCAACAGCAGACTTTTTCAATCTTCCTCCAATCTGTGATGGATGAAGCATGTTAGTAGTTTCTGCCAGGTATCCCAGTCGTTTAGCTATCATTCTTTCCAAGGCTTTACCCAGACAATTAAGCAAAGATATAACCCTATAGGCCTTGGGTTGTGAGTAATCAGGTTTTGATGGCTTCTTAAGTATAATTCCTGTAGCTTGTCGCCAGCAAAGTGGTTGGTATCCAATGTTGAAAAACACGGAGTAGACTTGCATGAATACCTCCTTATTTGACCTATAAGCTTTCTGAATTATCTTCCAATCAATGCCATCTGATCCAGGTGCCTTTCCTTTAGACGGACGACAACAAGCCTCCTCTACTTCCTCAGAAGTAAGCTTAGGCCACTCCCATTTCTGCTCTTTAAAATTATTCCAGTCTATGATGGAGGATTCTGGTGGTTTAGGGAAGAGTTTTGCTCTGAGTGCCTGTGATTTCTCTTCAAAGGTGTGAGCTAGACCTCCTCTCTCATCCTGAATTGCAGGAAGTGTTGTCACCTGCTTTTCTTTGGTGTATGAAAGTGCTTGGAATATAGACTTAGGATCTTCCCTCTCTAAAAACTCATTCCAATGATTCTTTTTTGCTATTTTAATCTCCTGGAAGTATTTGTTTCTGGCATCCAGGTATTTTCGCCTCGAAGTTTCTGCATGGTAATCTTTGGTTAATTTCCTCTGAGCCCTCATCATATTTTTCCTTAGGGCCTTAAGCTCCTCTGTCCACCAGGGCTTGACCTTAGCTCCTTGCTTAAATTTTGGTATTGTGCCTTCTGCAGCCTTACTAATTATATTAGTAAGCTCTTCACCAACCTTATTAAGTTGTTGGAGTAGTTCACAATTTCCATCAACAATTTCTTTTGAATGTCTTGTGCTCAGGGATTGAAGATTTGAAAACTCTAGATACTTGGATTTAGAAATCAATTCTCTTAAACTCTTTTCAAAATCAGTCCAATTTGCTTTCTCTGTATTGAATCGACTGGCTATTGTAGGTTCAAAATGAAATCCAATCTCTATACTTCCTTTAATAGTGAACAAAATTACTTCATGGTCAGATCCAGTGGAGAGGGTTTGCCAGTCTTCTATTAGTCCCTCTGACCACTTTGTAGCCAGAGTAAGATCAAGAACAGAAGAACATACCATTCCCGCTCGGAAAAAGGTCCCTTGTCCAATCTTATTCATTATAGAGAGGCCTTGCTCCTCAAACCAGGTTTGTAGGATGTCTGCATTGGATGATTTTGGGAAGTAGGGATCCCAATCTGGATGATGCTCATTGAAGTCTCCAACCATTACACAGTGATGAGAAATCCTTATTCTATCCTTGATCCTGTCAATAGTCATGAAATTGTTATCCTCCATTTGATTTTTCTGATTATAGATATTAATAATATCAACTTTGTACCCTCTTGAACTAAAGTTCACTGCAATGACATCAGGGTCATTTGGATATTCCTCTCTTTTTTTTATTAGTTTCTCTATGCTCCTTGAAACATAGAACATTGTCCTAGGTCGAAGTTGATGTTGTCCAGAAGTTGGGAATAATTGAGAAAAAGAGGTGTGCCTTATAGACTGAACGCCCTCGTAAGTTAGTGTTTCTCGAAATGCTGGAAGCCAAGGTTCTTGTACTGCTATGATGTTAATGTTTAGCTCTACTGCTAGTTGTAGAGCGCTTTCTGTGGCCTGAATTGATCTGTTCAAGTTACATTGGAGAATTTTAAGACCTCCAATCATAAAATTTCCATGTTACTATCCCTAGCTTGTGATTCTTTAGCTGCTGCAGCCTTGGCTTGACTAGCAACTCGAACTTGGCAGTTTTCTTTGTCTGCAGTGTGAGCTTCTCCACAATTGGCACACTTTGGGACCAAATGCAGACATTTCTTTCCAATGACATTACATTGATTACAAACATGTTGTTTTGTATTATGTGGTCCTGCACAAAACTGGCATCTGGCATCCCATCTGCACTTAGTGCTGATATGTCCATATCCTTGACACTGGTTGCATTGAGTTGAGGCTGGAATGTTCATATATTTTTCTGCTTTGAGGGATCTACCAGCCACAATCAACTTCTTGGCTATAGCCTGTCTAGCTTGATCCTCAGTTTCAAAAGCAACCACAACTGATCCTGCTACTTGATTTCTCCTCTTATCCTCAGAAGTTATCCAGTATGGCTGTCCAATAACCTTCAGACCATGATTGAAAGTTGCAATCTCCTCTGGAATGGTGCTCAAGTCTTCTATTGTCTGGAATTCTGTTGTTGGAATTCCATGGATTATGACTTTGAACCATGCTTCATCTTTCATTGCAATTTCATGTGGTGCAATATTCTTCCAGATATCCACTTTTTCAAGGAGAAAGTCTGCCGAGTAAGGTCCAGTTGTTGTTAGAGCAAGGTTCTCCTTCCTAGTCTGCGAGACTATTGCTACTACTGGCCCATCTACACCTCTAGATTTAAAAGCTTGATTGATTTTGTCCCTTGTTTGGAGAGGTGAAAATGGTTGCCTAGAATTTATGTCTTGAATTAAAATCACTCTTTTAGTAGTCTTTGGCTTTAGTGTACTAGGTTTTTTCTTCCCTTGTACAAAGGTCCACTCCTTGCTCTTGTCCAATCCCTGTGATGGTGCAACAACAGATGCCCAAGTTTTCTTTTCTGGTAAAGGGTTTGCTCCTGATGTTTTACTGTTTATAGAAGTTAAACTTGGTTTCTCTTTGCTAGACACATTTTCATTCATAGCTTTGTAAAGCATATTTTGTCCTTGTATATTCTGCTTTTCATGATTGATGGTTTTGGTTTGTCTAGCAGTACTCTGTAGTACTTGAGCTGTCTGCTCAAGTCTCTGTAATTGTGCAGTAAGCACAGAGGCATCTCTGGGTAGATTCCCATCTCTTTCTATGTATTCTCTGAATACATTTAGCAAGTCCAGGATCTTGGTCTGTTTTGTCCTAGAGTTAGCTAGGTGGGCTGCCTTTATCAGTAAGTCTCTTGCAGTGGCAATGCACTCTTCTGATTCATTTATTTCATCTAGTATAACAGCTGGGCTCTTTCCCTTGCTTTTCTTCACAGGTTGATCTTTCATATTAAAGGATCTTTTTGGTCCATTCCTAGGAACAAACTCAAAGTTTTCTGTCATTATAGGTCCATGTCTTTCAACATAAATCCTAGCTCTTTCTTCATCAGTGTATTCTACATGATGATGGTTGAAATCAATTGCTTTGGGAGCTTCTAAAAGCTCAGGAATATCGGCTCCAGTAAGTTGTCCATATCCACCAGGTGTGAAATAAGTATCATAATCATCTAGATGTTGGTGATTATTATCCATATATTTCTCCTCAATCACCATTTCCACATCTTGATTGGTAGGTTTCTTGTCTTTTCTTTCAATATCTAAGCCCTCAGACATTTGGGTCAAAGGGTCTGGTGATTCAGACCTCTGCATAATTTAAATATTTTCAAAATATTTTTTAATATTTGATCCTTATTTTTCGATTTTTTTTTTTCAATTTTTTGTTATAGATGTTGGAATATTGAAAAAAAAAAAAAAAAAAAAAAAAATATATATATATACATTTTTGTTAAATTTTATGATTATTTTTTTAAATTTTTTCTAGTTGTTTCTGAATTTTTAATTTTTTTTTTTTTGATTTTTTTTCTAGGTCACGTGACCTCGCTTAAATTCGGTCGAAAAAGAAGCTAATCCCGTTTTTCTCGCTTAATGGTGGCCGTCGCAGACCAGGAGTGCAGTTTTCTCCCACATAGCAAATTCGCAACTTTGAGGAATTATATCTCCTGTATTTATCGCTCGCAGATGCTGAAAATTTGTAGGCTGTCTTAAATAATTATTTAATGATGGTTTCCTAAGTTTCGTAACGAACAGAGATGGTTAGCGTCGTGCGCTGATGAAGAAGGGAGCTGGGCCTTCCAAAAAAAGCTTTTCACAACCGGACCACCTTTCCTCCTTGATAACTCGTCGCTGAGGTGTCGGATCAGAATTTGGAAGAAATATCTGTAATCGCCTTTGTATTCTGCATACACTGGTATAATCAAAAATAATTTTTCACGATTTTTGAAAATTCGAAAAGTTTGGTGTCCTGATTGGGCATGGATACTTCAATGCTTATTTTAAAAGAATAGGGAGAACAACAAATGAACTTTGCAGTTGTGGAGCTAAGCAGACACCAAGGCACTTATTACTCCAATGTAGTAGGTACTCTAGAGAAAGAAAAGAAATGAAAGAAAGATTTAAGGGAAACAGATTGACAATGCCTTTACTTCTACACACTAGTAAAGGAATAGAGGCAACTACTGAATTTATCATAAAGACAAAAGTCTCAACAAGGAGGTGGTATAGTGACCAGGAAAAAGAAGTGTGAGGCAAAAGAGGACAGCTGATTGAAAGATAAATTGGAAGATTTAAATAAATTGTTTGGGCTAAGCAAATATTTCTTTACTTAAGGGTTTTATTCTATGTATTTATTACATGCAGTTATTTCATTGAGTCAGTGCTACTCCAGGGTTCATTAGAATGGTATATATGGGTTTTTATATTCAAGCAAGGAAATTATAAATGTATCTTAGATGAACATCCTACATAGTCTTAGACTAATAAAGGATGTAAATGGGAAGAAAAAAAAAAAAAAAAAAAACATTGGCATTGCTGATGCAGAGACTTATGCAATATATAAAGCACTTAAACATCTCATTTCTTTAAAACAAAATGCTGAATGTTATATTTTTTCTGACAGTCAAGCAGCTTTGCAGAAAATAACCACAGCTACCAACTTTCTTTCATTCAAAATAAGATCTCTGTGCAGCAAATTGGAAGTCCAGCTACATTGGTGTCCCGGACATCAAGGAATCCAAGGCAATGAACTTGCTGACAACCTAGCAAGGAAAGGTTTAGATCAACAAGCACTGAGCAAGGATTAATTTTCATCCCACTCCTTTTTAAAAGAAGAAATTAGAAAGAGAATCAAATTAGCCTGGAACTCTGACTGGACTAAGCAAGTGCTTAGGGAGGAAGAGGGCAGAAAGGCTGTGGGCTTAGGGAGATTTTACAGGATTTCTGCAAGGAAAACCATTCCTATTCTTAATTTCAAATCAATTAAACTTCAAAAATACTCCAGGGGAACTCAGTCCTCATATTTCCAGGCAAGAACAGGGATTGGCAACACCCTGGCCTATCTTAAGTTGATTGGAAAAGTGAGCAGTGACATTTGCAACTTCTGTCACAGGAAGAAGCAAACAATGCAACATCTGCTATTACACTGCCCCCACTTCTTAGCAGATAGGAAAATGGTTTATGAAGGACTGGAACCTATTAATTTACAAATACTCTTTAATACTAATGTTGGCAGGGAAAAACTACTTAGATTCCTCGAGGTATCTAAGTGCTTATCTCTGGAAAAACAGCAAATACAAATTTAACCATCACTTATTACTCAAAAAATAAATAATCACCAAAAAAATATTAAACTAAATTAAATGAAATGCAAATAAATGAAGATAATTTCATTGGAACAGAATGAAGTAATTACATATAACTGAAGTGGAATCTGAATGTTATGTTAATTCATTTGTGGAGTTGGTTTGGGAGTTTGGCAGGGTCATTAATAAAGTTATGAGCTATGCGGACCTTTGCATAGGGGAATTAAGTCAAATCAATTTGTATAATTTGGTATATAATTTTTTTTTTAGATCAATTGTCATAGCTTTAAGGCTCAATACAAAATGATTTAAAAAAAAAAAAAAAAAAAAAAAAACCAAAAGAGGAGGAAGCCCTGATTCATCTGGGAAAAATAAGAGAGTTATCAGGAAGCTCTGCTATTTTGTACTATACAGATGCTTCTTATCATACAGAATCAAATGGAATTGGTGTAGCATTCAAGGCCTTTGACCAACTAAGCTCAGAAACCTGGATGGAGTATAATAATATTGGAAAAAAAAAATTTGATATTTAATGGTGAACTTGAAGCAATTACAAGCGCCCTTGAACACGCCAACAGAATAGACAAATTAAGAAATCAGATAATTATATATTCAGACAGCCAAGCAGCATTACTTAGACTTAGTTCCCTAAAAGATAAACCTGGACAGTTCTGCGCTACTAGGGCTAGAATTGTTGCAAAAAAACTAAATGAAAAAGGTGTCAAAGTGATCTTAGAATGGGTTCCTGGCCACTCAGATATTTCTGGAAATATAGACGTTGATCATATTGCTAAGGACGCCTCACTAGAGCCACCTGACATAAACTATCCTACTATTCTAGCTTATGTCAGTCAAATGTTGGAGAATAAGAAAAAGGAAGAATGGATGAAGAGTCTCACCAAATTAAAGGAAAGCTATACTGGGAATTCAGGGTCCTATATTAACCGCTTTCCGTGGCTGTTAAGAAAGAAATTATGGACGCCCAGAGGCAGCAAGAAAGAGATGTGCTCTTCCTTCTTTCAGCTGAAACTTGGTCATGGATATTTCAAATCCTATCTAAAAAGAATTGGCAAATTGGATAATGATCAGTGTGTTTGTGGAGCTAGGCAAACACCAAGTCACCTTCTGCTTGAATGTAGAAGATATAGAAAAGAGAGAAGGAAGTTGGAGGACAAGCTTTGTTGTACAAGGCTGACAGTACCACTACTCCTTCACACTAAGAAGGGGGTAGATGCAACCTTGGAATATATAAGAATGACAAAAATCTCAACCAGAAGATGGCACCTCAGAGAGACTGGGGAAGAGGATTTCTGGGATGCTTATTAAAATTGTACAAGTTATTATTTCCTTTGTTATGGGTTTGGGGGGAGTTTTGCTTGAGTTGGGGATTGATTTTATTTACTTAAAGAGTCAAGTGCACTCAAATTGTATACATGCACAAGACTGGAATAAACAAATTGGATAAACTTGTAAGTAACAAGTAGTATAGAAAGCACTCCTTTGGAGTGCACATCCTACGATAGTCTTATACTTATATAGGATGTAAATGGATGAAAAAAAAAAAAAAAATAAAAAGACACTAATATTGTGTAGTGACTCAGTGCTCTTGGTAGTCGTATGTTTTTAACTCACTGGATTGATACGTTTGACTTGACCTTGGTTAGTTAGTCGGCCAGTTGGTATTTTGAGGGTATATAGAAAACTTCGATCCGCCCTTTTTTATATTGCTCTTGGCAATAGTTATTCCTGAGGGCAACATGCTTGAATTGTTTATGATTATCATGATTTTTTATGAGTGATATTGCTGACTGATTGTCAACATTTAGTCTCGTGCATTTGCCACCTTCGACGAGGTCAAGCACACCCAGTTCCTCCAACAATGATTGTATCCATCTGATTTCTCTACAAGTTTCAGTGGCGGAAAGGTATTCTGCTTCTGTTTTAGAAAGTACCACTTCTCGTTGGAGGCGGGATCGCCAGCTAATCGGGCCTGATCCTAGCATTACAACTGTGCCGGAGGTAGATCGGGATGTTGATGGATCTGATAAGAAATCGGCGTCTGTATATGCTTTTAGCACAGTTTTTCCATTGTTTCTTGAGAATTTTATTCCTCGGTCTGGTTCCTTTGAGATATATCTAAGAATTCGACGCGCTGCGTGTAAGTTTTCTACTGATGGATTCTGGAGGAATCTTGCTAGGTGATTTACTGCAAAGCTGATATCTGGATGAGTATTACTCGCTAGATACTGAAGGCCACCTATTATTTTGTTATACTCATTTTTCTGGTCCAGAATTGATTCTGCATTGTTTGGTTCAAGAAGTTTCTCAATTGGTGATGCAGTGGGTTTGCAGTTTTGAAGACCATGTCTTTCTATTAAGGCCTGGGCATATCTACCCTGTGAAAGTGTAAGAGTGTCTGCGGATGGATGACTTATATTTATACCTTGAAATATTTCAGTGTTTACTGATTTAAGATTATTTTTTTTGCGGAGTGCCGACATAAGGGCGTCAATCATTTTCAGGTTAGGACCCATTACCTGAAAGTCGTCAACACACATCATTACCAACAGATCTTTTTCGGAATATGTGTAAAGTATTAAAGGTTATAAAATTATATTCACCGTAAAGTAGTAGAATTATATTTTATAAAGTAGATGATAGTGAACAATGTTGTCAGAGTATAAAGATAACTTGATAATCTTAATGAGAAGTGATTATGGTTGTGAAGATGATGAAGGAAAGTGGTGGGAACACCAGACTATATACATATTGGGTGACAGGGTTAATAAGAAGAGAAAGTGAAGTGAATGAGAAAAATACAAATGTGGGAGACCCAAACTATCCCACCGACGATCACTCTTAGCGTCCAGATAGCCACATCTTTTCCACTAGTTGCGCTAATGCACAAGCTAGTTAGTTAGCGTCAAAGCGCGATCCAACACCTCAACATTTAGAAACCCTTGTCTTATCTAGACCCATGCCAAAGTCTATATCCTAGAACATATTCATGCATAATCTAACCCCTGGTACATTTCAACCAAACCATATTTTGACACCTTGTATATTTTATTTGTCAAAATAAGCTTTGTCACTTGCATGATATTGATTTCAATCCTAAGTCCTTGCTAGATTATTATACCCTGTACACATCTATGCTAGGTCTGATCCTAGATAGAATTCATAAGTCTTATACTTTGCTTTAATTTATTCCATAATAGTTGTGCATAATTTTGCACAAATATTTCTTGCATAATTAATTTCAATAGATTAATTATTGCAATGTCTTAAGTCATTTCACAGTTTGTCACTTAAATGATTACATTTAACATAAAGACATATATCTGATGTTGTCGGATGCAAGCTATGCTTGGCAAGAGTTGCTCTCACATCGTCACACCACAATGCTGCCGCTTGTTTTAGTCCGTATAATCCTTTGCACAGTTTAACAATGTATCCTTCCTTTTCAAACACTTGTGGAATATCTATGTAGAGGTCGATATTAAGATCCGGATTTAGAAATGCTGTTGAAACATCGCCCTGTCTTCTATGCCATCCAAATTGATGAGCGAGAACCAGTAAAATCCGACAAGTTTCGGCGCTTAGCGTTAGTGCAAATGTTTCTTGATAATCAATTCCCTTTTGTTGTGTATATCCTTTGACTGTATAACTAGCTTTCCATCTCTCGACGCTACCGTCTGCATAGAACTTCTTTTTGAAGACCCACTTAGATTTCATGGGTTTTTGATTCTTGGGAAGGTCGGAGTCTTTAACTAGTTTTATTGCTCCTTTATTCATTAACAATTGATATTCTTTGTTTGCAGCGGCTTTCCATTGCTTGGCTTCGGGTGAAGTCATTGCTTCATTCCAAGTCTTGGGATTTATTGATATTAGTGCGGACCTGCCGTGAAGTAGTCTCTTATAATCATGCCTAGTCACTTTTCTACCACAGTTTGTTCTCATTGTTTGCTGCTCTGGAGAACAAGGACGTTTTTGACCTGCCATCAAGGGAACTAGATCCCATCAGGTCATGATTTTATTATATACCTTAATTTCATGTTTATTTTGATCAGGTAATGATGCTGATGTTGATTGCTCTAATTCTTTGGATTCATTTTCATTAGGCTTTGTGAAAGGTAATGACGACTGCCCCTCTTCTTCTGTTTCAGAGAGGAAGGATTGTGTATCACTCAGATTGTTTTTTTTTTTTTTTTTTTTTTTTTCATCCATTTACATCCTATATAAGTCTAAGACTATCGTAGGATGTGCACTCCAAAGGAGTGCTTTCTATACTACTTGTTACTTACAAGTTTATTCAATTTGTTTATTCCAGTCTTGTGCATGTATACAATTTGAGTGCACTTGACTCTTTAAGTAAATAAAATCAATCCCCAACTCAAGCAAAACTCCCCCCAAACCCATAACAAAGGAAATAATAACTTGTACAATTTTAATAAGCATCCCAGAAATCCTCTTCCCCAGTCTCTCTGAGGTGCCATCTTCTGGTTGAGATTTTTGTCATTCTTATATATTCCAAGGTTGCATCTACCCCCTTCTTAGTGTGAAGGAGTAGTGGTACTGTCAGCCTTGTACAACAAAGCTTGTCCTCCAACTTCCTTCTCTCTATTCTATATCTTCTACATTCAAGCAGAAGGTGACTTGGTGTTTGCCTAGCTCCACAAACACACTGATCATTATCCAATTTGCCAATTCTTTTTAGATAGGATTTGAAATACCCATGACCAAGTTTCAGCTGAAAGAAGGAAGAGCACATCTCTTTCTTGCTGCCTCTGGGCGTCCATAATTTCTTTCTTAACAGCCACGGAAAGCGGTTAATATAGGACCCTGAATTCCCAGTATAGCTTTCCTTTAATTTGGTGAGACTCTTCATCCATTCTTCCTTTTTCTTATTCTCCAACATTTGACTGACATAAGCTAGACTGGCAGGATAGTTTATGTCAGGTGGCTCTAGTGAGGCGTCCTTAGCAATCTGATCAACGTCTATATTTCCAGAAATATCTGAGTGGCCAGGAACCCATTCTAAGATCACTTTGACACCTTTTTCATTTAGTTTTTTTGCAACAATTCTAGCCCTAGTAGCACAGAACTGTCCAGGTTTATCTTTTAGGGAACTAAGTCGAAGTAATGCTGCTTGGCTGTCTGAATATATAATTATCTGATTTCTTAATTTGTCTATTCTGTTGGCGTGTTCAAGGGCGCTTGTAATTGCTTCAAGTTCACCATTAAATATCAAATTTTTTTTTCCAATATTATTATACTCCATCCAGGTTTCTGAGCTTAGTTGGTCAAAGGCCTTGAATGCTACACCAATTCCATTTGATTCTGTATGATAAGAAGCATCTGTATAGTACAAAATAGCAGAGCTTCCTGATAACTCTCTTATTTTTCCCAGATGAATCAGGGCTTCCTCCTCTTTTGGTTGCTTACCAATATAAATATTATAAGGTAAACTTTCCTTCCATGGTGGGCTTTCATAGTTGATTATAGGTTCAACATTTTCTAGATCAGCTTCTATATCCACTGATTGGTTAATGAGATTTAGCTGCTTTCCTTGATAGGTGGTGTCATTTCCTAGGTCAGAAGAAGCTAAGTATTCCTTTAATAAATAAGCCACAGGGTGGCTAGGTCCCAGTTGATAATTTCTCAAAGCATATTTTCTTCTGCAATGATTAAGTCGAGTATCTGGAGGACATAAACATGCCTCCACCTCCATTGGTCTTATTGGTGTTGTTCTAAAACAACCTAGAATTTTCCTTAATGCCAAGTTTTGTAAATTTTGTAACAAAACTAAGAAGTTCTTTTGGCCTTTCCACCAAACCTGACTTGCGTAGTCACAAACACTGGTAACGCTTGCAAGGTATAGCTGCCTCATGGCTATAGGGCTTAGGCCTTTTTCTGAATTAGTTAGTCTTGCCATTCTATAGAAGGCAGCCTTTGCTTGTCCAACTCTTATTGTAACATGCTGCTTAAAGGTAAGTCTATTGTCAAACCAGATCCCTAGCCATTTAACCACTGGAGAAGGCTCCTTTATAGTGCCATCAGGTAATTTAATTGACCATTGTCTGGCAGCTTTTGAGTCTTCAAAATGTATTAGTTCTGTCTTTGCAATATCAAATTGAACAGCATTTTTCCTTCCAAGATCTTCCAGGATTTGAACTTCCCTCTCTAGTATTTGGATATTTTTCTTAAAGCTAGGAGATGAGACTGTCAGGGAGATATCATCAATATATGAGAGAAAAGTCACTGCCTTTGACTTGAACATATCTCTGAGATAAATTAGGAACAAGATAGGTGAGATAGGACTTCCTTGAGGAATCCCTGTATGTATTGGTGAAAATCCCTCTGTTTTTCCATCAAATGTCAGTCTCAGTACTCGCTGGCTGAGGAATGATGAGACCCATGATAGGAGGCTGAGGGGTAGTCCAAGTTTACTCATTTTAGCCAAAAGTTGGTTCTTTGAAACATGATCAAATGCTCCTTTGACATCTAAGAATAATGTAGTTGTTTTTCTTTTTGCACCCTTTTCTGATTCAATCTTAGCTTGAAGCAGTAAGCAGGCATCCACAGCAGACTTCTTTAATCTTCCACCTATCAGTGAGGGATCTAGAAGGTTAGATGTTTCAGCCAAGTAACCCAATCTCTGGGCTAGGATCCTTTCCAAGGCTTTACCTAAACAGTTAAGTAGGGAAATTACCCTATATGCCTTTGGCTGGGAATAGTCTGGTTTTGCTGGCTTCCTTAGCACAATTCCTGTGGCTTGTCTCCAGCATTTTGGTTGGTATCCTAGATTAAAGTAAAGTGAATAGATTTGGACAAATATTTCCTTATTTGCCTTATATGCTTGCTCAATCATAGACCAGCTGATACCATCTGATCCAGGTGCTTTTCCTTTAAAAGGCCGGCAGCAGGCTTTTTCTACTTCCTCAGGTGTTAGCTCAGGCCATTCCCAATTTCCCTCCACATGTTGGCTCCAATCCATAGGAGTTGACTCTGGAGGTGCTGGAAATAACTTGTCTTTAAATGCCTTAGCTTTCTCTTCAAAATCTTGTGCAAGTTCTCCATTTCCATCTTGTATACTAGGCATTTTTGTGTTCTGCTTATTTTTAGTATAAGATAAAGCCTTAAAAATTGAGCCTGGGTCTTCTCTCTCTAAGAACTCATTCCAATGGTTCTTCTTTGCAGTTTTGATTGCCTGGAAGTATGCATTCCTTGCATTCAAGTACTCCTGCTTTAAAGACCCTTCTTTAATTTCTATACCCATCTTCCTTTGCTTCCTCATCATTGTTTTCCTTAGATTTTTAAGGTCATCAGACCACCATGGCTTAACTTTTGCACCACCCTTGATCTTTGGGATAGTCTTTTCAGATGCCATAAGAATGATTCTATTAAGTTCCTCACCCACTTCATCTAATTGCCTAGTAAGCGTGTTTCCGTCTAGAATATCCTTAGTTTTTCCCTTGCTCAGGCTTTGTAGGTATGTAGGATTGAGAATTTGTGATTGAAATAAGGACTTCTTAATTTCCTTCTTATATTCAGACCAGTTGGCTTTGTCTGTATTAAACCTTCTTGATGTGGAAGGCTCATCTTGTATGTCACAATTTCTCCTATTTCTAATAGTAAATAGGATACCTTCATGATCTGATCCTGTGGTTAAGGTTTGCCAGTCTTCTACTAGCTTGCCAGTACTTTCTGTTGCCAAAGTTAGGTCAAGAACTGATTGGAGTTCCATACCAGCCCTATAGAAGGTTCCTTTTCCAATCTTATTCATTAGAGAGAGACCCTGCTCCTCAAACCAAAACTTCAAGTCCTCTGCATTAGTAGATCTTGGAGAGTAGGGATCCCAGTCTGGATGGTGCTCATTGAAATCTCCTACAACTATGCAATTTTGAGGTATTGTAAGATAATTTTTGGTCCTTTCAATAGTCTTCAAATTGTCGCCTCTTTGATTTTTCTGGTTGTAGATATTGACTAATGTTAATATCTGTCCATGGTGTTTCAAATTTACCCCTATTATATCTGAATCTTTTGGACAATCTTCCCATTGAGAAACCATGGACTCTCTGCCTCTTGATATATAGTACATGGCCCTAGGTCTGGGGTAATCTCCTTGAATTGTTGGAAAAAGTTGAATAAAAGAGTTGTGGCTTATAGATTGAATATCTCTATATGTTGTGTTCCCTCTAACTTGTGGAAGCCAAGGTTCTTGGACTGCTAATATATCAATATTTAGCTCTACTGCTAATTGTAGAGCATTTTCTGTGGCCTGTATACTTCTGTTCAAGTTGCATTGGAGGATTTAAAGTTCTCCAATCATAAAACCTCTATGTCTTCACCTCTAGTTTGTGCTTCATTTGTACTTGCTGTCCTTGCTAGGATAGCAACTCTAACTTGACAGCTGTCCTTGTCAGCTGTATGTGCCTCTCCACAATTAGCACACTTTGGAATCAGGTGGACACATTTTTTCCCAATACTATTGCACTGTGTACAGACATGCTGCTTAGTATTGTGGAGTCCTGCATTTTAAATGTAATCATTTAAGTGACAAACTGTGAAATGACTTAAGACATTGCAATAATTAATCTATTGAAATTAATTATGCAAGAAATATTTGTGCAAAATTATGCACAACTATTATGGAATAAATTAAAGCAAAGTATAAGACTTATGAATTCTATCTAGGATCAGACCTAGCATAGATGTGTACAGGGTATAATAATCTAGCAAGGACTTATGATTGAAATCAATATCATGCAAGTGACAAAGCTTATTTTGACAAATAAAATATACAAGGGGTCAAAATATGGTTTGGTTGGAATGTACCAGGGGTTAGATTATGCATGAGTATGTTCTAGGATATAGACTTTGGCATGGGTCTAGATAAGACAAGGGTTTATAAATGTTGAGGTGTTGGATCGCGCTTTGACGCTAACTAACTAGCTTGTGCATTAGCGCAACTAGTGGAAAAGATGTGGCTATCTGGATGCTAAGAGTGATCGTCGGTGGGATAGTTTGGGTCTCCCACATTTGTATCTTTCTCATTCACTTCACTTTCTATTCTTATTAACCCTGTCACCCAATATGTATATAGTCTGGTGTTCCCACCACTTTCCTTCATCATCTTTACAACCATAATCACTTATTATCAAGATTACCAAATCATCTTTATACTCTGACATCATTGTTCACTATCATCTACTTTATAAAATATAATTCTACTACTTTACGGTGAATATAATTTTATAACCTTTAATACTGCACAGTACTGGCATTTGGCCTCCCATCTGCATTTAGTACTTAGATGTCCAAATCCCTGGCATCTATTGCATTGTGAAGAGGAAGGAATATTCATATATCTTTATGCTTTAAGTGATCTCCCTGCAACAATCAGTTTCTTTGTGATTGCTAGTCTGGCTTCATCTTCAGTTTCAAAGGCCACAACTCACTCAGATTGTTTGCTGTGTCTGGATTCTGAGCTAGGGCTTGGTTTGTTGAATCTGGTTCAATTAATGTGCCTTGTGGTTCAAGAGGGATTAAACTATTGTCATAGTAGTTAGTCATTGGAGGTGATAAATGCTCTCCGTTGTTTTCAATTGGCGGGGGAGGTGGTATATGCTCTCCCCTGTGCTCAGTTAGTAATGGAGGTGGTATTTGCTCTCCCCTGGCTTCTTGATTTAGGACGTTGTTGTCACGGTTCAAGATATTGAGGCAGAAGCACTTTATATCGTAAAGTAGTTAATATTTATCTATAAAGGAGGAACGAACAACTATGTCTGACAACAACCACTTATACGCCCTGCCTCCTACCTGTTCTTCTAGCTACCTATTCCCGAACATTTTCTCGACTTCCACAATAGATAGTTAGACGATATCAATCTTCGAGAATGTTCTATCTGAGCTAAACTAAATATATGCATCTGCCGATCGCTAGCGGGGAAGATTGCATTAAAGAATAGGGCTGTATAGAGCCCCACCTATGCTGATGCTATGCACAGTTCGCCTGTGATAATCATCATAGGCTACAGGTAGATATCAGCTTATCAGCCGTCACATTGCCCCCTCTTCCTCGGAAAATGGCCTAAGAAGTAGTTCTCTTTTTTCTTCTTTGTCTTCTTTTCTGTATGGTGGCGGGTTCAGCCGGGCCGATAAATCTACCAGTTTCTGTTTCATGAGGGCCATCATTCACGTCTATGGGCCCAAACTTTTTCTCAAAATCATCTAAAGCCTTCGTGTTTTTAATGTGATCAATAGGTTCCCATGTCGGGTTAGCCCAGCCAGCCCACTTGACCAAAGCTTGTCTGAAAATTCCGCGTCCTCTTTTTGCTGTACGTGCCCGGAGTATTGATTCTACTTGGTATTCAAACTCGCCCAATTCATCAAATACTGGTGGGCTCTGCGCATCGTCCTGCACTTGGCTTGGAAAAGTGTCATTCACTACTCTCTTTACTAGCTCCATACGGAAGCGTTTATGAATGTTTCCCAGTACATTAAGTTCCACAGTTAGCGCATCTGGTACATTTGTGACCTCATACTTAGCGTGTTGCCATGCTAATTTCTTGGATAGCTGAGGGGTCTTGACGTGCCTTAAGTCTAACCATACCTTGTCCCCTACTTGAAATCGCTCTGGCTATCGACGAGATTGATTTCCGTTGCTCTCATTCCGTTGCTGTGCTGAGGCCATTGCAGCTTGCGCAAATTCCTGAGCGTGCAGCCGTTGCACATATTTCTCACCCGCTACTGTCCCTGGATGCTGAGGTTTATTTTTATCGTTTGACACTGGTTCCATCAATGGGTCTAAATCATAGCCGTTTCTGAGTAAAAATGGACTCATGCCACCTGTAGCAGAGTTTGGCCTCGAATTTAAAGCTAATTGAGCCAGCGGGAGTAACTCCAACCAATTATCCTGAGCATAGCAGACAAATGATCGTAAATACTTATAGAGCTCTTGGTTAGCCCGTTCACTTGCGTTGGACTGAGGGTGATATGCTCTCGTTTATCGTTGCGTTATACCCGTTAGCTTGCAGAAGGTCTTCAAAAAATGACTTAGCTAGTCACTACCCCTATCGCTTGTAAGAAATCGAGGGAATCCAAAATACCTATAGTACTGGTCGACAAATAATCCAGCGCAATGTTGAGCCTTTATTGAGTTTGTACCAAATAGGAAGACATCTTTAGACAACCGATCCGTAATTACCATAACATTTGTACAGCCATTTGAGTCGGGTAGATCAGTAATGAAATCGATTGTCAGCTCACAACCAATCCGTTCTGGAATTGGTAGCGAGCGCAGAAATCCAGCCCTTGCCTCCCACCAAACTGTTGATCTGCCACAGACGTCGCAGTTCCGAACGAAACGCCGGACAGATTCCATTAATTTTGGCCAAAACCATCTTTGTAGAAGCATTCCCACCATTGTATCTCTACCAGGGTGGCCTGCCAAACTGCTGTCGTGCGTCCTTTGCAGAATGGCGGTTCGTAAGGGCTCAAAATCTGGTACCCAGATGCGGTTTTCTCTACCACGTAATATCCCATCTGCTGCCACTGTACATTTGGCTATATTTGCCTTTAACTTTTGTGCCAAGTCGGGCGGAAACCCTCTCTCTCCAGCCTTGACCGGGTCACGTGCACGTCTCCGATCCCTGTCCGTCGCAACGCCCTGTACCCACAGTGCTTGCATCTCGTCCTCTTCAAATACCCATGTCTGAGTAGCTTGATCTGCCTGAGTAGTCTCATCTATGTATGCTGCCTCTACATCAACCGGATTTGATACTACCTTTGGTAGTAATTGCATAACACGGCCGGCTGTGTGCTCATCATCAATCCTAGTAGGTTTATCTTGATCACGTCGCGATAACGCATCAGGCCTCTCACAAGCACTTCCGGCTCGCCATCTTAGTAAGAAATTATACTGTTAAAGTACATCACTGTAACGAGCCTGTCGTTCGCTAAGTAGGCGCTTGGTCGCAAAATAATTGAGATTCCTATGATCGCTTAGAATTGTGAAGGGTCTAGCAACCGATCTTAACTCTACCTGCCATTCCTGCAAACATGCTACTATGGCTAACATCTCCTTATCATGAATTGGATAGTTAACTTCCGCGCTGTTCAAACGTCTAGAGAAATACGCGACGGGCCGGAGTTTACCTTCATCATCTACCTGGGATAAGCAACCTCCTAAAGCATAGCCTGAGCAATCAGCTTCCATCACTGTTTTGCGCTCGGGATCCAACTGTGCTAACACGGGCTCTGACGCAAATATTTTCTTCATTTTTTTGAATGCCTCATTTTCGTCAGCTCCCCATCTCTACGACGTCTGCTTTTTTGTTAGATTTATGAGGGGTGCCGCGATGTCAGAGAATCTATCAATAAAGCAACGGTAGAAGTTAGCAAATCCAAGGAATGAGCTCACACCTTTAACTGATGAAGGGGGCTTCAATTCCAAGATCTCTTTAACTTTGTTTAGATCAACAGTTACACTGTTCCTGGCCCGCACAATGAAACCCAGGTATTTGACCTCCTGACACAGGAAGTCGCACTTATCTATGTCTAGGTAGAGGCCAGCCTTTTCTAGCTTTCCAAGGATGCTTCGAACAGTTCTCCAATAACCCTCGACCGTACCATCTGTATATGCCAAGATATTGTCCATATATGCTGTAGCATCCAAGTCCAAATATTCCCGCAGTTGCTCATTTATATATCTTTGAGACAAAGCTGGCGCATTGACTAGTCCAAAGGGCGTAACTAGCCATTTGAACAGCCCAAGCCGACATCAGAATGCTGTGAGCCACTCATCACCTTCTCGGATCCTTAGGCGATGAAATGCAGACTTTACGTCTAGCTTTGTGAACCACTTTGCCTTAGATATTTGCCGCAGCGTCTCCCTAAATAGTGGAATAGGATATCCATCTGGCATCGTAATCGCGTTTAACCCACGATAGTTGACGCAGAAACGTAGGCCTCCGCTTGGCTTCTTTGCAAATAGTACTAGTGGTGCTGCTGGCGAGCAGCTTGGCCTTATCCACCCCTTATCTAAAAGATCCGTCAGTGTCTTTTGCAGAACAAGCAACTCCTCGCAAGAGATATTATACAGTGGGCCCCAAGGTGGCGTCATGGGTTTCCCATTCTCGTGATTTAGGTTGATCGCATAGTCTAGATTTCCCCTCAGAGGCGGCAGGTTATCAGCACCACTATTATCCGCGAATAAATGCGCGAAGTCCTTTATTTAGTCTGGCAGAAGTTTTCTAGCTTCTTTGATTGTTAACTTTGGCTTCCCTTGCAATGCTTTGCTTATATCCTCAAGTGTAGCCTTAAAAACTGGGACTGACTCAATCATTGAAACCATTGCTTTCACTGGCGTACAACAAGGGCGAGCAATATTTCCTAGGTTTTGCCGCCACTTTCGGACACTGAATATAGATCCTCCGCTTTTGCGTAACTCTAGCCTTGGCTCCATAGAATGAATAATTGCATCCTGGTCCTCCAACCATTTCTTCCCCAGTATGAGGTCATGAGTACTATTCGGAACCACATAAAGCCAAAGCTTAGGGGTTACATAGCCATCTAAATCCAACGATAAAAATGTAATTGAATCAACAACTGGCTTGTTTGTTGTTGACTCTTCTGCAGTCTCCAAAATCCGGGGAGAGATCGGGATACGAGGAAGTTGTAGCCTTTTTGTCAGCCTATTGTCAATTTTTCCAGAACACAGACATCCGTTGTTGACTAGCGCCTGTACCATTTCTGTATTATTCACAAGCGCATTGACTAGGAAAGGAGTTGTATTCATATGCTTTTCTTCACGAATTATCTCCTCAGGCTTTTGAGAGCTGCTGCATTCCGAAATTTCGCGACTATTCTCACCGCCCGTCTTGTTTTCATTTTCTACAAACTACTCTTGCACGAGTTTCGGCATCACTGGTTTACGAGCTGGAAGAAGAGGACAGATCTTTGTATGACATCCCTTTCTCTCGCAACGAAAGCAGCTTTTCTGTTTCCTCAAATGTGCAAGTTGATCCCTTGTCTTCCATTTAGCAACGTAGACCACCCCATCTGTTTTTGGTAAACCACTAGATATTTTTCCTTGCTTAATTGACATCCTGAAAATAACAAACAATAAAATCACTGAAATTCGTATCTCGGTGAAATTCTCTTTATTTTGTGAGCTCTGGTGAGGAATTTATATTTGATTGTCTCAAAGCCCTTGGGTGTCCACCAGCTATGTATATTTTCTGCCTAGTAACTGAAGCCACTGTTGCCCCAGAATCTGAACTGACGCTGATATTTCGAAGCCGCTGTTGCCCCGAAATCTGAACTGAACTGAAAATAAAGTTATGAGATAGATAAATATATGTCACGGTTCGGGATATAGAGGCAGAAGCACTTTATATCGTAAAGTAGTTAATATTTATCTATAAAGGAGGAACGAACAACTATGTCTGACAACAACCACTTATACGCCCTGCCTCCTACCTGTTCTTCTAGCTACCTATTCCCGAACATTCTCTCGACTTCCACAATAGATAATTAGACAATATCAATCTTCGAGAATGTTCTATCTGAGCTAAACTAAATATATGCATCTGCCGATCGCTAGCGGGGAAGATTGCATTAAAGAATAGGGCTGTATATAGCCCCACCTATGCTGATCCTATGCACAGTTCGCCTGTGATAATCATCATAGGCTACAGGTACATATCGGCTTATCAGCCGTTACAGTTGTCTGACGTTGTATCTTGGGATGTTTCAACGTCAATAAGAAATGATTTATTGTTAGTCAAATAACTGGGTGCGTTTTGCTGTGCAATGGGGCTCAGCTCATCTCTGAACATAACATCCTCATTGAAGGATGCGTGGGGAGTGAAACTTTCTATCCATTTCCACCCATGCAAGTTTGTCTTGTGGGGATGAAAAATGATGAAGTTTTTGCTGGTATTTTTTTGGAAGCCGAGAAACCATCCTTTTTGAGCTCTTGTTACAAATTTTCCAGGTTTTGGATCAATGTATTTATAGGCCCTGCAACCAAAGCGCGGAACATGAGACAAATCCACTTGATCAGTATGTGGTTGGTTTAAACCTTGCATGAAATCAATTAATGGAGTTTTCTTCGTTCGCATATTGTATAGTCTGTTAGTTATAAAGCACGCATACTCGACTGCCCATGGCCAGTAAATAGCTGGCATGCGGGCATCAATTAGCATCGATCGGGCTTTTATAAGCACAACTTTATTGGCAGATTCTGCGATACCATTTTGCTCTGGCGTATATGGGGCTGAAAGGTCGGTTCGGATGCCGTGTTGATCGCAGTAGGCCTTGATAGGAGAAAATTCAGTACCTCCGTCTTTGAAAATAACACGCACCATTTTGCCATATTGATGTTCTTGGGTTTTGACCCATTGAATTAGTTGCGGCGCAATTTGATCTTTTGTTCCAGTTGTAATACACCAGCGCATTCGTGTTTTTGCATCAGTGATAACGACTACATATTGGTGACTGTTTAGGGCAGCCGGGACCTTCCCTACTGTGTCGATATGGATTTCATCCAGTGGCTGATTAGGTATTGGTCTTGGCTCTCTTGACACAAACCTTTGAGCCTTGCTGAGATGGCAGGTCTCGCAGGTTGTTAATTTGTTGAGGTCAATTCCCTCAAGTCCTTTTGAAGTTTGTGCAGTTCTTTTTAATATAGTCTGACCTGTGTGACCAAGGCGTTCGTGCCATTGTTGTGCACTTGTGGTTATGAGAAGTCTTGCGACTCCAGGTGCTGCTACAATTTGGGTTTTACGAGTTAAGCTGGTGAAGGGAGCTACATAGTAAACATCATTCTTTCGGATAAGTTTAGCTATTGTTTCATGATGCGTATGGGAATTTCGTTTAACTAGGATCATATAATCATAGTTTGGGACAATATTTGAGATTCTTTCTAGTCGACCTGCAGACACAATGTTACATGTTGATGATGGAGAATAGATTGCGTTATGGAGTTTGAGTCTTAAATTTCCGATAGTAAGTAATGACGTTCCAGTGCTGTCTAGAGTTGATGAACCAACTGCTTGGTCAAATTTAAATGGCTTGTCAGATTTTTTGATTGTTAAGAACATAGACTTATTGTTCACAAAATAGTGCGAGGCACCCGTATCACAGATGGTAAGACTTTCATTAACTCTGGAAGAAGCAGGTATAACTCCATTACTATCTGAGTCGATAAATTCACTATCTACATCAATAGATGTTGTAGCCCTTTTCTATTTTTGTTTTGCATTATTTGTTGACTAATTTTTCTTACTTTGTGCTAATTCAGGGTGAAGTCTGTAACAATATTTATTCTTTTGTCTGTGTTAACATTTTGTACAATAGGCTTCTGGATCCAATCCGCGCTCGTTGGGGAAAGAAGCCGCCAAGGCCACGGTGGGCTGCTGGATTCTATTCCCTGCTATAACGCGGAGTGAAGACATTAGCAACGGCGGTGAAGCCAACTCATTCTTGGCCTCAAACACCCAAGTGTCCCTCCAGTTATTCAGCCATTCAATATGCTTTTTTTTTTTTTTTTTTTAAATCATTTTTGCGTATGCAGCCTGAGGCTATGACGCGAATGATTACGGAAGATATGTATGTGACGCAGAATAACTCTGTTTGACGTTTGGAACACTCTGTTAAATGTAATCATTTAAGTGACAAACTGTGAAATGACTTAAGACATTGCAATAATTAATCTATTGAAATTAATTATGCAAGAAATATTTGTGCAAAATTATGCACAACTATTATGGAATAAATTTAAGCAAAGTATAAGACTTATGAATTCTATCTAGGATCAGATCATGCATAGCTGTGTACAGGATATAATAATCTAGCAAGGACTTATGATTGAAATCAATATCATGCAAGTGACAAAGCTTATTTTGACAAATAAAATATACAAGGGGTCAAAATATGGTTTGGTTGAAATGTACCAGGGGTTAGATAATGCATGAGTATGTTCTAGGATATAGACTTTGGCATGGGTCTAGATAAGACAAGGGTTTATAAATGTTGAGGTGTTAGATCGCGCTTTGACGCTAACTAACTAGCTTGTGCATTAGCGCAACTAGTGGAAAAGATGTGGCTATCTGGACGCTAAGAGTGATCGTCGGTGGGATAGTTTGGGTCTCCCACATTTGTATTTTTCTCATTCACTTCACTTTCTCTTCTTATTAACCCTGTCACCCAATATGTATATAGTCTGGTGTTCCCACCACTTTCCTTCATTATCTTCACAACCATAATCACTTATTATCAAGATTACCAAATCATCTTTATACTCTGACACCATTGTTCACTATCATCTACTTTATAAAATATAATTCTACTACTTTACGGTGAATATAATTTTATAACCTTTTATAGGTTATGAGCCCGGCTAGCTCTACCTCTGCCTCTCATAAATAATCTATCATAGTTGAACAATCACTGACCTTTTGGCAAACCAGACTCAGATCATTGAACTCAGAATGGATCCAACAAGAAGTTCTTTTGCCAAACTCAATGGCTCCTCAAACTACCAAGTTTGGTCTATTAAGATGAGATCATACCTTACTGCGCAAGACCTCTGGGATGTTGTCGACATATCTTCATCCAAATCCTTAGCACAGAATCTGATGTCTTCAAACTCAAAGGCAACGTCAATGATTATCCTATCTTGTGAAGATCATATTCTTCAACTTCTCGATCCTAATGATTTAGCTGCAAAAATATGGAGAAAGTTGGAAAAACTCTATGGACAAGTTGGCTTCAGTGCCAGACATCTTGCATTTCAATCTCTTGTTTCAACCACCATATCCTCTTGTGACTCTATTGATCAATACATAGATCAGTTCCGAAGCAAAGTTAACAGTCTATCTCAATTGACATCATCACCTCTGCCACAATGGCTATTACTGTCAATATTCATCAATAATGTCTCAAGCCAATATGAAGCTTGGGTTCAATCAGTCATGCAGCAGGTACGAAGCCAAAAAATATCTGAAGACTCACATTCATACCTTGATGAAGTCATTGCAAGCTTGCTAGATGAAGCAAGAAGACTAGGATATACAAAGGTTGAAAATGAAGGAGGGACTACTGCTTTGACTGCTCGGAAGCCAGCTAAAGCAAAGCCAATATGCAGACATTGTGGCAAAATACACAAGTCAGAAAATTGTTGGCAGGAATTTCCGGATAAAAGACCAACAGCCAGACTCACTAAAACTGCGCAACTTGGGAACCAAAGGCAGACAAACAATCCAGATATCTCATACAGCATAGCTTTCCTGACAAATTCACATCAACAAAATTGCAACACTTGGATATTAGATAGTGGGGCAACACAAAATATGTGCAATGACAGGACTCAATTTACCATGTTAGAAAATTATACAACAACCATTACTACAGCTAATAATACTAACATGAAGGCCTGTGGCAAAGGAGATATACGGCTGGTCACTCGGAATGGGACAACTTTCACATTGCTGAATGTTCTATATGTACCAGAACTTGCTTCAAACCTTCTGTCAGTCTGCTGTGCAATGACAAATCCACATATGAGATTTAATTTTCTACAAGGTGAATGCCAAATCATGTTCAAGGACACTCTTCTTGCTACGGCAACTCAAAAAGATTCACTTTTGGTCTTAGAAACAATACGTCCTACTGCAAATCTTACAAAGTCAACTGACAGTCAAACCTGGCATAAGCGACTTGGGCATCTAAATAGGGAATATATGTCAAAGCCAACAATTCAAGCAGTCACTAATGGCATTAGTGAATTCTCGTGTGATACATGCCTAAAAAACAAGTCAACTCGAATTGTATCAAGAGCCACAGTTACCAAAGCTAAAAGACCACTTGAAAAAATCCACTCTGATCTAGCTGGTCCAATAACTCCAGAATCACTAGGTGGAAATAAGTACTTAGTTACATTTACTGATGATTTTAGTCGATTTTCTTGGGTGTTTCCTTGTGCTAAGAAATCACAGTGCTTGGATATTTTTAAGATGTTCAAAAAGGCAGTTGAGAATGAATTTAATCAAAAAATTGCCTTCTTGCATTGTGATAATGGGGGCGAATATACTAGTCAGGAATGGAAAAAATTCTCACAACAAGAAGGGATTCAGTTACTCTATACTGTTCCATACACGCCTGAACAGAATGGTGTTGCAGAAAGATTAAATCGAACTTTGTTTACCACAGCTCGCTGTTTTGTGAATGACACACCAAACCTCAACAAGTCACTATGGGCAGAGCTTGTTCGTACGGCTTGTTACATCAAAAATCGTGTTCCATCCAGCTCTAATAAGGACTTCAAATCATCATATGAAATGTTGTTCAATAGATCACCAGCTCTAGACCATTTACGCATCATTGGATCAGCATGTTATACAAACAAAACTGGGAAACAATTGGGCAAACTTGATGAAAGGGCCAGTGAAGGATTTCTAGTTGGATACGAGTCGGAAAATATCTACAGAGTCTATGATCCTTCAACAAACAAAGTTTTTCGAAGTCGAGATGTTGTCATTAAAGAAATGACAGAATCAAGGGAAAATCAAGATATTATTTCTCAGAAATTAACTACAACAAACAAGCATAATTTTGTTACAATGAATAACAACATCTTTGATAACAATGTTGACTTAAAAAACTCTAATAGTCCAAGCAGATCTCCTGAGCAAGAAGAACAATCACCTTCTATGAATCAATACCACACTGCTCAGTCTATTCAACTTCCTGAAGTCGAATCATATGATGAATCATCAATTGATGAACTTGCAGACCCCAAGTACGAAAGATATGCAACCTCTTATAGAGATCCATTCCTCCCAAGAGCTTTTGTGGCCAAGTGTCTGGCAGCTGCTGACTCAAATAACAACTTTGTTCCTGACACTCTTGAGCAAGCAATGCAATGTCCTCAATCTAGGCTATGGGCGTCGAGTATGAGAGAAGAGATAAGATCAATATATGAAAATTCAACATGGTCATTGGTTAATATATCAAACAATAATACCAATGTGATTCAAGGAAGATGGGTATTTAGGACAAAATCAGATGTAAATGGAAACATTATCAAATACAAGTCAAGATGGGTTGTTCGTGGCTTTCAGCAAAAAGATGGAACTATCTCTGACACATATGCAAGCGTGGTCAAACCAATGTCATACAAAATACTTTTCAGCCTTGCTGCATCACTAGATTTGGACATTGAGCAAATGGATGTCAAAACAGCATTCTTAAATAGTCCAATTGAAGAGGATGTCTTTGTGGAACAGCCACATGGTTTTGAAGTGGAATCTCAAAATGACCTCAGCATATTGAAGAAAGAATTATTCCAACATTCAAAATTGGGTAAAGAATCAAATATGTATCCAACACACAAAAGAAAAAATGTTAAATTAGTCTGCAAATTGGACAGGGCCTTATATGGATTAAAACAGGCACCACGTGCATGGTATAAGACACTTTCATCATTTATGGCAGAAGCCAAACTTAAACCACTGATGAGTGACTATGCTGTTTTTGCAAACAACAATCGAACTCTACTAGTTGCTGTTTATGTTGATGACCTTTTAATTTTTGGCAAAGACAAAGTTCAAATTCAAGATATTAAAAAAAGGCTCAAGAATCGATTCCAGATGACGGACTTAGGACCAGCTCATTTATATCTTGGAATGCAAATCACTCGAGATAGAATCAATAGGACATTACATCTTGACCAAAAGAAATACTTGGAAATTGTTTTAGAAAGATTTAAGCTGTCTGATTGCAATCCTGTTAGCACACCAATGGAAACTGGACTTAAACTTCAGCAGAGAGAAGATCAAGCATCTACTAAAGAAATTAATGAATATCAAAAATTGATGGGCTGTTTAGAATACGCAGCCATTGCCACTAGACCAGACATCACGTTTCCAGTTCACAAACTTGCTCAATTCGCATCCAATCCAGATTCAAGTCACTTTAACGCCGCAAAAAGGATTTTACGCTATATCAAAGGTTCCTTGAAATACTGCCTTGTATTCTGTGGGGGGAAGAAGAATGACAAGTTTGAACTTATTGGCTATACAGATGCAGACTGGGCTGGGGATTCAACTGATAGGAAATCAATTGGGGGGTACTGCTTTTACCTCAATCATAATTTGATCTCACATATGTCAAAAAAGCAACCAACAGTAGCCCTAAGTAGCGCAGAAGCTGAAATGCATGCTGCTCTACAAGCATCAAAAGAAGCAATCTGGTTACGAAACATTTTGGAGGAAATAGGATGCAAACAACAAAACCCAACAACTATCTATTGTGACAATCAAGCAGCAATATCGCTTTCACGCAATCCTGAATTCCATTCCAGATCAAAACATGTAGACATTCATTATCAGTTTCTTTGTCTACAAGTTGAACAAAAGACAATCATATTGAAATTCATTGGATCAACTGATATGGCTGCTGATGGTCTAACTAAACCACTTAGTCGACAAAAACATGAAAAATTTTGTGAATTCATGCAAGGAAAAATTGTCGAAATTAAAGATTAAATAAATAAGAAAGAATGTCACTTAATGATTATGGGGGAGTGTTAAATGTAATCATTTAAGTGACAAACTGTGAAATGACTTAAGACATTGCAATAATTAATCTATTGAAATTAATTATGCAAGAAATATTTGTGCAAAATTATGCACAACTATTATGGAATAAATTTAAGCAAAGTATAAGACTTATGAATTCTATCTAGGATCAGATCATGCATAGCTGTGTACAGGATATAATAATCTAGCAAGGACTTATGATTGAAATCAATATCATGCAAGTGACAAAGCTTATTTTGACAAATAAAATATACAAGGGGTCAAAATATGGTTTGGTTGAAATGTACCAGGGGTTAGATAATGCATGAGTATGTTCTAGGATATAGACTTTGGCATGGGTCTAGATAAGACAAGGGTTTATAAATGTTGAGGTGTTAGATCGCGCTTTGACGCTAACTAACTAGCTTGTGCATTAGCGCAACTAGTGGAAAAGATGTGGCTATCTGGACGCTAAGAGTGATCGTCGGTGGGATAGTTTGGGTCTCCCACATTTGTATTTTTCTCATTCACTTCACTTTCTCTTCTTATTAACCCTGTCACCCAATATGTATATAGTCTGGTGTTCCCACCACTTTCCTTCATTATCTTCACAACCATAATCACTTATTATCAAGATTACCAAATCATCTTTATACTCTGACACCATTGTTCACTATCATCTACTTTATAAAATATAATTCTACTACTTTACGGTGAATATAATTTTATAACCTTTTATACACTCATACTCAGATTTCATTTGCAGATACCACTACGAGAATAACACCTTACGACATGTACCCTCTTCCGTGAATACCCACCACAGGGAAAAGCGAGAAAAACCTGTGGCTATCTGAGCATGCTTTCGTCATTCTACGAATATGGTATCACCGCGAGAGAAGTGGTGTGAGGGTCTTGCTGGATTTGAACCAGCTTTCTCCTGTCTCAAGTGGGGCATGTGTCCAAGCTACCCAGACTCTACTTGGAAGAACGGCCCGGATAGTGTACCACTGCACCATCCAACCCTTCAATATGCTTTGTTCCCATCATAAATAATGCTGATGCTAGACCATTGCCAATCTGGTATGATTGAGCGGAGTCTATTGATCCTGGCCTCATTGCGTTTGCAGCATTATTAGTACTTTGATATGCGGCTAAAAACTTGTCAATGTAGTTGTCCGTAGATGAAAGAAACTTAACTGATATAAATTTTTCTGATGCGGCTGTATAAAGGGCTGTCGCAGTTTCTTTCCTCGTATTGGCAATTGTTTTGTACAGTTCTTTAGCAGTCATGTGATCGTAGTTGGTAGGACATGTCAAGGGACTTAGTCTGCTTGTGATGATGTTTTTGGCTTCCAATTCTCTGAGTGTCCATTGCTCTAATTTAGTAAGATATAGCTCACTCAGTGAAGCTTCAACATTAGGTTCTGACAAGGACGGGTCAATAGGACGCTTAACTGGTTTGATTGCAAGAAAATCAAGAAACACATGACCGATAACATTTCTTCGGGCGAGTTTGTGATTGACTTTATTGTTGTATTTATACTATCTATAATGTATTGGAGCATTTGTGGATACCATTTCAGTTTTGCGTTGGCCCTGATTGGCTGCAAGAAGGGGGGGCGGACGGTGGTTGGTCGGAAGGGCAAACGGCGACGTCATTTCGTCTGACCGCCCGAAAACAGCAGAAATGGTTGGCTCGCAGAGCGTCGGATGGCTGACTCAGCGCAGAGGGCTAAATGTGGATACCGCGAGAAAATGCGCGCGCTAGATAGAATGAAGCGGTTCCATTGGCTCACAGAGCATCGTTCCGGCTGACTAAAGCCCATCAGACTAAATGTGGATACCAAGAGAGAATTCGCAAATGCTCATTCGTCGCCGCTAGCGTCTGGACCACGCTAAGAAAATTTTTCATCACCTCCCACAATCCGTCGCTTCTTCTTTCTCTTTTACATCCATCATCGTCGTCGTCGAATTTTCCGCCACCACCAACAGGTACGTCGTCCTATCACCATCGCTGACCATTTCACAGGAATATAGAATTACACACGGCTTCAGGTGAGTAAACGGCTCCATTCTGACAAACCCACAGGTCGTCGTCGCAGCAATATTCGTCCCGAAACCAGGTACGTCGTCCACTTTTCATCGCTGACAATTTACAGGAAGCGTCAGGTAAGTGACAGCGACCCCGTTTTTGAATTCTGACAATTATACAGGTCACTGCGTCTGAATTCCATCGCTTTTGAATCAGGTACGTCGTCTACAACGCTGATTGCTGACAATTTCACAGGAAATATCATTACACATAGCTTCAGGTGGGTCAAACACTCCATTCTCAATCTCTGACAAATCCACAGGTAATTGGCGCAGCAGTAATAATCCGAAATCAGGTACGTCGTCCATTGTTCATCGCTGAGAATCTACAGGAAGCCCCGGATTAGTGACAGTCACTTCATTTTTGAATCAGGTACGTCTTCATATCAAGCTGACAATTCTCCACAGGATCCGAAATCGAAATCACCAGCGAAAGCTTCAAATGTAAGAAACATCCTCACACAAATTGCTTCACTGACAGTTTTTGGTCGTTCCTGCCCTTCATACTGCGATAACTTTCAGGTACGTCTCCGAATAGCTTTCAGAAGTCATATTAACCATTTCAGAATTATCAGTCGCAAAAATCCGTTAAATATTTGACAATTGCATTTTCGCAATTCGATAAACGACGCCAACGATCAATATACCACATTTGCTCAGGTACGAATCCAAAAATCATATTATTCTCTACTAACAAGCTTTAGGATCACATTCACCGCTGCTTAAAATATCAGACATGATCTTATTCGTTCCAATGACATTCACCAGTTGATAGTTCTTTGAATAGATTGCAATATTACCATGTACGTTTCATGTCGAGTTCTAAAACAGCCATTAACGAACTTTAGATGAAGTTTATTCACGATGCCGACGATTCTCATCAGAACTCAAAGACGAAACTAACTCAAACACTCATATAAATTAGTAAAACGACTACTGGCAACAGATGGTGCATCAACTAAAGAGCGATTTAAAACCGAAAAGCTTGAGAAGTGCAGAGAATTTGAAGATTAAACTTAGACCATTCAGTTTTGAAAACGATTGCTAACACATACCTAGGTCACATTCGCCACTTAAAAATCACATTTAACTTCAAAAGCTTTAGAAAACGATTTAAATCGTTCCCAAAAGATCTCCTTAGAGACACCAGTCGCATCCTTCCAGAGGAACGTCACATCTCAGGGATCTGACAAATACCATGTTAGAAGTTATTGAAAAGAGATTAAGAACATCCTTCATTTGAAAACCTCAACCGAGACATATCACTGACAGTTTATGAGTAGGAAATTGGAACACATTCCTACACGGACTCGACTGGATACCATTGACGCCTCAACTATACCCAGGACCACCTCCAGGAAGACACTTTCCAACTTCACCAACGTTTGGACTTTGTAAGGACATTCGTAACGATTTCTCGCAATGACTTTTTAATTTGCCATACTGACGTAAAAGCGAGGCTTTCCATAACCTAAAGCCAATTATCTGAACATTGTGAGACTACTGAATCAAGTGGTAGAGAAAAATTGAATTGTGGCTGAAATAATAACGTGATTTGTAATCTTAAAAACGGTGAAATTGAAAGCCAAAATTATAAAACTTATGTAATTCTTACAATATATAAATAGAATTGAATATAAATTTTATCCTATGTTTAATCCAATTATATTATGCAAATATGAAAAAGTACAAATTCATACATATTTAGTCTACAACTTTATGACGGCATAACATTTATGAAAAGGATTGTGCAGTCATAATTTATATGAAATGAATAGTTTTGTGCTGTTGTAACCATGGCAACTTTAGTCTTCGGTTAAATTGGTATCCATGGCAACGTTTTTTTTCGGTTAAAATGATCTCCATGGCAACGTTTTTTTTCGGTTAAAATGATCTCCATGGCAACATATTTTATTCGGTTAATATAATAACAAGGGTACCCCAGACATATTATGATTTTTTATATAAATTCATTTTCGATTTATGCAGACATTATATTAATTCACGCATATATATAACCATGGATACCCCTGACACTGAGAACTTTTATATCAACTAAGTCTCAGGGGTAACCCTGATTGAAATTTGAGAATATCATATCTTTCATGTAGGGATATCCCTGATAGAAAGTTGTATCCAAATAATTCATAATTAGGGATAACATTTGTTTGCTCGGACTTTTTGCCTGGGTTTAACCATGGGCTACCCTGAAATATTAATATTTATGACCCTACCTGTGTTGTGATATGTCTAGCATGACCACTTTGAACTCTGAACTAGAGTAGGGGTATCCCTATTCGAAACATTCTTATGCAGAGAAGCTATCATGGATACCCCTGACGGAGACTCATTTTCGAAAATTTAAACCCCGAGGGATATCCAAGTCTGAGAGATGTTTTATTCAAATAAGCGATAGGGGTATCCTTGAAGTCATTACCTAATATTTAGAATAACTGATATGGGTATCCTTGACGCTGTCGATTTCTAATCATAAAAGTTGCATGGATATCCATGGTGAGACTTTTTTCAAGGTATTAAAGCTTGAGGGATAACCCTAGGTAGAACATCTTTAATGTATCAAGGTAAGTTGGTAAAACCCTGGCATGTAAAAGCTTCATTTTCAATTTCCAACATGGCTATCCCATATAAGCTGTTTCTTCTAATCAGAAAATTTAACATATATGTCCCTTGCGTGAATTATAACTTATGCATCGACGCAAGCATGGGTATGACACTAGGAAATTCATAATTGTATAAATTCATCTACTTCCTAATCCCTTTCCGAATCGGAGATCAATCACTAATATTCCGTAAAACCCGAAAATCTGATGCGCGTTGATGCTGTATCTTGGAAAACAAACGCCCATTGACCATTACTCATTCACAGTTGCTCATTTCAAGATCCGGGTAAAGGTTATCGCGATGTGTTGTTGTTATCATGGGTGTCAATTACAGGATTCATCTGTTGGGTTATTCGGTTGCGAATTCCTCATTCCGGTAGAATGACACTCGGGTGGTAGTATCGATTAATCGCGACAAATGGGGTACAAAGGAATTTTCACCCCAAACGAAGAGTAAGTAGGGTTATTATTACTAAAATACTTTTACCGCGATACAAGGCTCAAGTCTTAAACAACGCAGTAAATCGACTTCTAGGTTATAGCTGGACTCAGCATTATTAACCGCGATATATCTAATACGAGCTAAGTTCCGCTCCATGCCAATATTAAGCAGAACGTGCATGAGCGGAATACATTCACAGGGATAATGTGCTGGAGTCATCTATGAAACAGGACCACTTTAAGGATACGCATAATCGTTAAAGTGGCACTGGGATACCGTAGGTAATTCACTACTATGAAAGATCCATGCTAAAAGAGCTGAAGGGGCATCAACGTGATTTATGAACATGGCTCATTTTTTGTGAATCTGTCATCGCAATAGATGGACTTACAGGGATGAACTATTTAAGATCCATCAACGCGTTTGATATATTCACACCGTTGGAATTTGAAAAGCCTATTACGACGTCATTACGCCACATCTACCAATTATGGCAATTTGTAGATCTGACTTTTAGAAGATGACGTATTGATTATTAGCCACATAATGGGGTAGGTACCGCACGCTATGCTAATAATTATGTATGATTTGTGCATATCTTTTCGAATGAGACCCAAGTTGAATTGTCGTTGCTAGCGAGGCCGCGCCCGCATCCCACGCGAACATTTTCATTGAAATCTCGGTGCGACCGTATCTCCATCACCAAATATCAATCGACAACACCCCACAAATTTTGCATCGTTCACAATAACTAGACTTTCGACTCATTCAAAGGTTAGACTACCGACTGAAAAAAAAGGCGAATAAGGTAGGTTTGCTAATTTCCTGAACAGATATGAAACTGACATTTGTCAAAGGAATATACCTGTAGCATACCCTCAGAATATTCTTCGATATTATCGAATACTGCTTTAGAAGCATACCTCGGTTCATTATTTCACGTATATAACTCAATCAAGGTACGACTGTAAATTGCAATATGGTGCTTTTTCTGACTTGATTGTTGAAGAGAAACAAGCCCTGTTCTCTAAAATGGATCCTCCGGAAGTATACTGCTCCAACTGCAGAAGGAACCGACCTGTCGCGGAATTTTCGATAAAAAAATCTGGACTCATGTATAAAACATGCAATAAGCATCGGGTAGGTTTATTCGTCATGTTTTGAAATCTGTAACTAACGTATACTGGATAGAAGAATCAGGCCTTGCCCCGGACGTTAGGAGATACCATCCCACCACCACCTTTGCAGACACGCAATGCTGAAGTTGCCGGTCTTATGGACGATACACGTCCTGCCAGGCGTCCTCGAGTAGCAAACGCTCAAACGCAAGCTGCTCCAGTTGTCGCTGTCGGTGATAATCCTCCATCTGGCAACAGCCTCCCTCAACCACCTGTTGCCATCGTCCCTCTCTTGCCTTTGACCCTGCCTCTACCTCTTGCATCTGGCATGGGTCCTCCAACACTACAAGCCGAAACCGAACCTCTCCCAGCTCTAATTTTGCCTTCTCTGTCTCCGTCGCCAGAACCCGCACCTCTTGCACCAGCAGTGCGAGTCCCCAAGGCTTTCAGGTCCGTCTTTCGTGCGGTACCTTCACATGACGTTGGTCGGATGGAAACTGTTTGTAGGCATTGCCAAGCTCTCCACTTTGCGCAAGAAAAAGTTGCAAGTGGCGAGTTCGAGCTCTGTTGCAAGAAGGGGGATGTAGCGCTCCCGTTGCTACAGATTCCGCCACAGGTGTTACTGGAGTTGTTCACGGATCAGAATCCACGTGCGGCTAGCTTTCGGCGCAAAATTCGCAGTTACAACTCCGCTCTCGCCTTCACATCCGTAAACACTGGAAGGGATGATCGAGTGGACTTGCACCGTGGGCTCACGACATTCACAGCTCACGGTGAGCTGTACCATTTGCAGGGGCCATTGGAACCCGGCTCACAAGAAATGCCAGCTTTTGCACAGCTGTTCTTCCACAACCCTGAGTATGCGGCAGACATTCGACGAGAGCGTGACCCGCAACTCGACTCGACAATCCTCCGTGACCTTCACACGATGATGATGGAATTCAATCCACTCATCCGGATTTACCGAACAGCCCGCGAGCGTCTACGGGTTCAGGAGGGAAATTTTCGGATAGTCATCGGTCCGCAACTCAATTTGGTGGTACAGACCGGAGCCGATCGTCGTCGAGAGAATCTTCCCCTCACGGGTGAGATTGCTGCAATTATCCCGGATGGGTATGACAGGGCCAGCTACCGGGATGTGATACTTGCGGTCCGTGAACCCGGTCGGAATGGTCGACAGCTCCATCGTGTGCCTGTAACGAATAGTGCATATATGCCATTGCATTATGTACTTTTATTTCCTTACGGTGAGCCGGGCTGGCACTGGCACCTTGAGCTTCTGAATGTAAACCGTAACCGACAAATGTTACGTCTTCAGCAGCAACCGTTCTACCGATTCCGACTCCATCAACGTGTCGGTGAAGTCTCACTCCTGTTTCTTGCCGGGCGGCTTTTCCAACAATATGTCGTCGATACATATGTCGCCTGCGAAACTACTCGCCTCGATTGGATCCGGAATAACCAGCCGAAGATTCGGGCCGCAGTGTATAACGGGCTCTCCGATGCTTTGATCCGCGCAGATCAATCGGACTTGAATGGACGTGAGGTTGGTCGCCGCTGCGTCCTCCCGTCTTCCTTTGTCGGCGGGGATAGATTCATGCAGCAGCTTTTCCAAGACTCGATGGCGATTGTGCGCTATTTTGGACGGCCAACTCTATTCATCACATTTACGGCTAATCCAAATTGGCCGGAAATCAGGCAGGAACTGACAGAGGGCCAGCACCCCACCGATCGTCCAGATTTGATTGCTCGCGTGTTTCGGCTGAAGGTCAAGCAGCTTTTGCTGGACGTTCGTCAAGGGGTTTTCGGTACACACCAAGGGCACGTATACACGATCGAGTACCAGAAGCGCGGCCTACCTCATTTGCATCTTTTGCTCTTTTTGAAAGATGCGAGGAGCTACCTATCCGCTGCGAAGGTGAACGAGATCGTTTGTGCTGAAGTACCGGATATGACTACGGATCCGTCGGGCAAGTTACGTGAGTTGGTACTGACTCACATGCTGCATGGACCCTGTGGGAGTGACTTCCCGAACTGCCCGTGCATGTCACGGAAAACCCCCAGCAGTCCGATCACATGCCAAAAGCAATTTCCTAAAGCCTTTGCCACTGAAACGATCACCACGGAAGACGGATATCCAGTCTACATGCGTCGAGACACTGGTATGTAGTTGTATTTTGCGCTCTCATTGAATTATGGCTAACAGATCTCCAAGGGACGTTTACTGTGCAGAAAAATGGTCGGCCGGTGACAATGGATAATCGCTGGGTGGTACCATATAATCCGTATTTGCTCAACAAATACCAATCGCATATCAATATCGAGGTTTGTGGATCAGTGCACGCCGTAAAGTACATTCACAAGTACGTTTACAAAGGCGCTGATCGGACAACCTTGGCGGTTACAAATACGGATGACGAGATCACCCGGTACCTCCAAGCCCGGTACGTGAGTCCACCGGAAGCTATCTGGCGACTATTTGAGTTCACGACTCACCAGGAATTCCCGCCTGTGCAGCACTTGCAGGTACATCTCCAGGGCCAACAGACAGTGTACTTCGCAGATAATCTGACGGCTGAACAACTAGCTGAAAAGATGGAATCTACCCGAACGACACTTATGGGGTACTTCAAATTCAACACTGACAACCCTGCAGCTGGAGACTGGCTATACTCCGAGATGCCAGCTCATTGTGTTTGGAATGAGAAGTCGAAGGAATGGACCTTCCGGAAGCGCGGCGAGAATCGGATTGGGCGCATGTACCATTGCAGTCCAGTTGCGGGTGAGAAATTTTACCTGCGACTGCTACTCACAGTGGTACGAAAAGTCAAGTCCTTCGCCGAATTATATGAATTCGAAGGTGTCACTCACGAGTCCTACCATGCA